>VZRO01003426.1:237957-300405 GCA_013397915.1 Daphoenositta chrysoptera
GTGCACCCCGGGCTGTGGATGTGCACCCCGGGCTGTGCATGTGCACCCCGGGCTGTGGATGTGCACCCCGGGTTCTGGATGTGCACCCCAGGCTGTGGATGTGCTCTCCGGGTTCTGGATTTACATCCCGGGTTCTGGATGTGCTCCCCGGGCTGTGGATGTGCACCCCGGGCTGTGGATGTGCTCCCCGTGTTCTGGACGTGCACCCCGGGCTGTGGATGTGCACCCCGTTATTTTCAATGCACACCCCCGTTTGGCCGGTGAGCCCTGTGAGAGCGCTCCAGTGAAGTTTGCAGGCGGTGGTGACGGGGGTTGGTTTGTAATCACAGAGATGTTTGTAATTAGTACCGGTGCATCTAGAGGTAAACAAAAAAAAAGTGGGAAACTGAGAATCCCACAGAGGCCTTGGAGCAGTAGTAGGTGGCGAACTAGGAGTGAGTTTTTGCAATGCGATCCGACTGCGATAAAAGGTTAGTGCTATGTTTGGGCAGTGTGGCCACAGGGGTCGGTGCCTTGTGCAGAAGTTGGGGGCTATGCCCTTGCAATGCAATGGTTATGTGATAGATTTCTTTTGGAGTGTGTTCAGATCTGCATTATGTTTTGGCAAAATGCTACTGCAAATCTGACAGGAGTTAGAAGGGCTGATAAAAACTCTTAGTGCAGAAGGAAGCTGGCAACCTAATCTAGTTTGAATATGCAGAACCGAGCTAACGAAGAAGGTGTAGTATAAACACTTGAGGACTGCTGTATAAAGGAAGACCATAATTTTTCCTGCTGATCCATTACTGCAGCCTTCTTAGTGCTCTGGGTGGGCACTGACATCCAGAATCTTGCTGGGTGGATGTATCCCTGGAATTTAATGCTTGTGGTCTGCTGTTTGGATCATTCAGGACATAACTACAAAGAAAAGCAGAATTCAGGTTTACAGGAAGAACTTCCTTCTGGTGAACAAAGAAAATCTGAAAGTCTCTTTTGTTGTTGAAAGCAGTAGTAGAAAGACAAGTCAGGGAAATGTGTTGTGGAGGTGCCTGTGTCATTCACAAGTAGATGGTCTGCAGTGGATAATCTCCATCTCTTTTATTGGATCTAGATTTTAAATGTAGGTATTGATTATTTAGTACATTTAGTAAGATTTGTGGTTACTGAGTTTATGGGGTAGGCAAGGATTGCATGTTGAAATCCTTGGTACTTTGACTCTGCAGTTTTACTGACTTAACTAGTTTTATGTGAATTATCTAAAGTCTTTCATCCTTTTGCTAATATTAGGCAAGAGTTGCGATGTTTATAATTTTTATTATAACAAAGGGCTTAGCAGAACAATCTGAAAAGATATAAGAGATTGACACACTTTCTGTCATGAAACTAATGGCCTTTCATATGTTGTACATGGAGGAAAACAAAAGCAGTTTCTGTTCTGAGGAAGTAGTTCTGTCATTAAGCTGGTTTTCACCATTTTTTTTCATTTGAAATTTAGATTGGGTTTGGGGTTTTTTTTTGGTTGTTTTTATTTTTTTGGTCTTATAATTTGTTAGAATTTCTGTTATTCACCAGTGTTATATAGGTAATTGTCAATAACCTTATTGGCAAGATTAACCATGAAGGATCATAGAATCATTGAGTCACTAAGGTTGAAAAAGACCTTCAAGATTATCAAGTCCAACCTTTGACCAAATATTACCATGCCCACTAAACCATATTGAGAAGAAGAAATTGGAGGTCTGTGAATAACACCTAAATTTTGGAAACAAGCTTCTATTAGCTGTCACCATCATCCTTCTGCCAATAGTTATGTCAATATCTAGAAGTCTTAAAAACAAGAATTGTAGGACTGTTGTTTTTCAGTGGAGGTGGAGGTGAGAGTTCAGTGCAGAACCCCAAGGTGAATGAGCTCAGGTACAGGTGTGTAGTCATGCTGCTTATGGAACAAAGCCTGTGTTTCCCAAGGCTTTGAAAATGTTTTCTTCTGGATTGAAACAAAGCATTGCAAAAGGCAAATCATCTGAGCCACTCCAAACCTGTTCGGTGGAGTGAGGCAGCAGCCTCATGAGTGAACCTGACACATCCCAGCCTGCTCCTCAGCTCCTTGGGGTCATTTGCTTCTGCCACACTCTTGGAATTGGCTTCTGAACGAATGGACAAAGTACACAAGCTGCTGCTTTAGTGGTTTTTCAGGAGCTGCTAAGGGTTCCTTTTGGGAATCACGGTCCTGTGCTGATTTATGGAACAGGCACTGAGCTGCAGTGAGAGAGACCCAACCTGGTGAATCAGCAGTCTCAGGGATCCCTGTGCCAGTACAGAATCTGTTTTTCAGAGGAAAGGGTCACTCTCTTGTTCTGTCTACAAGTGTGTTTGAAAGTACAGTCTAGAGCCAGCAGTGCACCCATTGCTCGGGTGGTTTTCAGTGCTAAGCAGGCACGTTTGCTCCTCAGCTGAAGGGTCTTCCCTCGCTGCTCTGGGCCAGATGGAGGCCCTGCCCGTGAACCTGGCCCAAGGGAGGGCCTTGGTGCGCTGTGAGCTCCCCTCTGCTTGCTGGCACTGCTGCTGGAAGCTGCACACCCTGGGACGAGAATCCTGTCCCACTGCAGGAGTGACTGGAAGTTCCCTTATGCTGAACGCTGTGGAAACCTGCACTGAGAGAATGTTCCTCTCCCAGCCAGGCCAACAAACGGGATGGGATCAGGATCTGAGCACACCTGCGTTAAATCCTCAGGGAGTCACCCCAGCTGACAGCTTCTGTCCTTCCACATGCATTTTTTACAAGGTTCTGTTAAAACTCTACATCTCACTTCAGGACACTTAAAGCTCCCTATCTGCACAATGAACACATGCAGTCAGATTAAGGAACATTATTGCAAGATTTAAGGGGGAGGTAAGAGGATGTTGGCTGTAGAGAGTAATTCTTGATGGTAGAAAACAGACACAGTGGCATTTTATGAGAAGGACTGGCAATAACTCCATGTAAGTGTAGTACAATGAAAAATAATAGTAATGTTCTTCCTTAAAAAGAAATTTAAATTTTTTAAATATAACTTTTGCTTAGAGGACCTACATTGGCTTTCCAGGGAATTTACCTTGTAGATATCTTCAAAGTACAGGGTAATGACTAAGACAAAATTTAAAAGCACTGTTTCTTAGCAAGAAATCAGTCCTCACTTTGTTACAATTCTAAGTTAATTTAACCCTGAAGTTTGTTGGAAAGACTGCAGGAAAAACTAAATTTTAGTATTTATGGAAATTGATCATATCTTTCCATGTATTAATTTTTACTACTTTTGGGTTTACATTGCTGAACTTTTTTAATGATCCTTTATCTCTTTCTCTAGTGGTATGTCTGCAACACAGAACAGTTGTCTGAATCCCTTCAGCCCATTTTTGTCCAGAGTTACCTTGACCAAGGAACACAGATCTTCTTAAACAACAGCATTGAGAAGTCAGGCTGGCTGTTTATCCAGCTCTATCACTCTTTTGTGTCCTCTATTTTTAGCCTTTTTATGTCTAGAACATCTATCAATGGGTAAGTGAAAAGTCGATCTTGGGTAAGCTAAATACAGTTTGGATTTAGAGTTTTCAGGTGTTCAGCCCCACCCCTTGATCTGTTAGCTTTTCAAAACGTGTCATTTCCCTTTGCTGGTCTGTCAGATGTGAAGTGCCCTCCTGTGTTCAGCATGCCCAGCCCTCTTAACTGGTGAACACCATTTCCAGTATGGGGGGACAGAGGAGGTAATTGCAATTAATAAAAGACAGTCAGAGGATTGTAATTGTATTTTATAACTTGTATTAATTTTCCTCTAACCAAGAGAGTGTTCTCTTTGAGTCTCTTCCCTCAGCAGCTTGCCCTTTCCCTACTGCCACATTTTTATCAGTTACTGTTGTGATTGTGCTGGTTGGTGGCTGTATCCTGTCAGTTCTGTTTGCACCTAAAACTCTCCCTACTGCAGAGTGTGTCTGCCCACTGAAATCACGGCAAACACTGCAAAGCTGCCCGAGTGTTGTGTCTGGTAACACTAAGGTGGAATTCTGTCCTTCCTCTTGTTCTGTGAAACAATTCCACCTCAATCTGTGTGTAAGCTGTGCTGGAACAGGTAACTTCTGATGTAGCATGTCTGACTGATGAAACATCAGCAAAGCAGGAAAACATAAGTTGATAAAACTGTTCTTCTATTCTTATTACATTAGTTGCAGGGGAGTTTGGCTGTTCATATGTGCTTTAGTATTTTTTTCAAAGAAGTCGGTGCCTTTTTTTGCTCACCTCACCCCGTTCAGACACGTTTTTAACAGATTATTAGTTTTGACCTTATGAAGAATGCATTTTGTTACATTTAGCCAATTTCTTCAGTATCCCCACCTCTGCACCTGCTGCATACTTCTGCACAGTCTGACACAAGATAGGAGCTGTCTACTGGGGCTAGAAAAATAGTCTTTTTCCTTATTTTCTACCCGGATGACTTTATGAGCTTCCCTGTGGTGTTCTTAGTTATGTGTAGCTTTATATAAAGGTTCCTTTGGTCTCTTCTTCCTTTCTCTTCCATTTTTTTTTCAAAGGCTCTTCAGGGCTTTGAATAACACCTCATAATGCTGTTAGGAATAATAGCTATGAGCCAATTATACAGTGTGGACTGACACATGTGTGCTGCAAGGGGGCTCTACTTAAATTGGATGTAGTCTGTTTATTTTTATACATTTGATATCCTGCTTAGTTTCTTCTTTATGATTTGTATACTCTGTCCTTTTTGTTTCTTTGGGTTTTAGTACAGTCAGTCTTTCCTAAGCCACCTCCTTTTCACATTTTTTATTCTTTGAGTCTTTTTAGCTCTGTTTATCTCTCTTCTGTTTGTGTTTTTTTTTTCTTCTGTTCATTGTCTTTAAGCTTAACCTGCTATCCAACAGGAGTTTAAAGAACAGTATTTATCTACCTGCAGTCTATTACTGACCAGTTCTTTTTCCTCTGCCTGTTCTTCTAAGTGTTTCATCATTGAATTCTGCTGTGACAGCTGAAATGTGTCACTGTGTAGTCTTCAAACAGTTATGGGTGGGTATGTCACTGACTTGATCCATAAGGAATCCAACTGTCACCTCTACCCACTTCCTTAATGAGTTGTCTATTTTCTGTTCCACAGCTTTTCATGGTGAATGCAGGATCTGCAGATAGCAGCAAAAGCCATTGTAACATAGAATTTAAAAAACCTCTTTTGCCCCTCCAGCAGTGTTACCCCCATCCTTTCTTTAAATCTGTTCCCTGTCTTCCCTCCTCATTCCATATCCTATTCCTCATTCGTTGTGCATACTTCAGTGTCTGCAGCCATTTTATTTCCTCTGTTATTTCATCTTGGGTTGTTTTTTTTTAAAGTAGGTGTTAGAGATTCAAATCTGCAGAGGTGACAAATAAGGTTCAGTCTTTATCTTTCCTTCTCTTTCTCTTCACCTTCCTTTTTTTTTTTAATGCAATCATTTTCTTGAGCTGCACCCCACGAGCTCTTCCTTACCTAATCAAATTCCTTCTGGAATCTTAACCACTGTAGCTGCATGTGGCTCTGTGTTTGATCTCTGACAAGTGCAAGGCAAGTTGAACTGGATTTAAAATTTATCTGAGCAGTGACCTTGTCTACTATTATGTGTGACTGGTTCCTGCAAAAGCACATTCTAAATTTCTTCACTGCCTGCCCTGTTAAAGGTTGTACAAAATCGGTCATTTCTTGTTTTTACATTTCAGGCTGCTGGGAAGGGGCTCAATGTTTGTGTTTTCCCCAGAACAATTTCAAAGACTGCTTAAAATAAATCCTGAATGGAAATCCCACAGACTTCTTGATTTAGGGGCTGGGGATGGAGAAGTCACGAAAGTCATGAGTCCTCACTTTGAAGAAATCTATGCCACTGAACTGTCTGAAACTATGATATGGCAGCTTCAGAAGAAGAAATACAGGTATCATACTGCTGAATACTTCCTACATCCTTTGTATCAGACATTTCGTCAATCTATTGGTAATTTAATGAATGTTCAGTATTTTCAGTCAATTCCTTTACTCTTTGATTGTTATGGAAAAGGTTAACCTGTACAAAAGCAGGAAAACAAACACATCTGATGTTCCCTGTTAGCACTGTTGGGTTTTGTGTCCTTTATTACCTGTTGTTTATCAGGCAGCATAAAGGTTCATAGGGCTGGGCATGTAGCCATGCTGCTCATTGATTTAGTTCTCTTTTCCGAAAGACCAGGAGGGATCGTGTCTGTCTCTTCTCTAAATGGTTGACCTTACCTGCACTACCAACACATCCACAGGGAATTTTTGTCTTCAGTGGTTCTGTCTGAAATCAGCTTGTTTTTATTTAACAGACAGTATCTCTTTCTCTTTCCTTTCACAGGGTGCTTGGTATAAATGAATGGCAAAACACAGGATTTCAGTATGATGTTATCAGCTGTTTGAATTTGCTGGATCGCTGTGATCAACCACTGACTGTATTAAAAGATATTAGAAGTGTACTGGAGCCAACCAGAGGCAGAGTCATCCTAGCACTGGTTCTGCCATTCCACCCCTATGTGGAAAATGGTAAGTGCACAGATTAACAGCTGTTTAGGCAGTTAATGAAAACATTTGTAGGACCTAGTATCCCGAATTAAATGTTTAATAAATGACATGTTTGTATGTGATTTTTTTGCAAATAACTAGTACAGGGCATGTCCAGAAGTATGAAGTCATAGGTAAATAGGCCACATGATGTAAGCTGTTTTGTTAACTCCACAGAATCCACTGTTGGCACCACCAAAAAACTCAAATATTGAAGTCACAGATCCTGTTCTGCAAGTTACCACATTTCAGCTGTGTTGGAGCAGCTTGGGAAAACTGGTCCCTGATTAGAGCCTTTTACCTAGAGGTGACCCCAGCTGTTTCTAGTGGCCAATTGAGCAAAACCATCAGAACTGTCTAATGCTGAATAGAACAGTTCAGGTCAAGCTGTTTCAAGTGTTCTGGATGAATCCCACCTGAAAATTCATAGGGAGATAACTTTCACCTTCCAACATGAGGTCTCAAAGTAAAATATAGACCCCTACAAATACAAAGCATCAACCACTACTACTAATATTGTATTAATTTACCTTGTACTGGTAACAGGAATAAAAAAGTAAAATTCAGTGCCAAAACTCAATTATTTACCCTGCTTGGATTTTGAAGAAATATATGAGAGATTTTCAGATGAATCTGTCCTGATGAGTAAACTTCTAAAGAGACTAGAAACTTTTTTACATGCCTGTGGTTGTGGGTTCAGGTTGAAGCACCCTGAAGGGGGTTTGAATTCCAGGAGGCTGATGTTCTTCAGTCATTGTTTGGACTCTGATTCTCCTTGACTGCTAAGACTTGTCTGTGGAAAGGCATGGATGCCCAGAAAATACAGAACTCATCATGTTCTGGTAATCACAAATGCATCAAACTGAATCTGATTTTCTCTTTTTACATGCCAGTGGTGTTTTGATGGGAGAAGGGAGAAAAGAAGTTTTAAGTATAAGAAGTAATGCCATCAGATGAAGAATTACTTAAAATACAGTATTCGAGCTTGTAATTTTGTAACTATTCTGAAAAATAGTGTGTCTTAAATTAGATTTGGGGTTTGACTTAGGCATCTGTAAAGTATTTCAAGCATATTTGGTTACAATTCTTGTTCCTATAGTGTGGAACAATATGGCTTCCCCTTGTAGAAATCCTTTGAAATTCCAAATACCAGCAGTGTCTTTCTAGTCTTTCACTGGTAGATTAGAACCAGAAAAATGAGAAATGACTTTTTTGTGTGCCTTCACTAAACTCTGTGCCATTGTGTTTGGCAATTACTATTGCACCCCACATCTACTTTTCTGCATTTTGTTGGGTAACCCCAGAACAGACCATGTACAACTCCCTGGCTCAACAGGAGGGGGATAAATTAAGGAACAAACTATTCTAAGTCTTCTTTTATCCTTACTCATTTATCTTCTGCCATACACTGGGAGGAGAAGAGAGTGTTAAATTTATAAATCCCAAGGGACTGGAAACCTGTTCTGGGATTGTTGAACACAGTCATTCCTACCTGTTGAAAGTTGAAATGCTGTTGTAAGATGATTTGTAAGCCGGTGTCATAATTTTATTCGTGATGGTGACTTGGCAGATGAGTCACTTTGCTGAAGGCAGTTTTGTTCCCTTAATATGTTCTGAAACTTAAAAACATGCTCAGTTTGTCCATTTGCCACTATTATGGATATGGACCCAAATGAACTATTCACAATGCAGGTTAACACACACAAAAGTTACAGCTTTCCCACTTAAGATCAATTTAGCTGTGGCCTAAAGAAACAGACAGTGAACTGCCAGACTGTCTTCATGATCTAAAAACCAGTTTAGAAATTCAGTATTTTCATTCAGCTGTTTTACATGATGATGCATTTTAAAAATAGATATGTACATATGTTTTATATGTAACAAAATTATACTTGGAACATTCAAAGAGGAGAACATTTCATGGCTCAAGTAACTTCTTGTAGCAGCTGATTAAAACCAGCTTGGACCCACAGAGTGAAACTTTTTAATTTTGAAGAGGGAGAACAAATGGAAGAGAGTTGGGGCAGGTAAGGTCTTTGATCCAGTGGTAGATCCATAAACAGAAGTGGAGAAATTATTTTAATCAAAATGAGATATTTGGGTTATTACCTGCAGTATAAGGGGAAGGTAATGGTGGAAGCTATGTGAATAACATAAAACCTGCTCTAAGAGAACAAAGCAAGGTGGAGGAGGAATTAAAATACAGATCTGTGCTCGCTGTTTGTGGAATGACAGTGACACCTAGAGTCCAGAGGAGCTTAATCATAAATTCTCTCTGGGGCTTTTCAGTTTTATTTCACCATGCAGAACAACCAGGAATGCAGTTATTGCAGGTGTCTGAATTTGGTAAGAGAGCCAGATGAATCATCAGGTATTAGACCAGTCACTAAGAACAAGTATTACCACAACTTTATGTTTTTAATAGGCATCTCATAGAGTCATCTAAGAATCCTTTGTATTTCTTATACAGACAGAAAAAGTCATTATTGGATAATACATGACTAGACTGGTCTAAGTTTCTATAAAATAAAAATGTCATGCCATACTTCAGAACATACTAGGGAGCCTGGGAATGTGAAATTTCCTTGTTGAACATATTAATATCCTTGTGATTGATTGACAGGCATGAGAAGGCAAAGGTGTGTTTTCCATCCTCCTGAAATACTATTAACTGAGCTGGAAACACAGTAGTGTATAAGATGGACCTTTGCTTTGTCTCAGTTGTCAGTTCTCATCCTGCTGAAGTGAGAAATGCCACTTCATTTGTTAAACAAAGCCTTGCTTTATTTAAATTATGATAAAAGATGCAGCTGTTCTTCAGAAGGGAAAATGCCTGATACCAACAGATATCTTGTAAAAATGCTGATTTTGCAGATTGGCTGGGTAGTAACTGCTGTAAAAGGTACTTAAAAAAAAAAAAGCATGCTGCCTTTGGCTGGATAGCAATAGTTCTTTTTTGTGCTTGTAGCCACGTTGAACAGGCCATGTAAAGGCAAAACATGGTGCTCCGGGTATTCCTGACTTGGGGTGGTAGGACTGGGAGATGGGGGTTGCCAGTCCAGCAGGTGAATTTTAGTATTGGAGGAGCAGCCTCTTCACCATGACCGTTACTTTCCTAAATAGGCTTGGAAGAAGCTCCCATCCCAAAGGAGCTTTGCCAGGTTAGTGCATGTGTTTATACTGTCAGGTTTTTCTGCTTGCCTGTCCAACACACACGTTTTGCTCTGTTGAAGCTGTTCTAAGGCTCAGTAACTGTTGGTCTGTAAATGTTACATCAATAGCTATCCCATTAATGTGACCAAACCCAGAATTTCACCCATGAAACAAGTTTATTTTCTGTTGCTGTAAATTATCAAACATCTTTCACAATTGCTCATTGCTCACAATTGTTCATGTAAAAGGAACACATGTAAGTTTATGTAAAGAGAAAAAAAAAAGACATAGAATTAAATCTAAACTAAAATAGGAAACTTTTATGAAGCATCAGCAGTTATCTTACTAAGATGAAGTCTTTTCCCAGGGTTCTTGGAAATGGAAAATGGAATGTGTAACACGGATGTAAGGTACAATGCACTTGGTTCTGGTGACCTGTTCAGAAAATACTCTTGAAGAACACTGCCCTGGAAGGTTTTGTCCTCTCCCTTTAAAGCAAGAGAAGTCTGTGAAGAAGCTTAACTTCCTCACCTGCTCCTTTGCTTGCACAAGAACTGTTGAACAAATCTGAAGTGCTGCACATGCTCATCTGTTCTGATAAACAGTGTCATCTTCTAAGTCATCCTAGGGAAAGAAGAGTTTCGTTACTGAGATGATTTTTATTTTTTTTAAATAAAGGCAGAATTTCTTTTGTGAGACAAAATCCATCCCTTTAGTGTTTCAGTAAAATCCTTTCTCCCCTCTTATCCTGTTGATTTTGTCCATGTGGTATCTACAGGCTTCAGAACATGTTTCTCACCCCGTTGGCTTTTCCTAATCTCCAGGGAGCACAGAGGCAGTAAAACATAGCCCACATTTTCATATTTAATGCTTAAACCAAGGACCAGGTCATGTCAGCAGGGACTTGAGGTCTTTAAAGGGGTAATTACAGAGGAAAATTATTGGAGCTGTATGGAAATAAATGAAGTAAAATGTACAGAGGAAAAGTGCTTGACTTAGGTCTGTGTTTCATTTGGTTCCTCCTTGCATCTTTGAATGCTCTCTGTACTCAGAATAGGAAAGAATTAACATTGTTTCTCAAGAGAAGGAAGATTTTGAAGCCATTTTCTTTGCTTGCAAATACATATGACTTCTAAAGTTTTGTGGTTTGGTTTTGCTGGTTTTTTTAATAATTTACATGGCACATGTTAAATTCTTGTCATATAAGACTTAATGGCATAAATTCACAATGATGAAATAAGTTGTGTGGCTTTCTTTGCCCACTGATGTTGAATACTTAGTTTAGGCTCTGTGTGCTGAAGGAGGGGAAATACCTTTAAATATATTACAGAGCTTTTATAATGGTTTTGTTATGTGTCTGTCCCCTATTCTGGGTTAAGGGAGCAAGAGGAACTGCAAAAGAAATATTTTTCAAATGTGACCTGTTAATAGCTCCAGGCATTTTACCAAAGAGTCCAGAACCAGACTTCTTCTTGGCAAAATACAAACTTTTGGCAATTTTATTTTTAAATGTACATGCATGATTTTTAGTTTTATACATATATATATATACACACATGTATAAACAGATATATATGTAATTGTATGCATATGGCCATTTATAATGCTTTATAATGTCTTTGTCTTTTTCTCAGAATACTTTTTTTTACACCTCTATCAACTTTAAAGGAAATAGACACAATATACTCCTAAAACCTTTTGGTTTCTCTTTTTCCCCATAAATTTAGGTAGTGGCTGGTGGATACTCACAGGCTGCTGGCTGTCTTGAGCGTATCTCTGCTTTTGAAGTTCTTGAGCAATTGCTTGAAAAATTTTTCGGCCGCTATTTATCTTCTGCAAGTTATTTGAAATATTTTGTTTCAGTGCAACATTTTGTGTTGGAGGAAACATCTTTTTCTACCTTTTGTTACTTATATTTTTTACCTGCGTATGTCTTTGGGAATGTTATTAAGTAACACTTTAAAAACATACGGTTTGGCAAGCAGGAGGCTTTTAAATTACATTATTATTGCATTGCCTAACATATACACCTTCCTTAATAGATCTTTAAATGCACGGCTTCTGATTTTTATACAAGGATGCAGAGTGATGGAGGTTGGTTTTTTAAACTCATTAGAGCTTACTTGAATGGATCATTTAAAGAAATAAAAAATTAATAGCAAAATCTGTTATTGTCAGAAATTTGAACAAGATTTACTTAATACCTAAAGGAAATAGTGCATTAGAGATGGCCTTTACATAGATTAATTTAACCATGTGTCCAGTGGGTTAAAAATAAATTAACTGGTTTGTTAAAGTTATTTAAATAGAAATTCATAACTAGCTTTGTACAAATCTAAAGTGAAGCCTTAAGAGCTCGGAATATCTCTTCAAAGGAATCATCAATTAATCACAAGTTTGATGCCCAATATACTTTAAAAAGACAAGAGAAAGAAACTCTGAGTCACAGACAAAGCAAATAACGTGGTAACATACACAGCTCTCTGTTGTTTGGTCTTTCCCACTTTTCTGTAGCAGCTTTGGTTTTAACTGGAGGGAGGGAAAATAAGTGAAAAAGCAATTAAAATACAAGGTGAGAAGTTAGCAGAGTAGTTAAAATTTTTGCCCTTTTGCAGTGTCAAATTGTAGGTAAGTGTTTCACTAGATGAGCATATACCATTGGAAAAATCAGAGAGGTTTTCACGTGTAAGCCTTTTCAGCTTCTGGTAGTAGATACTGCAAGTATTTTTGCTTTGAGCACAGTGGGACCTGCTTGAAACACTACTTAATTCTCAAAAAGAAGCCAATGGCATCATAGATCCAGATTTTCCCCTGAAGAAGGCTTGTTTAATTTTTCCTACTGTACTCTTCACTCTGTACCTTCATTTCTAAAGAGAAACAAAAATGAAAAAGCCAGTCCTGTCCTTAGGCTTGGACAGTGGTCACTACAGGAAAGAACCATTTTACCATATCGTACCAGTAAGGACTGGGAAGTCCTGGTTCTCCTGTCAAAGTCTCATTATTATGCAAAAGTTGTAGCTCTGGGTGTTTGTTTCTATCTAAACACAAATTTTGTTCTAGATCAAAAAAAAAAAAAGGCAGTAATTACATAACTTTTAACCATGTGCGTTTTAATGGGTTTGTTTTGGTAAGCATAAAACTTCTTCCAAGTCTTTGATATTTTTTAATTTTACCATTATCTCTTCTGTACATGTATGGAGAGAATCAGTAGACAAGCGAAGTCAGTCTGCAGTAACTTTACTGCACCTCATAAATACTTCGATGGGAAATTTAAATTATTTTACTTTTACTGGAAATTTATACTCTCAGGATAATTTTAACTTGAGAAAACCTTTTCTTTTAGACACGTTACTGAAAAAAGAAAATGTGGTTGCTGTTGAGAGTCCAGGTATGTGCCACACAGGAGTTCACAGATGTGTGTGTGCAGCACATGGACTTCAACCAACCTCCTCTTTAAAACTTAACCATAAAAGTTATGAAATCTAGAAACGTGTTTTTATTCCCCTAATGCAGATGTTGAAACTGCATCGATTTACAAAATGAACAAAACCAGAAAAATCACTTTGAGCCTACCTTATAGACCACAAAGGATGTGAGCACAGCAGAGCTGTACAGGAACAGTAAGGATGAGATGATGATCATGGAGATGAGTTTTCCATTGCTGCGCTGCTTCCCTGATCCTTTATTAAAAATGAGTGTTAATATAAAGGGCAGTTCTGATTCACATATTTTTTTTTAAGGCTCTGCATTCCAGCTTCCTTTCTCCGAGGAATTAAAAAACCTTATACCATCAATATTTTTTCTGGTTCATTTTCAGTCTAAATTCCTTAGTGAGATCATTTTCCTTTTGTTTGCTTATATGTTTGCAAGGGCAATGGAGACCTGTTAGTTTTGATTACAAAACCTTCCTTTAGGGGTAGAGAGAGAATGGAATCCAGTTTCCTGCTCTTGTAAAGGTGTATCTGAATAAAGCTCATAGGCTTCTGTTCAGAAATGGAGTTAGAGGAAGGAAGGAATATAAAGAAAGTAATAATCCAGCTGAGTGTTTCTGGTTTTTTTTTCTTTTTCCGTTTTAGGCATGTAAAACTAAAATGTAGTTACTGAAGTTTCATCATTTTCTTAACTAGAAGGCAAGTGATACAAAGGTTTAGAACATTTTTCTCCGGCTGGCACAGTGAATCCCCAGGTCTGGGGCCCTGCACTCACTTGCACGTACTTCTACTAAATGTTGGTTTCTGTACTTCCCATTTTTTTGTTGAAACTTCCTTTCTGACAGCCATGAAAGTCTTTATGTAAGAGAATGTACAGTATGGTTAGACAAAACAAGTACAAAACTTCTTTCTTTTGTAGAATTCTAGAGTCATCTTCATCATATGACAGAACAGCCTAATTAGCAAATGAGGTTGAAATGCTTATTTGTGGAATCCCTCTGGTTTTACTAATAACATCTTAATATAGTCATACTACTCCTAATGGGTTTGTTGGTATTTCCATCTTAAATGTCATTCTTGAAAGTATAAACAAAGAGAGTATTTAGACAAGAGAATTTATTTCTTCTAAGATAATTCATTAAGAAGGAATGAACAACTGACCTGTTACCATTAGTACTGTTCCATCTCCTGTTTGTTTGGAAAGGGGTGAATCTGAGTCTGAAAATGCTATTCCACAGATATAAACAGCGTTGTCATCTGCAGTCAGACCTCTTATCTCAAGTAAGATGTTATTTCCTGTTACGTGTACTTTGTACTTCTGATGATCTGTGCATGCAGGAGTACACAAATCCTGGTGTGCGTTAGTTAAAAAGCGAAACCACAGAACTTCAGGTGCAGACGAGGAGCATCCAGAGGCAGAGAAAGTGCAAGATAGGGACACATTGTTCATGGAGGAGTCAGCTTGGTGGAACCTGGGCTGTGTTACAGTGACTCGGCAGTGACCTGCAACACCTGCTGGGAAGGAACAATTGGTAATGTGAGGGACAGCTAAAAAAGCAAGGTACAGTCTAAAAAGAAAACACAACTACTTTTGGTTCATTCAAGAAAAGGTGGGAGGAGAGGAGGAAACCAAGTGTGTTTCAAACTTGAAATTGTTAAGGCTGTTTTCAGCGAACTTTGTTCTTTTATGTGCTTGGCTTTCTATTGTCTGACAAAATAGAGAAGATTGATAGATGTGAAGCAATGTGAACGTTTCCTTTGGCACTGGAGAAGACCAGAGGAATACTTTGTGCAGTTCCCTGCCTGGGATTTAGTCCTGCGTGGCTGGGGGGTACTGGGTGTTGTGTGACCTAAGTGCAGCTGCTCAGTGGAGCAGTTCTGCAGGGCTTTCTCTCTCCTCCACTGCTCCTGGTCTGAGTCAAGCCAGACAACCCAAAGGCAGGCAGTGGAAATGTCATAAATCAAGACATCCATAATTTAGCAACGTCATAACATTGATTAGAATTCACAATAGTTCCTAGACATTCTTCCATTTCATCACATATATTGACTCTGGGTTTCTAAGAATAATAGTGCTTGTTAGTTCTGACATTTAAAAATGTGTGCAGAGAAAACAGGAAGGTTAATCAGAGAAGAGCATTTTAATTAAGCAACTAAAGTAATGTGTGGTTTTATATGGCTAGTCTGGAATGGGTTTTTTTAAGTCCTTATTGAAATCCATAGTGTAAATTCTCTTTTAGTATATTTAATTTTTTTCAAATAAATTGTGTAGTTATATAAACTATGCCATTGAGATTATTGCAGTGAGAATAAAGGTAGTATCTAAAGAACATCCTTTTGTGCTTGCCAGAAAGTAACAAATTAGAAGACAAATAAACTGAAATCTCTTAGTGTACTGCTGATAGACAATTTATAAACCTGTCCATGGTGACCAATTGGCATTATCCCTTCACCATTTTTCTCACCAAATCCAATCACATTCAGTGTCTGTGACTTTTACAGGAATAAAATGAAGCTGATTCTGTGTCAGGTCCATATCAGAGCCATTCCACGGCAGCTACAGCAATCTGAGAATTGTAAATTACGGGTGTACTTGCACCCTGTGTGGTGAAAGGCAGTAGCTTGTGCTTCTGCAGCTGATCCCCTTCTCTTTTCCACCTTACCCACTTTTCCACCTTATCCACAGGCTCTGGTGTCCTTGCAGAGCAGAACTCCAAGGCCCCATGTAGGTGCTGCCTGCCGAACTTCCCAAACCCTCCTCCCAAACACAGCTGCAGTGAAACCAGGCTGCTTCTGGAGTGTTCCAGGCAGGGAAGTGCAGCAGAATTTGACCCATAAATCACAACTTACAGCAGCATTTCAGACTTTTGGAAGAAAAAAGCATTTGCTAGCAGTTGTGTACTTAGGAAGTTACATGAAGATAGCAGAAATTAACTTGATTTTCAGCAAAAGTTTTTACTGCTTTTATTTTGTAGCTGTGTTGCAAATCATAACCACAAAATTCTCAGTCTTGTTTAACTGCTGTTAAATGAGAAAATGTAAGAAATTTTTTTAAGGTCTTACCAGTACCGTACAGGATCCAGTCAAATGCCAGCATTAGCACGTTTTTTAATTTGTTGAAAGGTGCCATTTCTTGTATCTCTCTGGAAATGACTCTCCTTGAAGGAAGAGGAACTTAGGAAATGTTTGGATTTGCAGAACTGTCTTAATCACAAGATGTAGAACTTCCTGTTTAGAAGGGTGTTTACTACTGCATTTAGCAAACCGGTTAAAGGTACAGACCAAACCAGAAAGCTTTTGTTTGTTGTGGATGACATTACTTGGAAAATGAGTGAAAAACTTAAAATTTTGAAGGCAGTTGAACTTTTGAAGGCAGTTACCTTTTAGCCACTGGGACTCCTAGTTAAAAATGTAACAAAAGATAACCTTAAAGAAGCTGCTTTTGAACAGCAGGAATAAACTAGAACAGATCTTGCAGCAGGTTTACAAAGGGTGTGGCAACCTCCTGTGTGGAGTGGAATGGAACATAATCAGTTCAATTATGCTTTTTATAAGAAGAAAAAGTTTTCTTTATAATTGAAACAAAGTTGTTCTGTTTTCTCAGTAGGTGGCAAGTGGGAAAAACCCTCAGAAGTTTTGGAAATCAAAGGGCAGACTTGGGAAGAACAGGTGAACAGCCTGCCAGAAGTTTTCAGTAAAGCTGGTTTTGCCATCGAGGCTTTCACCAGACTGCCCTACCTCTGTGAAGGGGACATGTACAATGACTACTACGTGCTGGATGATGCTGTCTTCGTCCTCAAGCCAGTGTAAGCCTGTGTGAAGTAAAGCTCCACAATCTAACCCAAGAAGCAGCCTCTGAGAGAGGGTTTTGATTTATGGTTTCTTAAAGGGAGGGAATTTTGGGATTGCCATGCTAAATAAATACCATGTAAGAAATTTAAAGGCCAAAATACTAATGTATTTCTTTGTAGTGTGATTGGGGTGGGGGGGAAAGGTTGTTTCTTAAATGGACTTCTCAGCTGAGAATTTCTTTTTTACCAGCTGTTAAACCAACATTGCATTCTGCAATCCAGCAGCAATGGGGGATATTTTTTTATACTTACCTGCAACAGGGATCATATCCAAACAAAAGCAATAGTCTTTATAATGGTGAAACTGATACAGTGTGAACTGTTGTGAAAGAAAGCAAGCAAAATCTGGCAATAAAGTTATCCATTCAGTTCAAGCCTTGTTGAATAAAAACTGTTGAAATGGATAATCTTCCATGCTAAGTTACTTTCTCTCTTACTGTCATTCTTCACGTTTTTAATCATGCTAATAAACTTTTTTGAGATGACTTTTGCATTAACTTTTGTGTTCATTTTTGTAACTATTGCCATGCTTGTCTGCAGCAACTGCTCTTTGTGTTGAGAATCAAGCTTTCAGTAGCAGCACAACCTTGAATTAATTTAAACAGCATTTAATTATTGTTTAATGGGATAACAGTGCACAAAAAATGTATCACTTTTGGTTGGGTTTCTTTCATGTTCCTCTCAAAACCTCATAAATCCTCATTGCTTTTGCATATGCTATTTTCCAGCTAAAAGGGTTATGGTAGAACTTGTTAAAACTACACTTTAAACTGATGGCTTTAATAACAAAGTATTATTGGTGATTCTGTGTCAGGTAGGATGCTTAACATGTCATTTAAGGTTTACCTCAAACTCACTTTGCCTGATGGTTAATGATTACTCCTGCCAATTTATTAGCTTTTTGTTCTCAGTCGTCTTTGTGGAAGAGTAAGTATTCTGTAGTATGGGGCAAGGGATTTGACTGGTGAAATTTTGAATTACTTTTCAACAGTAATTTAGACTCAGTGTTATTCTCATTTCAGGATGTGCTGTTGCATTTTGGCACATAGTGCAATCAGACTTGTCTGTTGGGAAAATGAGCTATGTATGCTCTGGAGTGAATCCATTAATTTATTTTCTGCTACCTTCATTTTGTACCCATCTAGTAGTAGGAAAATGTTTTTTAATATGTCATGTATTTAGGTTAAGATAGCAAATATGTATTAAGACAAACTTCTTCAAAGGTATTTAAGTGTTTTAATCCCACAGGTCAAAAATCCCACAAGAGACTGCATTTTATGTTTCTCATCTTTTAGTCCTTTTAGTTCTGTCACTTAGGATTTCAGTTTGTAATAGCTTTGAGAGGTCTGGAAACAGAAGGTGCAATGTAAATAATAGGAGTTTTTTTTCCTTTCTTACGATTTTCTGCTTTGTTCACTCTATTTAACCAAGTGTTCTTACACTTGAGATGAGGAATTAAAACATGAGCAATAATGAAGAAAAGCTTTCTACAAAGCCTAAATTCAGCAGGGTCAAAAACCTTAGTCCTGTTGAATAAACAGACTAAACCGTAGGACTGTACCTACCCCTATATTTCTAAAGCCAGAGTTCTGGGGAGGGAAGGGACTTCTTCCTCTCTCCAGGCCCTGAGAGAGCATTTGTGTGCAGTTAATGCTGCTCCCAGCCTACACAAAGAAACTCATGAGTCCAGTAGTTCGTTAAATTGCCCCAAATACTCTAAGATGCCTTCTAAGGGAACAAGTGTTGCAATTCCAGGGTCCTAATTCATTACTCCCGGGTTTGGGAATCCTGCCTTGTCCCTCCGCTGTCCCTGTCCTGCTGTGGGTGCAGTGTCCGTGCTGCACTTCAGGGCTCTCACTAATGTGCAGTGTTTTGGCCTGGAGTGCGACTAAACTCTTCTGTTTTGTCAGGGTGTGTTGCAGTGCAGGAAAACAATGCTGTGCAAGGGCATGATTTAGCCAGAAACCTTCAAAGCAAAGTTGGAACAGCTTCATCCCTCAAAACCACAGCCGCCTTTTGCCGGGGGATCGCAGGTACAGTCAGTTCATACTCGGCTCTGAGCGACCCAGGGCCACCTGCCCCTCCTTGGGCCGGGGCGATGGGGGAGCAGGGCAGCACCAGCCCAGCCCTGTGGTTCCCCTGCGCAGCTTGTTGAGCTCTCTCCCTCTGGGGACAGAAGTGTCCCCTCCTGCCTGCTCTGCGAGTTCCTCGCCCTCCGAGCCCCGGGCGGAGGAGGTTTTCCCGCCCGCTCTGAGGGCCCGGCCGCGGGGCTGGCGGCTGAGGCGGCGGGGCGGCGCTGGGCCCGGCCCTGCTCCCAGGGTCCCTGCCCGGAGCCGCCCAGCGCCCGCAGTGCCGGGGAGGAGGCGCACACAGCAGAGGCGAAGGTAAAGTGCTCTGTCTGGGGTCCTGGCTCTCCTTGTTTCTCCTCCCCTCTCTCGCTTTCCAGCCCGGACCCATTGCGGGTTCCCTCACTGCGTGTGGTGCTTTTCCTCAGAGCCCGGGGGCAAGGGGGAAGGTGGGCACCGGCAGTGCAAGGGCTTATCAGCAAGGTTTGTGATTGTGAGGTCAGCTTTCTGGTTATCAAGCTTCAGATAAGGCAGCGACTGCATGGAGTGAGTGATAACATGTCTAGGATTTCTGTACATGGAAGAGTGGCTGTTTGGGGAGTGAGAGGAGAAGGCAATCTGGGAGCTCCTCGTAAGTGGGGAGTTCTGCAAGGGTGACTTGTCAGAGATCTGATCACAGCATATGCAGGGAATGATCCCTGGGGAAATGCTGGATGGGATCTGCAGGAGATCCCTTATGGTGTGATTCGGGACTGTCTGAAAGCTGCTGCGAACTGCAAACAGACCTGTTTCACTGAAAAATTAACTACTTCATCCCACTGATTGTCTTACCAAGCAGGGCTATTTCACAGCAGACTTTTCTGTGCACCTGCTGATTGTCCACTTGAGTAAGTCAGGATGAAAAAGCACTTTCCTTAGCATTTAATCTCCTTATATATTAAGTTAGCATGCTTTAATTAAAATACACTCCCTGATCAAAGTGAATGAATTGGAATAAACAAATCAGGACTGACATTGGAAGCATGATTTAACCTATGCAGAGTAATCAAACCTTACTGCAAAATTATTAGGGCACAGGCAGAAAAAAACACAAGTAAGTTCATTGTCTAGGAAACCAGATACATCTGAATGAGAGACATTTACTGTGTTGCTCCCAAAAGAGTAGCTGAAAGGGGTTTCAGTCTGTAAGAACAGGACAGAGGTGATAGCTTCTTAAAGTCTAATACTTAAATTTTTCATCATCTGTCAGTTTGAGTCATTCCTGTTTACAAGATTGTACTTAAGTATTTGCAATAGACTGAAGTATTGCTGGAGGCTTGTTGAAAGACGTTTTCATAAAAGAGTACCTTGGAGCATGAGATTAAACAGTCAAAAAAAGGTGTCATATTTATCAAATGTTCAGATCTGTAACTCGAGCCATGGCAGATAACTTTGGGGGGAAAAAAAGAGACAGTGAGCACAGATCCAAATTCAGCAAGAAAAAGAAATGCAGAAATTCAGTGTCTTGCAAATAAACCTTTGAAATGAGGGAAAGGGAGAGAAAACCTAACAAAGTCTCCTTATGGTCAGAGCCAAGTTGGCTGATGGGACCCTCTGTGTCGTTTGTTAAATCAGGGACTAATCCCGTTGTAAAAAGCTGCAATCTGTGGATCAAAGCATCATCTAATAGCTCAGATTAATTAATTGTTTTACCTGTGGGGGTGGTAAACTGCTCTCGGGCTAGGCAGAGGGCCAGGCTGAGGGTGCAGAGGCAGAAAATCCTCTGCAGTGTGGGTCGAAGCAGCTCATGGCCCTCAGAGCTGCAGAGGGGACGTGGCTGCAGAAACTCCTGTGTGAGTGAGGCCTGCCCAGCCTTTCCTTCCATTCCATCCCCTTTCATTCCTGCTGTGTGTATGAACAGGGCCAAAAGCAACACGTTCATTTTGTTTTGGACAACTGTGAGACTGTCAGGTTTTTTATGATGGCGGTCAGTGGCAACCCAGTGAAAGGCTCTGGGTACCCCAATTAATTTCCTTCCAGGTAATTTACCTTTCAGTGATCTTTATGCTGCATACCACAGGGCAGCAGGGATAGCAAGAGCTACCAAAACATCTCTTTCCATACAAATGTGTCCGAGGTGGTGGTGAAACATTGATGGGACTGTTCTTGTGAGTACAAAGACCACGGCTTTGATCCATCCAGGTGAAGTGACATGGTCTATTTCCCAAATGCGTGACTTTCCCTCTGCTTCAGAAGAGCATAAGGACATTTTCTCCCTTTTTCCAAATGTGGCAGCAGGGAAGGGGAGCGCTGCTTCCTCCTCCCTGCCTGGAGCATCCTGCAGTGACATGGGACAAGGGCCAGCCTCTCCCACCCCTGAGTTCAGACATCTGCAAATGGAGGGTCCCAGACCAAGTCTGCAGTGATCCTGCAGGCAGCTTAACCAGCTAGGAAAAGCTTAGGATTTGTTTGACGCTTCTTTATAATTTCCTTTTTCACTTCATTTCTCTTCTTTTTAATCTGATTTTAAAAGGATTTGTTTGCCTGTTTTAACAAAACTGCATTGAAGTCATATTAAATTGCAGTGTAATTTAATAAATAAATGGTGCTACAAGGAAGAAAATGAAATGAGCCACTTGCTAAAGGCAGATAAATCTGGCTGCTCACGCACTCTTGGTGGACTTGTGTTTGCATAAAATGAATCTCTATCCTAGAAAAAGATCTAAATTAAAAACTCGGGAGCAAGCAGTTTTGGATTGTTCTGATCTCTATCTGTACTCCATAGCATAGGCTATCTCTGATTTATAGCTATGAAAGTTTGGGGTGAATATTGCCTTTTGACTGTTCTATTTTCCTTTTCAATCCAAGTATCTTTTTATTCTAAAAATCACCAGAAGAAATGTCCAGGCTTTTGAAGATGTGTTTGTTGTTGATATCAATGAATCATGCTGAGATTACTCACAGTCAGAACTCTGAAGGTAAGACCAGAACTCCCGTTTGAGGGGTGTATTTTGTGGGATGGAAAAAGCTGTGTGTAATAAATTAGGTGCTGTTTAGTGGTCTCTGCTCTCTTGGCTTCATGAAGCTATGCCAGCAAAGAATTTTACCAAGACTGATTATTATTTAATAGCCTTTTTACCCCCACTGTTATTCTGTAAATAAATTTAATCAAAATTGCATTAAATGTTTGCAAATAAATTATATATGTGTATATAATCACTGCATACAAAAAATGTCTTTTTGTGTAGCACAATTGAATGATAAAACATTAATTTAACTTCTAGTAATGGAATAATCTTTTACAGATTTGCCTCCATTGTTACTCAAAGCTGTGGTTAGTATTTTTATTTGATCTCTCTACTAACATTTTATATTATAATCTAAAAATAGTATTTTATGACACATATTTATAATTTTTCCTTAGGAGGAAGTAATAGCTGGGAAATATCTGAATGGTAATGTACAGAGTTGTTTCCACTTACGCTTCTAAAATGAGTTAAAACTCAGTGTCTCACCATAAATTTTTATGTTCCATTTTTCATGTGCAGCCCTCCTAGATGTACTTAATTTTCAAAGGTAATATATTACTCTCACCATCTTGATTTTTCAGTATTGTCTTGCACTTCAGATATGATCTTGTTTCATTTCCACAGAAACTGGAACATTATGGATAGAATGAAATTGGCACATATAATTACTTGGATTTAGGTCTCCCGGGAGGAGTACTTCCTATTAACAGGGAAAAACCTGTTTGTCATGAAAAAGAAAAAAAAATATAGAGAATGAGGCTGAGAATAAATACTACAGTTTTCAGAAGTTTTGATAAGTAACTTTGCTCACATGTGTCTGAATGGCTTCTTAAGGAAATTAGGTGCAGTTCCAGCTTTCTGTCCACCTCCTTCTTTCAGTCCCACTCCATCCCCCATCCTCCATCTCTTGGTGACTTTTGAATTATTTGCTAATTTTGTCTAAATCTGAAAGAGCAGTATAAGCCTCAAAGGCCATTCCTCTCCTACATATTTTGAGAAAATCAGTGGCTGTGTAAAGAAGACACAGTGAAATTAATGGCTCTGCTGAGGGAAAGGCAGCAGTTACTCCCTGTACTTGTGCAAGCAGATCAGAACAGGCATGATGGGGTGCCAGGAAGCACATGCCTGGAGATGGTACTAATGGCAACACCTTGGAAAATTGAGATTATTGTGGGTGGGTGTGGAATCAGATGGAGAAAACCATAACTAATTAATTCCACTTCCCATTGAACCATGTATTTTCATTGCATTAAATAGATCGACTATTACTCTGGTTAGACAAAAAACAGAATACTTTTGTGATTATGGTGTTAGCAGCACTGTTTGTTTTCCTTTTTCTTTTTTACACTGGTAATCTGCTATTTAACTTGTTACATTATTTTACTGGCATTTTTGGTCCTGCTTTTTGTTACAGCTCTAATGTCTGGACACCAGATCTGCTTACAAAAGTCATGGCATATTTTCATGCCCAGGAAGTTATGTTTACTCTTAGCAGCCTCCAGGTTTGTGACATTCAAGATGCATGAAAATTTTTATTTGAAAAAGAATTAAAAACCCAATCAATCTCTGTAGCCAAAGCTAGGTGATCAATGATAGAGGTAATTGACACATCTAGAGTGTAGCAGCTAAATGGGAAATAGGAATAGGTTGTCTTTTCCCCCTGAGATTGCAGGAGTATGCAAAGCAGAAATAATAACAATGATCTTTTTTGCTTTTCCTCTGGTGGGAAGCAGGAATTAGGAGTTTTCAGGCTCATTGTTTCTGAGTTGAGTGTATATAAATGCTGTTTCTCCAGAAAATGATGGGTTTCTCCCAGATTTTACCTGGCTGTAATTCACGCTGCTCCTTATGGAATGAGAGGCTCCAGAGCATCCTGCAAAATGCCTCCATCTTTTAAAGCTCTTCTGAACGCTGTTTTTGTAAATGATGGCTGTGGAAGTGATGCAGGAAGGAGCTGTTGTTCCTGCTGCCGCTGAGGATTAGCGATGAGCTGCTTTAAGTGGGGCTGTACCCAGCTCATCGAACCTGAGCCCTTCACACTCTGACACAGGGAAGTGTCAGCGGTGCCACCCCTGAGCCCCAGGCGTTCCCAGAAGCTCCAGAGTGCCTGAGCCCTGTCCCAAGCTCCGTGTCGCTGTCACAGCTCATCCTCACCTGCATTCTCCTGCCACTGCCCCTTCCCTTTGGCAGGTTTATTGGCAGCCTGAGACTCGCAGCAGCCTGAACCCCCAGGCAAAAAAGGAACTGTGTTAATATTTGGTGGTGGTAATGCAAGTTAAGCAAAGGCAGCAAAGAACAATTGCAGCTCAAATTCCAAACCAATTCTGAAATAATTCTGTCAGGAATTAGAAGGGATTTTGCTCCAATCTGCTGCTAATGAGCCTTACATTTATTTCTGTTCCAATGTTACTATTCCCTTTAAATTTTTCAAAACAGGCATGAGATTGTTAAGTGGTAATGCAGGTTGATGAGAGAGACAATATTTTTGGCTTATGACCTGGTACAGACTTTTCCTCCCATCTAATTGCACATTTCCTTCCCTTTTTTAAGTAATAATATGCACATGGTACCTGATTTTTTTCTTTAGGTTTTTTTTAGCTCTTTGAAAGTTTCATTTTCACAGCTCTGCTGTGTGAAGCAGAAAGGCTTTATTACTCTTGTTTATGAAGTGAGAAACTGAGGCATCTTTGTTAAAAAGCTCCCTCGGGAGGACTTGTTCATGAAGCCAAGAACAAGATTTGAAAATTGCTGTCTTTCAGAATGCATTTAGATTACTTCTGTTTTCAGTTTGTGTGGAGAATAGTTATTTTGATCATTGACAGCACAGCCAATACAGAGCTAAGCACTTAGTTCTCCTTGAGCACAGATTTTCAGGGAGTAAAAGATGCCCCTAGTACAATAGTATGAGTTTTATGTATATTGCACATATTTTTCTATACTTCAGATGTCCATAAAAAGTTACCTGAAGAACCTTTTATACCAGCCCAGGCAACTACTGTCTGAATTGCAACAGCTTGATCAGCAGCAGTTCCAAACTGCAATGAAGTACCTCTTCAACAGCAAAAAGGAGCATCTTGTAAGTGACTTTACACTTTGAAAAGGAAAAGCTGCTGTCAGTGGTTTAGATAAATGGAAAGGGACCGACTGGGGGGCTCGCAGTGCAGGGCCTAGCTGCGGGCCTGCAGTTACTTACCTGGCTTGGATTGGATTCCAAGACTCCCTCTCCTCTTAGGTTAGACTTACTTAATTTAATTCTTATTGTCTAAAAGTTGCTGCAAGTCCAAGTCAAGTTGTTTGGGTTTTCACTGTAATCAGTAGAAAGAAACTCATCTCCAGAGAACAGTTCACCCTCCTACAGTAAGATCTGAGGTAGGCAGGGCCAGTTACTCTCAGGGAATATCTTCTTCTCAGTGGCTGGAAAGAGAGCCAAGGTAGCTAAAGAAGGTGAAATTAGTAATTTTGTTAATCAGCCATTTGGATTATTTTTTGGGGTTTCATTTTGGTTTTGTAATAAAAGTTCAAGCTGGTCCCTGCCCAATGCCAGAAAGGAATTATCTGAAGTAATGCAAACAACCAGTAGTTTGCAGCTGTTTTTCATGAGAACAGCACCATATTCTTTGTAGAGTGCTCTCTGTCAGGCCTCAAAATGAACAATATATTGAATTAATCAGAGATGTTACTTTAACACTTTGTTGCTTGCAGGAATTGGGAAATACTATTCTTGATTGGGACAAGACTAGAGAGAGAATTTTTCAAAGCCCAGGAGTAAACAGGACCTTGTTCCTTGTAACTCTGGATAAATGCTTCCTGGCTCTGAGTGCTCTGGACTGTGTGGATATCCTGAGCCAGGTTCTGCATATGTCAGCAGTGAACTATCTCCAACCTGATGTCATTGGGAGCCTCCCAAACCTTCTGCTGGAGGATGCTTTCAGAAACTTGTAAGCCATTTATTTTTCAGACACTGTGATGGATTTGCTGGCTATTTAAAAAGAGGTTGCTGTATGGTCTCAGGCTGTTTTCCAGACACAGCTTTCTGCTTATGCGTCGCTGTTTCTAAAATCATTTGTCCATGTGTGTCATTAAAAAAATGAATAGTAAACTCGTTAGTGAACTAACATGCCCTTGTATCACTTAGATCATCATTATTCAAGGACCTCTATGACAGAACCTCAGCAAGCACTCAGAGAGCTCTGTATGGCTGGATGAAGCAGATTCTACAGAAATCTTACAACATGAGTGGTATGTTAAAGTGTTTTTTTCTTGCTTATCATAAAAGAAAAGCACTCAGCAAAAGGCCTGTCCATTGTATTGAATTGTTTCCCCAGTTTAACACGGGTCTGTTTAAGAGTAGCTGTTTGGAATACATTTTCTCCAGAACACAGTAAATATGATTTGTTTGTTACTCATGACAAATGGTTCTCCGAAGATGCTTGCACTTATAGAATAGAATCATGCTATTGTTAAGGCTGGAAAAGACCTCCAGGATCATCAAGTCCAACCAATGGACTCCTCCTCTGTTCTGCACAGAGCTATACACAAAGTCTTTTTCTAGTGCTCTAGTACTGTACTAGTACAGTCTTTTCTCTCTGTACTTTTTCTAAGACTGAAATAGGATACAGTGGCCAGGTGCTCTGCCAAGGTGTGTTGTTCTCTTCTGAACTCCTGCTCAGACAAGAAAAACAGCTCTGGCTCTGGATACATTATCCACTGCACTGTTTAAAAACACAAAAGAAATGCAGGATGTTGTGGGAGCACATGGCACTGACTCGATCAGCAAAGGGACAAGATAAAACCAAAGTTAATGAATCCTGATTGGATGCATTTTCCCACATCTGTTTGCCTGGTTAATGTGCCTTAAACAGCTGTTCCACAGCTGGGACAGGCAGGATGGGCTCCACAAGGGGGCTGTGCAGGGCACTGAACCATCAGAGCCAGTGCCTGGGTTTCACTGAACATCCCAGCACAGCTGTCCTGGGAGCATTTTAGACTTCTAGATGTGTGTGTTCTTCCTCTTTCCCTAGAAATCAAAGGCAAAATGCCCACTTGCTTCAGTGGAGCTGAATTTGCCTCCTGTGTCTCCTGCCATTTCAAAATATCCGAGTAATAAGTCATGGAGAGGAGGTTCATGCTGCTGCTGTGAGGGGACGTTAGTGCCAGTGCATTGCTGGGGAAGCAAAGATGCAGAACTTGCCTGGTGCTACTCAGCAGTCCTGGGGAAATCCCTCAGCATCATCTTGGGTTGTGTCTGAAGCATTGGTGACCCCTCCATTTGTGGAAGATCACCCACCTTGGGAGGGACTGGGAGTTGCTGTGCCTCTTTTTCCTCCTGGCTGCTGCTCCACATGCTGAAAGCAGCACAGATGTGGTGACTGCACTCCCAGGGCATCGAGTGTGGGCTGATTCCCAGCTGGTTGTGGCAGAGTGAACCATCAGCCCTGGGCAGGCACACGTGGATGGGAGGTCTAAAGCTCCCTCATGTTTATCTGCAGTGCCCAGGCCACAGCAGAGTGCAGGAAGAGTCCTGCAGGAGGGTGATTTATTCACTTTATATGTGGGTAGCACTGGGACCACCTGGGATAGGGGTCAGTTTTTGGGGATTACAGCTGCCGTGGCTGGTAAGTGCAAGTCTCTTCTGCTAAAGGCCACAGTCAACATCCTTAAATTGTGCTGGTTTGTCTTTAGCTCTCCTGTCATGGTTTTCAGCTCTTGTAATATTCTGGATAATGGGAGGTAATATCACTTTAAAATACACAGGCATGACAGGTCTGCTGGGAGCATCATCTTGTCTCAGTTAAGGAGCTTAGATCTGTGTTTTCAAAAAAATCACTTAATGGAGTCCTTCAGCTTCTGATAGATGCAGGCTGGTTTTTTCCTCGACACTGGAAACTCTTCAAAGTGCACTGATGATTTTATTTTAGCAGAGGTGTGAGTATCAGCACTGCCAAGGAATGTGATCAGAGGTGTCACACACTGAGCCATCCAAATTACAACACCCTGGAGAAAACAGTCTTTGTGTCTCAGGGTACCCATGGAGTCCATAAATATGTTTTTTCGCAGGGATGTTTGGATCTTGATTTTATTTGCAATCCTTGGGAGAATGTTACCAAATGAATGCCATTTTTTAACTGTTATGCAGTGTTTTGTATTTTTGTCAGCCTATTTCAATGTAGGTATTTGAACAGTTTTTCATTTTCTCCAATATTGCTGTTGCATATTGCTGAAATAAGTGGCATCATCAATAATAATATATAAGATATATAAAGTATCATGCCTTCCTGATGTTCTTAAATAATGCAGTTGATTAGGAAAAGTGAATTTAAAAAATACTGCTCCATATTTAATACTTTTGGGTAAATTTTTCCTGTCCCACACTTTATCCATTCTCTATTTCGACAACATGAAACATTAATTGTTTTTATATGAGAAAATTTGAGACATTTGAAACACTATTTCATTTCATTAAAAAATTTATGGGCTCATAAAAGTGTGGTGCTAAAATGTAGCAAATGGAGGGAACCTGACTCTCTCTGCTAAGGATTTTTCTGATTTGCAGATTTTTTTTTTATCATTTACCAATATCAATATATTAGGTACAATATATTTGAAAAGTAATTACTTTCTTAACATTGTATTGAGTATGTATTTGTACAAAACAGAGTTCAATGAATCAACTTCTTGGGTCAGTGCAGAAAGCTTATGGATTTTGGGAAGATATATCGTCCATCTCCCATTAGAAGAAATTCTGAAAATTGGTCTCAATGAAGTAAGTAACAAAGTGTGGTTGGATATGTTGTTGCCAAGTGATGTCAGCCACAAACAATATGAACACAAATGCAAATTTAAATATGAAAAATAACTTTGTATTTTAATTAATTGAAGATAAAGAGAAAATACAGAGGGAAAATATAAACATAGTCTTTACAAAATTCTGTATTTTTAATTTTAAAGTGCCTGTCATTAATATGTAATTATTTATCTGTATCAGACTTCTGTGACTTGTACTGAAAGGGACCAATGATAGAAGACCCTCAAATTATGTGACATTTTGGCAGAGAATCACTCAAATCGCTCACTCAGCTTTGCCTTCATAAATACTGTTTTATCCCAATCTTCCTTTCTCTGTAACATGAATAGGGTAAATTACTTTAGAGTGTCAGACACACACTTTACAGGGTGTCCCTGTTTGCCAGTGCTGATGAGGTTTTGTTTGTGCTGCTCAGGTCAGGCTGTTCGTTAGCTACGACAACGCGACAAAGCAGTTGGACACGGTGTATGATATCACACCAGAGCTTGCACAGGCCCTGCTGCAGCGGATAAACTCGTCAGGATTCCATGTGAGGAACACTTCAACTCTCTACAGGCAAGGCTGCTTTGCTTTTTCTTTTATGGCTGTGTATGGATGGAATGGATAAGTAAGGAGAAAATGGAAATTGATAACATGGCACAGGTTTTTCATTCCAGCAGAAAAATCTAGGCTGAAATCCAGCCCTGTTTAGCAACAGTGAAGAATTGCTACTTTATGAAGTTTTGGAGGTGTGCCTAATTAGCTACTGCTTTGTCTCCTGCTCCACAGTGAGGGCATGCCTGTAGCATTCGTAGGAAGTCTGCAGCAGTATCTGGGGGACCCAGGCAGAGCTCCACCACGTTGTAGAGCAATAAAATAAACTGGGACAGCAGAACATGGGTTGTCTTGGCTGCTTGAATCACAGAACATGGAGGTGTTTGGTGGAAATTATGTTACAGTTAGGACTGAAGGAGGAAATCTCAACTCCTGCCAGCCAGGACTGCAAGTGGGTTTTAATTGACGTGGGTGTCACCAGAGAAGCCACAAAGTGAAGCGGTGTAAGCCTGCCCTGCTGTCCTCTTTGTCCTGCAGGGTAGAGGTGAGCCATGCCTAAATATGTTTGAATGTTAGGTGTGTAGTCAGGAAACTGAATTTCCAGGGCTGTCAAATGTTCACTGAAGTAACTTTAACAATAATAAAAAACCAAAATAAACTGCTGTTACTCATAAATACGCAGCGAGCGTGAGAAAGCTCTGCACTCCACATTTACATGTACACTGTCATATCAATGGATGTATTTAGTCCCAAGACAATGCTGTCTGAAATTATTTGTAGTCTCCTTGGGGGATACCTTGGAGCTTTAAACTAATGGAGAATGTGCTTTATGGCTTCAGAGCTCCTGTCGTTACTGCAGTGCAGCTCGCTGACTTCCATGAAGCATTGCTCATTGTCGGAGGAGTAAGCGAGAGAAGAGTTATGCCCACGCTCTAAATTTCAATGTCAGAAATCTTAAAAATGATTTTGTCACTCACAAGAGCTGCCACATTCTCACAGATGAGAGAAATGTCATGCTCCATAATCTTTAATATATTCCATTTTTACAACACACTTAGTTTATGTTACTCATTTTAACCATACTGTTGATTTAAATGCACTTTTACTTTTAAGAAGTAGTGTTATTCATTTCTGCTAATCCCAAAGGAGATGAAGAGCTCTTGGTGGCTATGCAATAATGCATCAGAATGTAATTATTTGTTATAAAAATGCTCTTATAGATGTTTCTTTGATTTGTATGTTGGTTTGATGATCTCCCATGAATTCAGATGCGCTGCTGAAGGAATGTTTTGTTATATCACTGGCAGGTTGTTGTTGAGGGACTAGAGGAACTAAAAGCCTTTCTGTGCTGTAGAATTTGACTGAGTTTGTGGTAGTGCTGCAGCATTGTCCACTGCTGATTTGATTCACATCTGGACACTACTGCCCAGACTCTGCCTGTGCCTGCCTTACCTGAACTGCTAAAAACCAGGGACTGTAGCAGGAAAGCCATATATATATTTGGCCACTTCTTTGAGGTTCTTGTTCTGTGTAAATTATGAAAGTAAAAGCTGAGAGTTTAAAGGGACAGGGAATTGACTCAGGCTTCCCATGACTATAAAGTTCAAAGGCCAGAGACAGTGATGCAGAATTCAGAGCTCTTTCTTTGCAGGGCTGCAAGTGAAGGCAGTAAATAAGCACAAGGTCTAAGCCAGAAGGACACCTACAACAGGCATTTCCCCATGGTGGTGTGACTCCTCCTCTCCAGAAGCTATGGCTGTGGTTGCACTTTACCGAGGTTAATGGAAATGTTGACTTAAATATTACAGTATGGGAACTATGAAGGAAAATGGGCTCAGTTCAACCCTGCCTTGCAGACTGCTGTGCTGGCACAACTGGGCAGTGAGCCTCAGTGTGCTTTCTCCCAACCAGTGCTGATGGTCTCCATCCATTGGCCAGTCCTGTGTTTGATGTGAAATACAGCAGGCTTTGTTTAATCCTAAAATTATAAAGAGGCCATGTCGTGCTCTGGCTGCTGCTCTGAAACACAAATGGGTTGTGTTGCATGTGAAATCCAAGCAGGACTTAGAGTTCAAAACATCCAATCAAACCACATAAGAACTCAGCAAGCCACTTTTAGAGCCTTAGTAATAGCCCTCCTTCATTTCCAAGATTATCCTGTCAAGGGAAGTGGAGTCATTAACTGAGACGACCCAGCCATGGATGAATGGAACCAGGACAGGTAAGTTTTCAAGCACAAGCAATCCAGGCAGAATTCAGCTGAACACAAAGGCCAGTGCATGTTCTCATACCCACTTACAGGCTAAATTTTAAAGATTGCAGGTTGAGGCACTCGTGACAAACAGAAACGGCCCAAGCTGTGATAACAAGGGGAAGGTACCAAGCTGTTTTTCCATTTCCCAAGAGTGATACCTTTTATGTCAGAAGGGAGCTAATGTATTTCTGCTCTATAGGCTGGGATTATTGGTTTGCTTTTATGATGACCTGGAACAGATGGAGGCAGATGTGGCCCGGGCTCTACTTCATCAAATGATTAAATGCAATCAACTGAGAGGCTTCCAGGCCGAGGTTCATGAGGTGGGTACAACACTTGTTCTTCTTGCCTAACACAATCCTGTAAACAGAGGAGGAGGGATGTTCTTCTTGAATAAGGAAAGAAATGAGTGAAAAATTACTGGGACTTAAGAAATAAAGGAAAATAGTTCTTGAGGATACAAAGAATAGAAACCCATTTTGGGTGCTCATTCTTTTCTTACTCTGTTTCATATTCCTGTTGCATATTCCTTTCACAACTGTGGTTCTATTTTTGAAATTTTATGAAGTGTGTGAATATTTGCCAATGCCTATTCCAGAGATTCCAGTTAATGTTTTGGGTGGTAATGGAAACTGGTTCTTGGCAGATTTTTATTTCCCATCTGCTCTTTTTGTTTGATTTAGCTCAAATCTCAACTCCTGAACATTGCCATGCAAAACCAGACATTGAATGATACGCTTGGATCTCTGTCAGATGCTGTTGTTGGACTAACTTCAAGTCAGCTGGAATCTCTGTCACCTGAAGCAGTGCATAATGCTATTGCAACATTAAACCAAGTCTCTGGGTGGGCAAAGAGCCAAGTTATGATTTTATCCAGTAAATATCTTTCTTATGAAAAGGTACCTCTGATAACAGCTTTCCTACCTTCTGTTTTTAAAAGTGAAATGGCTTTTTCTCAACAGTAACTGTAGATTTTGAGAAGTTTAGTACAAGAATTCTATTTAGTTAGTGGCTTGAAAAATGTGTTTAAATCAAATAAAAACATCTAAGATTGTACATCCCAAAGCAACTCTCCAGTAACAGAGAGAATGAATATTTGGATTTGGCAGTTGTATATACTGTTTTGTCTTTGTCACTGCCCTAAGCAGAATTTGCATGATCAGAGATCCTAGGTTGTGTATTCAAATATACAGTAATGCAAGGAATCAGGTCCTGGTTGAAGTTTCAGAAAAATGAACTTCTGAGAAACTTCACACCTTTGTTCCATGGACAGACACAGAAAGGGCATTCCCAGGCAAGACATGTATTAAGTATTTAACAAGAATAGTTTTGATTTTATTTATTGACCTTTGCTTTTAAATATATCTGCTGATCTCAAGCCAGAAAACTTCCTGTTTGCTTGTGCTGTTGCCCCTGCAGGTTCTATCATTTCATAACGTGAGCCAAATGGGCGCCTTGGTGGCAGGAGTTGGCACCCGGTCACTGCACAGCATGAGCCCCAGGGAGCTGGCTCAGATCATTCGAGGCACAGCGTCCCAGTACTTGTCTGACTTATCTCCTGCACAGCAACAAGGCATCCTCAGCAAGGTGATTATAAACTCCAGTGTGTGGCAGGTTCTCTCTGCACAAGAGCACAGTAACCAGATCTGTAGAGCATGAATTCAACCAAGATGTGTCCTTTAGCTCAATGGTTAATGGTTCTATTGCTTTTTTCTGAACACCAAGTGTGTTTTATAAGGCTCTCTCTTGCTTATTTCCGTTGTGTTTTTAATACTGTTATGTTTTTCCTTTATCCTCTTAAGAGAAATATTACAAAGAGTAGAAAGAAGGGCAAATCCTGTAAATCTAAGCATCAATCCTGAAATGCCATGTATTTCTGTGTTCCTCTTTTTAGATAGCTGCATCTGGAGATTTTTCTTCATCAGTGAAAGATATACAAGGAGCTTTCTTTAAAGAAGTCTCTCTTTCTGGTTTATGGAAGCAGACTGGATATAATTCTTCAGTGCTGAAAGAAAAAGAACTAAGAAGCAGCCAGGTAAAAATTATTATGCAGTTCTGATTCCAATGCAATTTAGTGTGAGGGAAGAATTAGAAAAGTGGTGTAATATATTTGTGTTCAAGGAACACAGGTGAAAGGAAGGAGCTGTCCCAGTTACATCTCAACATAAACACCAAAGGGCATTTAGAGCCCAGGCAGCATTATGAGAATGCTGTGGAAAAGAAAGCATTAATATGCTGAATTTAAGTTCCCAGGTTTCTGCCATGTAAATTTTCTCTTTCCAGTACTGCATATTAGACATTTCCATGTAAAAATCTTTGACTCTGTCCAGAGAGATGAAAGGTTGGATCCAATGCTCTCCAGAGGTCCCTTCAGCCCAAATTTTTTCAGTGATTATGGGCCATGTAGAGGTTTAACAACATCCCATAATGCCAGTCAGTGATCTCTTGTCTTGTGAAAAAAAAATTCAGCACTGGATGCCAAACCTTTTGGTTGCTCAAACTGGGCCATAGAAGTACCTTTAGAGTACATAAGAGAGCTGAGAGTACAAAAACCTTGCAGTATTTACTGTATCTTACAACTGGATTAGCTAAACTTAACTTTAATTAAGGTGGGTTTAATTTCAGGCTTTGTATCTGTATGAATTACTGTCTAAAGAAAACGATCCTGTTGACCTCCTAAGGTAGGGATTATATCTCTTTTGAAATGGGATTTAAGACTAGTTTTAAGATGAGAGCAACTTTAAGGTAAACAATATGTGGTTGTTTTGTATTATCTTATGTTTATTCATTCCTGGATACCACAGGATAATTCACCCCCTCACTAAAAAGGGTCTTCAAAACCAAAATCAGGATCAAAGTATTGCTGAGGTTTGGGTGTTTTAAGGCTTAGTTGATATTTTTCAATTTGTTTGCATTTTTAATTTCAAGAACCTTTTAATGACAAGAAATGGGAAAGAGAGGTGAATAGACTGTGTCTTAGGATGGAGTCATGGGGAGTAAGGACTAGATCCTGCTTAAATATTCAAAAGATTGAAATTTGCTTTTCCTATCAGCACAGGACAGCTTGTGAAAGGAGTAACTTGTCAACTCATTGAAAGTATGGACACAGACATATTTTTAAACAATTTTAAATTTTTTGAAATGAGTCTTCATCTGCTTTCTCCATATCAGGTAAAACAAAAAAAAAAGACTTTATGTACATAAACATACTACTGAATATTCAAATTAGGAAAATTAGAATTTAATCCATTCTATTTTGTCTTTGGGTTTTGGGTTTTTTTTTCAGAATCCTGTATGTCTCAACTTGTCTGTTAGCATATTTTATTTAAATCTTTTATGTGTGAATTTGTCTGTTATCATACTTCATTTTGACAATTTCATTTGTCACTTACAAATTGCAAGAAATTCCTACAGCCCTTCTGACTTGTTAATTCATGAGTAATCTGTTTGGAAATACACAGAAGTTTCAAAAACATACAAATGCTCTCATGTTCCCAAATACAGGATGTTTCATCTCTGATGTCTACAAAAAGAAAACTAAAAAAAGCCAGATAAAAATGTTCTCTGAAGATGATATGCTTATATATGCTAATTTATATGCTGCAATAAACAAGCAATATTTTTTATTCTTCTTCAAAATTACCAGAGGTTCAAGATCCTAAATTTTTGTTGCTTTTAGGTGAATTGTTTGGCTTGGAAGTTCTGGAGAGTCTCTGGTGCATCTATTCCTCCCTTCCTCCTACTGGCACTTCCGTGAGTTACATCTTAGTCCATCTTAACTTCTGACCTCTTTTAAAATAAACTCTTCAGTCCTAAGAAAACTGATGACTCAAACAAGTAGTAGTCTGTCAAAAGTGATCACTGACTGTAGGCAAAACCTGTCTCAAGTGGAAGTTGGTCATACTTTGTGTCTTTTAGTACAGCCCATTTTTGTCACAATTGAGGATTCTTTTCCCCCTAGGTGGGCTTATTTGGTTAAGGTTTGCTTATTTGTTTAGGGGTTTTTTGGAGAGTGGATATGTAAGACAAAACCAGTGGGTACTGCTGAAGCATATTGCTCTGCATGGTTAAAAACACTTCAGTGTGTTTTAAGACATTTGTGTAAATTAGCAAAACTTTCCAGTGACAGCTTTCTTTCATAGACAAAAAAACTTGCATATTGATAAGAACTCCTGAATTGTAGAACTTGTTAATGCCTTCCTTTCTTTCTTTGTCTCTTTCTATGTGCCTAAGGGGATAAAAGGGACTGAGAACCATTCTTTTCATGAAATAATTTTTAATTTTAAAAAGTAAGAAAATAATTGAGTTTGAAAAGGCTCTATTTAACAACTATAAAATAATAATAGAAAGACTTTAGTGCAAGGCTTCCTACAAACTGCAGCACCCAGTTATTTGGCAACAATTGCATGTTGTTTGTTCAGGGCCATCACAAGTCACTGGTGCTGTTGCCTACAGACCCTGGCAAGGCTGAGCCTGTGCAGATGTGGGCTGTGGCTTTATTTGCAAAGGTTGTCTGCCACTCTGCGTAGAGAAGAGCACCATTTTGTTTAATTTGGCAGGATTTTTGGACTTTGATGAAAGGGAAGCCTACTCTAAAAGTGCTTGTGGTCCTTAGGCCGCCCACCACATCTTCATTCATCAGAGAATTATTCCTAATAAAACGGAGAAAAGGGAAAAGTTTCTGAACTGTAGACAGTCTTGTTTTATGTGGTGTTAAAGTATCTCAGAGCACTTTCATCCACTTGCAGCTATTTATAATTCTTAGCCATTTTTTGGAGTTCAGTTCATGTCCTGATGAACTGGAAGAAGATGGATGTTGAAGTAAGGTGAGGATTAATTGCGATTTTTCTGGCCTGTCTGGTTTATGATTTTTCAAGTCAAGCCTTGTCTCTAAATGTTTCTATCATCACAGATTTTATGGGTATGGCTGTGGGTGTATGAAGGTCAGGTTTGCATTCTGAGACAGTTTGAATTCCTTCTGCAGTTCAGGGTACCTGGAGTACATTACAGGCCCTTTGTGCATCCCTTTCCTTGAACGTCTGGGGAAGACTGGAATGGACCTCCTGAATCCAAGCCATCACAAAAGGGATGCTGTCCTGCAAAAAGTACAGGAGTGCTTGGTGGGTATGGCTGAGAGGGGTCAGCAGAGGAGGAGACAGCCTGGAGGTGGAGGGAGTCACCACCTTCATGAGTTCTTCACCTGTCCGTCTGTATTCTTTTGGGGGCTTTATGTACTGTTTCAATTTTATTGTTTGCTGCTTAAGGGGATCTTCCTTAACAATTTTCCTTGATTCCATGCATGTTACAAAGTGTTCTCATGAAATGTCATTGCTGGCCAGGACAGCTTTAAGCTGACCAGCCTGCACCTGGAGCTGTTCCCCTGGCTCCAAGCAGTGCCAGTCCAAGCAGAGCTGTTGTGGCACAGGGAGCTCCACGGGAGAGGTGGTGGTACCAGGAGGATTTTGTGACTTCTGCTGTCTGGGAGCTGCAGCACTCACCAGTTTTTAGGAGAAACCAGTTCTTTGATGTAGCTGTGGCTATTCCTGTCCTCACACACAGTACCAGCTGTGTAATCCCCAGTGTTTTGGCAGCTGCTTGAGAAACCCCTCAGAGCTCAGCCTTCTAAACAGCAAGAACTTGGGGCCCCTCTGCTGCAAGGGGCCGGGTGAGGGCTGTGCTGCCAGACAGAGCTGCACCACCTCTGCAGGTGCTGGGTGGTCACATTCTTTATGTGTGATTCACTATGGAATAAAGACTACTGAAAGCTCTGAGAAGTGCTTATGAAATATCCCCAGTTGGATTTGTAAAACAAAAAATATAAGGGAGACTCAGCAGAAATAGTAGATTAAGTTGCCAGTGCAAACTGTTGTGTCTTTGTTCCTTAAAGCTTAAATGAGTTGTGATGCAGCTGAGTGATGCAGGGCAAGAGCCAAGGTTAGCTCTGCCAACAGGGCAAATGCTTCTTGTTTCAGAACAGCTCCATTGCTGATGAATATGATGTTGACCTCCTTGGAAATCTAATCTGCCACTTACCTCCAGCCTTTCTACATGGCAGAATGTCCCTGAAGGCAATGGCAGCAGCCCTACATCAATTCAAACTTTGCCAAGAGCTCAGCCATGAGCAGAAGACTGAAATTAAATACAAACTCCTTCAGTTATATGGGTAAGGTATTGGATACACCACGTTGGTCATGCTGGTGGTTAGGCCATGCAAGTAGCAAGCATTTGCTTTGCACAGATGAACTGCAGTGAAAACAGCACAAAAGCAGCTTCTGTCACTGGCCAGGCTCGAGGTCTTGTCCACTAGAATGACATTTCTGTTCTTGTGTGTAACATGATAACTGTGGAACAAAATACAACCCCAGGGACACCCTGCATGACCTAAGTCCCAGAGGAAAAGGAGAGAAAGTGTAATGTTTGAGGGGGGCAGGCAAACAGACTCACTGGCTTGGCAAGAGAAAGGGGTTATGGGCAGAGAATGGCCGAGGAACGCAAAGAATGGGAAAATGGAAGTGGGATACTCGGTGTGCTGGTGTGAGAAGACAAATAAAGAGCACGGCAAGCACCTGTGGCAATAGGAGAGAGCAGAGAAGAAGCAGAGGGATATAAAGTTGGATCACCTGAAGCAGGAGAGTTGGCAGCCTGTTGGGTGCCAATAAGGACTCAGATTAGGCAGGCGATTGGAACCTCACTGGTATCAGTCATGCAAAGAACAAAGCCATCCTCTATCTGGCAAGAATATACTGTTTCTCCCTTGCATTGTCCCTTAGAAGTGTCTTGCATTTGAAAAGGGAGACTGGATGCAGTTTCTAACCACCACTTCACCCCGAAGTCAGTCACTTGATCCACCTGATCACTTTAGATGCTGTTCAGCTTCCTGCTAGCCAGCATTTTTCTGTGATAGAATAGCTGTATTTTCCACCAGATCCCATCCCTGCACTGATCTTGAGACAGATCAGTTTTACTCAATTGTGGCACATGGCGCTAAATAAGATTTTGCTTTACTTTATATTGTTTCATTTTGAGAATATTTAAACATCCTCATAGTGGAGCAACAAAGCAAATAAAGTTGTTTGTGGGAACATGAACTACTAACATATTTGTTACTATCCTACTCTGTAGGCTCTGTCAGGCTGAAAATTACTTATCCAAGTGCTTTATTAAGTCACCCACCAAATGGGTTGACTAACATCTGTCACATTTGTATGATGTTTCTACTTCTCTTTTGATAACCATTTTTGCAGACTACTACTGCAATATGAACTGACAGAAAATGGTAAATTTTCTTTCAAAGAAAGAATGATTTCTCTTTGCTCAAGCACTGTTATGCTAAGAACACTCGACTATTGAAGGAGAGCTTCATCACCACCATATTTGAAGGGTTTTTCTGATTATTTTGTTAGTTCCACTGATGCCCTATGCCCAGAGAGATGAGAAAATGCAATCTGATGCTAATAACAATGAATCATCACATTGGCATAACACTGTCTGTGTTTCCTGCATGATAAAGTATCATAAAAACACTGAAATTTTAGTATTTTTATTGTAGCATTCTTTATTAATATAATTTTTCAAAATATTTTTTCAGCTCCTCAAACAATTGGACAGCAGAAACAACATTAGATGTTGGACCATTCATAGCTCTGCTGACAAAAGAGGAATTAAATGCCCTTGCTGAAAAGGTATGCTTTTATTAAAACTTTTCAATTTGTAACAGGTATTTTAGAACTTGGATTTGTGAATGTCATAATGCAGTCTAAATTATGTAACCTGACTGCTAAGCTGGGTAAATAATTCTTTTGTCAAGGAACCCTGTGTTAATGTTTCACATATTCTTTACTCCATCAAATGAGATTTCTTCTTGAGACTAATGTTACTATAAGCAATTATTTGCATGTGCACAATGACAGTTTTACATAGGAAAAAAAAAAGGGACGTTTATAGTGATGCAGACTCATTTTTAGTACTTTACACCTTGCACCTCTTTACACCATCCCCCTGCCTTCCAACCATAAAAGTTGTGTTTCTTATCCTGTTATTAATGGGATCATACTGATCAAGTTAGCATTTACTCATGTGGCCCTTTGCCCTGGGGCCAGCGTAGCACAAGTAATGATATCTAATGGCCTCAGCATTGCACTTTGTAGTTTCCTTGCCCTCTTTAGTTCATATAATCTTAATTTTTTAATGCATAGGAGTAAACTATTCTGGAATGAGAAAATTCTTCAGCAGAAATATGTGAACACAGTCAGCAGCTTTTCTGCTGGAGATAATGCTTATAATTGACCAGTTAGAATAGCACTCTTCAAAGGAAAGGAAGGTGTCTAGCAGGGTGGAGGAGAGAGGTCAAAAAAACCTAAAGAAGGCAAACAGGTCAAAGTTATTTCTCATAATTTAATTGGGTCCCTATCCTCAATTCTTATACTTATCTGGCAAATTTAAGGCAAGCGAAATGAAGCCCATATTAAAATGGTGGAACTCATTGCTCCGGGAGGGTCTGGACACAGATGCCAATCAGGCAGTGCTCAGGTGCTGCCAGAAGCTGAGAGGGCATACAGGAGAGAGAATCACTCAGAATTTGCTTTGTTCCTAATATTTTCCCCCTCAAATATGTGCTGATGACCTTTCAGTAGCAGCCAATTACTCTTTTCTGAAACATCTGCACAATGGGACGAGGCTGAGCTGTTACTAACCCCTGCTTTGGTAAGGTCTGCACAAGTCTTTCTCCACAAATTGGTTTGTTTTAAAAGGGACAGAGAAACCTTATTTATTCTTTCTTTCCTTTTGAAGTTCCCAGCTATCATTTTACAAATAGCAAGGACAGTTGGACCAGTTTCTTCAGCTGAAGAGCTTCTGTCAGCTGTGTTCGAGTCAGTCTCCAATGGCACTGGCAGCACGCACCCATCTCTCGACAGAGCTGGTCAGTATTGCCCCTGGGGCCTCTGCAGAGCACTGCCCTTTGGGGCTGTGATGCTGCAGTTCAGACTTGGTCTCACTTTGTCATCAAATGCATTCTGAGAAGCCAAACAATAAAAAGTAACTTAAAGACTTTTAGCAAAACGCAGTGAAAGTCTTCATTCTGCAGCTCATCAGAGTTGTATGATGCACTGACTAATTGCTGAAACACTTTCACTACAGGATTGAATAATTAAGCATTTCCTGGAATGTTTCTGAGTGCACAAAGGAAAAAGATGAATTATTTGAATTAGAGGGGTTTGTTTATTTTTAATTTTTTGTTTATTTTTACTTTGTAATCTAATTGAAACCCCTTGAATTAAAAACCTGTGGAGGTGACAAGTTACCATTGTGCCAAAAGATTGCACATAGTTAATCCTTTGCCAGACATGAGCATATGGTGACTGATCTGTTCTTAAATCTGACAGTGGTGGCACTGTGTTTCTTCTGTCCAAATGGACAAAGTTTGTAATTATCTAAAAGGTATTTTAATTAGCAACCAAATGGATCTATTAGAGTCTCTGGTGACAAATGGGTCATTTTCTTTCTATAAGGTACATATTCTGATTATATTCAATTATTACAATGACTATTCTTTCTCTTATCTGAAATTCACCCAGGCAGAATTTGGAAGCTGTGCCATCCTGTGCCATGGAAAACAATCCTGCTGTGGGAAAAGCTTTTGAAAAGCACCAATGGGAATTTAGACCCAAACAAATTCAAGGAGTTTGATATTGTCTGCCTTTGTTTTTGAAAATCCCCCCATTGGTTCTCTGCCTAGCAGAACAGAGGTTCAAGCTCTCAGCAAGCCCTGGGCCACGATGGGAATCCATCTACTTGTGTAGCAGGAACTCTGAATGATGACTGTGTGTCTCTGGGAATGAATTTGTCCCTTACAATGCTGTATTCAGACAGAGAGAGGTGGAGGGAGTTCTAAGACTTGTGGTTTTTTATAGCCTGAAACAAAACATGACCTCAGTTGATCAGAGGAGTCATTACACAATCATCAGGCTCTAAAAAAAGCAGAATCGAGCTGGTGAAATAGCAGGGTGTTAGTTCACCTGTGTGCATGAAATTCACTCTTCCTCCAACAAGTAAAGCAGCAGATCATGAGCCATATTTCTTTAGACACGGGCCACAGGACTAAAGGTTCAGCAGCAGGTATTTCAGTCTGCCTGTGTCCTTATGTGTACTTTTTTAAGCCTCTGGATCTACACGAATCCCAAAGACTGCTCTAATCAGCCCAGCTCATGGCCAGTGCAGTTGCAGAGCTCTCTCATCTGCAATGCAAGACCAGCACAAACCTGCCCACAAAGCTGATGGTCTTTGTCAAAGGATAACCTGGCTCCAAGGCTGTGGAGGCTCCACTTTGGGTGCACGAGCTCAGCTGGGGGGAACCTGGGAGATGAGAAGGTGAAGGATTGTTTGTGCTACTCTAGGAAATGCTTCTGCAGTCCAAACACGGTATTGAACTTCTGTTACCAAGCATAATCTCATCAGCTCCATGCAATTCACACAGTGGTTTCAATGAGGAATGAAGTTTAATTACTGATTAGTAAATCACTAAATAATTGGGTATTATGAAAATTACTCGAGAATAACATTGATGCTTTTCATGCCACCAGTGCTATTTTGCATTTCTCACAGACCAGTTGTGAGCTAATATTAATAACAGTACCAATTACCAGTGACAGAGTTCTTATGTCTATGTCTATATCAAGATTAAAAACAAAGGTTTTAAGGTGCTTAAGGCAAGATGGAACATGAAAAGCAAAACTTGGGAATTGTGTGTCTGGGGTGCTGCCAGAGAGCAGTGGCAATGCTGGAGAAAAAATTCAGGTTTCTCACCACAATCACTGAGATGTTATAATGTACACATATGTTTTTCATCAAACTACACGTGTAGCAAAAGGAAGAGCAAAGTGGCATCAGATCAAAACTCTAATTAGTATTTCCTTCTGTAATTGCACCAGTGTATCTGGTGTGTTAAAAATAATAAAATTGATGGGGTTTTTTTCAAGGACACAAAGTCTTAGGTTTTCATGACCTGGGGAAGGGAGATGCACTGTGTCTGGATGGGCAGTATTTACATGAGAAAAGCTGACCTTCTGCAGCAGGGGAAAGGGAAACAATGCAGCTTCACAAGAGGGAGGTAGAGGGAGTGCAGAACATCGGCTGGTACAGTGGAAGCTGAACAGCATTTTCGTTTGCTCAACAGATTCAATCTTTTCAGTGTTCTACCCACTACTGCAGCTTCCTTTGATGCAAATAAATCCCTCCTCTGCCTCCTTTCAAAATACAAATCTACTTTGTACATCCTCGCTTTAATTTATTTATCTGGGGGAGCTTAGTTGAGGCACATCATCTGTGAAATTCATGCTTTTTACTGGTAATGACCATATCTGAAGACATGTAGGAATTATTTGGTTTAGATAATTATTTAATAAGGTTTTCCTAAATTAGTGACAGGAGAGGGAGCAGTAAACAACCACATTAGGATTCTAATTTCTGTTTTCCATCAACATTAGAGGTAGATTATGCCAACAAAGACTAGGATTTGTTAAAACACACAATGGAAACTGTCTGGTTTGGTAATGCATAGGGCCAGAACCTGACTGTAAATAAGATTTTTAAAGGCAGTTTGTCTGTCCAAACAGTTCTGTGGTAAGTGAACAGCCCTCTCTAGATCCTGACATTTTAACAACAGGCTTGACATGAAGAACAAGCACTGTGCTTCTCTGACATATCCAGCTTCTGTCTTCACCTTGTTTAAATGTCAGGCAAGTCTTACAAGACATATATCTCTATCAGGGCGTTTCAGAGTGCAAGGACCTCTCGTGTCTGTTACTTTCCTGTTGAGTGGGATCCTCTGTTTGAACGTGACGTTTATTCAGCTGAAGCTCTTTTTGGTGAACTTCCACCAGGGTCATCCCAAACATTTGCATTTCACTCTTACTGAATCAAGGCTCCCAGCAAATGGTGGCTTTACCTCAGAACAAGCCCTTGCCTGGGTTTTGATGCCTTTAGCAAATTAGACTTGAAAGAAACTGGCGAGATGCTGGTTGTTCTTCTTGCACACATCCATCTTTTAGTTTTATTGTGGCATCCTGCATTGTAACTGTTCTGAAATGTATCTCTGCTCTTGTCCAGCATGCACTGCCTTTGGAGTACAAAGAATATAACCAATGTCTTGCAAGTTAGGCAAATTCTAGTTTTATATCCAGGACATGAACAATACAAATATTTTTTAATTATTTAATTACCAAATAATTAATTTATCAATATCACATCAGCTGCAGTTAATTTTCATAGTCTGTTGCTCTCTTAAATATCAATATTCCTTTGATTTATTTTGTCGTCTCTTTGATGAAAACTCTTGTTATTTGACTTTTTTCAGATTGCCTGGGAACCAGAGCTCCTTCTTCAAATGAAATAATTAAATTAGCAGAAGCAAATGTCTTTTGGTCAGTTCAGGAACTGAAATGCATGGACCCAGGGACTTTTGACAAAAATGTGGAACTTCTTGGGGCTGTCTCAGGTTTTAACAGCTCCCAGCTGACTGCCTTGAAGGAAAAAGCCAAGCAGGTAACTATCCTGTCTGTGAAGGAAAATTAAATCTGTAATTTGATTTGGTGTTATTGAACTATGCAGTTCTAAAATAACTGTGCTATGTCAATGTCACTACTGCCACAAGAATATCTATGGTTTATTGGAAAAATAATGTGAGGTGGTGATAGAAGACTATTGCCCTTGCTTTAGAGTCAACAGGCAAGTAGTTCTGAGCTCTTGGCAGCTGGAAAAGTGAAATGGTTTTACTTTTGAATTGCTTTTCTGCTGGCTTCTCACTTTCCTTTCATAAATGAAAAATCAGCAAGCAGTACTAGGGGCTGTTGATTGCCCTGCCGAGAATTAAGCTTGGCATGTTAAACTGTCTTCATGGATGCTAAATATAGCTTACAGTGGGGTAAACCCAAACTGACTGAAAGGGAGTTACTGGTTGAATAAAGCTCCTTCTTCCACCTCGTCGCAGGCAGGGACAGACCCATCAGGAGGAAATTTTAGGGAGGAAAAAAACCACTGACATTTTGTCTTTACCAGGAGCACAGCCAGACAGAGGACTGTGCTGGGGGCAGGTCAGCACTCTGCCTGGGTCTGGGGCATCAGCACCCAGTCTGGGCTCTGAGCAGCCCTGCCTGGGCCACTGTGGGCTGGCAGAGAAGTCAGACCTTGCTCCATCCCTGTTGTTGCCATTGCACTTCTCCCTGGGGGTGACCTCCTCTTGCTGCTTTGTGGTTGCCTGCACTGCTAGGGAACAGGCAAATTCCCAGACTTACTTTTGGTTCAGCCAGGAAAAGCCTTAGGGTGCAGTAGGACAAATTGTTTTGGTTGCAGAAAACCCAGAGGTGAAGAGGTTACTGGCCCCAGCCTGGTTTCAGCTTCCTGTCAGCAGCATCTGCTGGAGGTTATCTGCTCTCTGCTCCCATCTCTGCACAGCTACTCTGTAATCCCCTTCTGTCAAAATGATCCAACATTTAAAAGTCCTTTTTAGGTCCCATCAGATCGTTCTGACAGAATGAGGTTGGGAAGCCTCTACAAGTTGCAGTTGGCTGTAAGCAGTCCAGAGTGCAAGAGGCTTGGAGACCTGAGGGCTGTGAGCTCTGGAGGAAAGCAGGAGCAGGGGACAACGTGGGCCTGGGCAGCATCTCTTTAACCAGCAGCTGCAGCCAGTAGTGGAGTGGCCGTGGATTTTGGGTAAATAAGGCCAACTGTGCAATTTTTAGCAGTGAAGCTCAGCTTTTAGAACAGTGGAACTGCAGGTGCTTGAAGAGCAGTGGCACTGCCCAGATTTCTGAAAGCAGATGGTGACTCTGCAGTTGTGTCTCTGCTGCCTTGTTGCAGGAGGACAACTGCAGCAAATCTATTCTTCCCAAGACAGCTTCCCTCTCTCAGCGTGGACACAGGTGGGTAGGAAAAGGGGGGAAAAATGTAATCCTAGAAGAAAATAAAAACAGTGCTCCCCTGAGATAGTGGGAACTAATATCCTTTACAGCAGTACAACATATTGGTGTATTTATAGAGTGATATCAGTTGTAGGGAAATTGCCAACAAGGCTGATCCACTCACATTTCTGGCTATATTCAAAGACACACAGATCTGTAGTGCACTGAATGGCAGTATATTCTGTCTGTGAGTGTTTGTACAGATTTCTGCTAGACAAAGACAGACTTCCTGTATATTAATTTGCAAAATGCAACGTAGTGTTACACTGAACATGAAGCATGAGAAATGAGACAGGACAGGCAAAGCTTTTCGAAATTATGTGTATAAGATGCTGTTATATTATTAACGTCTTTGATTAAAGGTTTCATTAAGCCTGTAGTGCTCATTGTTCCAAACTAATTCAAAAAGTCTAGTTATCAGATTGTGTCTTAATGAAAGTAAGAAGCTTAGCTCACTTGTAAGTGGAAGGTCTCCCAGCTCTGCAGCAGTGACAGCTGTATGGATCTCTAGTCTCTAGGTGAATGAGGACAAAGGAGTGTTTCAGTTTCATGTGTTGTGTTATTTATATCGTTCTGCCTGAGATTTCACCCAGCACTGTCAGATAATACTATTTATGAAGTACTTCAAATTCTGTAGTTTATGGCCTAGATCAGGAAACAGGCACACGGCATTTTTGCCTGCATGTGTTTCATGTATTTCTTAAGCTAAAGAATTAAAGCTTTAAAATTGGGCTAATGCTTTTTACTATCTATTTTCATTGGAAAAGATTGAAGTTTCCCAGACTTAGACCCTTTATGACATTGTAAAACCAACATAAAAGATCTGGTGGAAACTCAGTTGGGAGGTACAGATCCAGCAAAGCATCTCTTAAACAAATCCTTAACCCAAGGGTCATGGTTGGGAAAAGTGCCCTGGCGGCTCTGAGGCTGCTCTGTGCTGGATGTGCACATTGGGACAAACAGCAGAGAGCCTGCAGCTCTGTGTAAGGAGTATTTCATTCCAGAGATCCAGATTTCTGAGCCCTACTTCTTTATCTTCTGGAGGTTGTACAGCTTCATGTCTATCTGATGGTGCAAACACTATTTAGTAGGCAACTACAGAGAAGCTCTTCAGCAAGTCTCCACTAGCTTTGTCCTTTCTAACTTTTTGAACAAAACTTAAATTGTAGCTATCCTGAAAAACGAGTAAATATTTTTCTGACTCAGACAGTAGCCCAGCCCTGGGCTTTTAGTTGTAATTTTCTAAGTGGAGTTAGCAGCACAATGTTATACTAGAAACCTGTCATGTATTCACTGACACGAAGTGGAGTAGCTTGAGAGCATTAAAGTGAGCTTTTTTTTAACGTATGCCTGTCTTGTTCAAGTCACTTCCTCCAGCCAAAACCCAGTGTCTTTTTCTGTAAAGGCAATTGGCCATATCCGGGGAGATACTGACCACTGTCTACCGTTTTCTATCGTTGTCAAGTAAATGTAATTGACAGTTCTGGCCTCTGAAAATTCAGCTCTTGATGGACTTTTATTATTCTTTATTCAGGCAGAACTTTTCCTGATATCAAAATATCCTTTGGGCTGCTTGGTGACAGCTTTTCAATCACTGTAACTTTATCTCACACAAAGTTAAAAGCAGGGGAAGTTGTCAGTTTAAATACATTGGTACTGGTTTAGAAGAGGCCCTGCTTATTTTTGGAGGTTTTTTACAAAGCTTTACAAATTTAATTGTATCTGTACAAACACATTTAAATGATTTTTTATTTTAACACTGTATGAACACAAACTAGAATAAGGAACCTTAGGAGCTGGCTCTTTGTCTGTATTACTCAATTCTCTACTTTGTCTTTCCTTGTCAGTGACTGAGCCAGGGTGACTGGTCACAAAAGCAACTTAAAGTCAGTCTCCTGGAGTGACTGTAGCTGGGTAGAAGCCTGGCTAGTCCAGGTGCTGCTTTCTTGGCAGTGTAACAGTGTGGATCTAGGCACAGATTCCCATTTTTATTGTTCTTAGTGGTTTTGCTCCTACAGCAACACTTCCAGCAGTTCCTGTTCTGACTCATCAAGTCCAAGCTGTAAAATTGCAGCATTTTTAGATGAACTGGCCATTATTGGTGTAGAACCTCAGAAACCTTCACAATGCCTAAGCTCTGCCTTTTGTGTGCAAAGAGGAATATTCAGGTTTTAGGACTTTTAAACCAAGGGGTTTGGGAACGGTGTGTATATAGAGGAAGGGTCATAATGATCTAACAGATATTAATTAATACTCTCCTCTAAAGGTTTGGGGGTCGCTGCCAGACTGGAGGAGTTACCAAATTGTCTCCCTGGGCCGCATTGCTCTGGCACTCACCGAGCAGGAAATCACAGAGCTGGATCTGCACTCCATCGACACCGTTTCTGTTCTTAGTCAGCAAACAGGGTGGACTCTTACCCAGGTGAGTGAGGGAGTTCCTGAACGTACTCCTGGTGAAAGGCTCTGCATTCACGCCCTTTGAGACTGAAGTGCTGGAATTGCCTAGGAAACAGATCCAGGGACCTGCACTACTCCCTGCTGCTTGTCTGCAGCTGTGACCCCAGTGAAAGTGGCCAGGTAGGTCAGCACTGGTGTCTGCCTGGCTGGGGGCTTCCCTGGGGAGGTGGCCAAGACAACGTCCATCACTGTTAATTGGGGTGGGGTTGTGTTCTTTACACCTGCCCACCAAGCAGTGGAAAGAGGTCAGCAGCTCCTCTCACTGGCCCTGGAATAGACACTGCTGCTAGGAGTACTAGTCCTTCCTAACTAAGGACAATCATAGAACAGGTAGGGTGCCCCAACCCCAGCATTGCCCTAGAAGCCCTTTTTTGGGAGATATACTCCTCTCATGTTCCTTTCCTTGGATAACTTCTAGTTACGTCAATGGGACTTTCATAATAAGAGCTAAAACCTTTTATTTATACATGCAATTGGCAGCATATTTCTGACTTTGTGGCCCATACCATCAGGGCTCTGTGGCTGCACAGATGCTGGCATGGTGGCAGTTCTGGCAGAATATCACAAATCTGTTTAACAGATTCACGTTCTGAAGGGCAGCATAAGAAGGAAGCACTTGGGAGGACTTTATACAAAACCAGTGTGCTTTTGAAGTTTCCTGCTGTCAGTAAGAGTAGCTAGTTAAAAGAGATTCATCCTGCTGAACTTCAGTTGTCTAAAAGTTAGGCAGCTAGTTAAGCTAGTTATTTTAGGCTTAGCATTGTGGATAGATTAAGAAATCTTGGAAGATGCTTATTTCTTTCACTGACTTGGTGACAGGCTTGAGCTGGGCTCAGTTTTTGAAGGCTTAGTTTAGAATGAACACCATCCTAAATTACTTTGGCTTGGAAAGGCACTTTGGTGCCATTCAATCTGAAAATTAATCCTAAACATAGGTCACCACTGATATATGGCACTTAAATAAGACAAGTCATCCTGAGTATTAAAACCAATAAAAATTACATATTGAGCCCCTTAGGTATTTTATATTTTCTTGTAGCATTTTAACTGATTCTGTGAGGCAATCCAGCACCATTTCTTCTGGTTAAGGTTTTCCTTGTGACCTGGCAGAAGAAGTACACAGTGTTTTAACACCATTTGCACTTAGCAAGTGGTTGGGTAACAGTGCCCTGTTTTAGTGTCACATATAGGTGGTGACAGTGCTCCTCCTGAAGGCCATGGCCATACATTGGGGACACTCAGGATATATATTTATGCTCCATAGCTTCTGGCAAGACTTAAACCATCTAGTAACAAAACCTTTGATTATATTTACCCTGTTCATGCATACTATCATACTGGTTTTGCAGGCAAGAGCTATTTTGCAAGGTTTTCTAGAAGACTCTGGCCAGACCATCAGCACACTAAAAAGTTTTGATTTAGTCGGACTAGGAGCACTCCTCTGTGCTTTGAACTCCACAGAAATCACATCCATAAGGACTGCTGAATTCAGGTACTGCATTTTATACCAAATTAAATATTTATTAGTAACTCTATTGATAAGATTTATTGTGCCATTTTTGTTCTGTTGAGATTTTCAGAGCCTAAAGGACACCTTTTTGCATTTTAAATGCCTTTAGAAAAGCAGTCACTGTTATGGAAGGCATACAGCAGTTGTTTAAAATGTGTTCTTTTATAGTATTCCTCTGCCATTTATATCCCACCATTTAGGTATTGCATCGAGAAATCCAGGTTTTTGCTCAAAACCTTAAATGTTTGTATGCAATTTATCTACATGTATTTTAAATTGAAAATAGGTTTTACAATCTTCTCAAAGCAGGCTAACTATATTCCAGGCCTGTTTTTACTGCATGTAATTGCAGCATGTGATGTTGGCCTTGTTGCCTTTTGCAGTGCTGCAGTTGCAAGAACTGGCCTGTTGTTTTGTAGCACCCCTGTTCTGAGGCAGTTTAAGAAGATGACAGAATCCGTGTTTGGTGCTGCTACCAGCTGGAATGGCTCTATTTTACAGGAAATTGGTACTATAGCAGGTAACAAAACTACGACTCCAGCTGGTGATGGTTGTGAAGCATTGCTATTAAGAGACGGGTTCACGTAGCTGGGAATTTTTCTAGACTAGCAAAAGACATTTCTTTCAGAAGGGAGTCACCTGCAGGCACAGACATCCAGCAATTTCAGAAGCACTAAAGAAAAGTGGTATTCTCTGTAAGCTTCTGTAAATCTGGTCAAACTGACCTTGGGGAGCACAGCCTAAAGTTACTTGGGTCCTGTAAGTTGGAAGGGGTAAATCAAGTAGGGCAAAACCAAGCAGGATGCCAGACCCAGTCACTCTTTGTGAACCAGGCTGGGCTCTGGCTGCCCGACCATCCTGCCTGGAAAGATTGGGCTGCCCAGGGAAGAGCACAAGGGCAGGATTAGCCTGGAGTGATACTTCTCCAGAGTGCTCTTGCGGCCTCGGAGATTTCCTGAGCCAGAGGTCTCTCCCAGTTTTGTTCCTGGATTTGTTTCCTGTTATCGTTTAACTGCACATTGAACTCTCATAAATTTTGGCATCCCTGATGCCTGTGGCAATGATTCCCCACCATAACTACCTAACGGGTGAAGAAGTCACTCCCATTGCATGATTATGCTCCCTAACCTTGGATCAGAAGAGCCTGTGAGCAAGCATTCCCTAATAACACTGCTTATGATTTTATAGATTTTTGTAATTCTCTTTTCCAAGATAAAGTAACTCAGGTAGAATACATTCCATGTCAATGGCTAGGGTCAGATGGTTTGTAATGCTGGAATATAATGAAAGAAACAAAACATAAAAAGAAGCAGCATCTCTCTCTATAATGCCCTGGAATAAACCATTTATTATATATTTTTAATAAATGCCTGAAGTTTATATTACCTTAAAAATAAATCTAATGAAAAGAACTTTAACTGAGTTTTGTTTCTATTATTTGGGTTTTTTAGGTGGTTTGAATGAGGATGAATTAAAAGCTTTTGATAAAAGCTTGATGCCGTATTTCCAGCCATCAGCAATAAGACATATACCTCCTGAAATTTTCCAAGTAAGAGCCTGATTACTGAAGAAGTTACTAAATTTCTATTGTTTTACTCTAGTATAAATAAACTGCAGCACTGATTTATAGCTTTTGAGTTTTGGCAAAAAATTTTCTATGGTCGGTTAAGTGAGAGGCCATCAAGGATCTGGAACATTAACTTTCAGCTGTATCATCTGTATTTGTGATGCCCATGAAATAAGATAGACAAGCTTTATTCATCCTTCAGAATGCATCCCAAAGAAAAAGCAAGTATCACAAAACAGGGAATGAACTCTGTATCTTCCAACATTTTATTCAGATCTGAGTTTTCTTCTCTGTTTATTAACATTTGCAAGGATGCTGTAATAGCTACAGTTTCTCTGCTGACTGTGTAAGAGCTGTTTTATTAACCTAAAATCTTGGCACCATTCTCCCGAGTTAGCTCTGAAAAACAGATTGTACAGGCAGATACAAATCAGAAAGGAATTACATCTAATTACAGCAGCACTGAATGTGGACCAGAAATTAGAACAGGGATCCTGAGATCATTGCCCTGGACTTTCTTTGACTTAGTGAAGAGATTAATACTCTGCCTGGGCTGGTCTCTTTCAGATGCTCAGGCAAGTAATGTACTTATGGACAGATGAGCTAAACAGAGAGAGAACTGTGTCAGCTCCCATGAAAGAGAAAAACTCCTTGAGCACTGACTGTTTGTGCACAATACCACTGACAGTTCAGATAAGCCTAAAATGTCCTTACTGAAAATATTTCTTTGCAAAACAGCTCTATATAGTCTTGTAGAACTTCTATCAAACAACATTTTTGTTAGCAAGAGTAGTAATGATACTACAGAAAGTGATTACCAAAAAGCAGGGTACGTCTTTGGAAGAGTTTTCTGTATTTGAAAGATTCAAAGTAGGTTTTGGTTTTACACAGGTTTTTTATGGCCTCATTTTGCAGCTGTATAAATTATTCAGATTTTGATTTACGAAAAATTACATTGCATTATGGACTTCAAGTGAGTTAAGAAGATGCTCAATTCAAAATGTCTGGACCTGTAGGGATTTCCATGAGTTTGCTCAGTTTAAACCAGCACACCATTTGGCAGACAATGAAAAATGGGCACGGGTTTGCTCTATCATCTGACCTACTTGCAAGGGGAATTTTGTCTTTCCAAAGTAGAACCTGGATACAGAATTGTTGCAAGAAAAAAGCTTGTTGTGTAGGAGGGTTAAAATGCTTGTGACTGCAGAATGTTAACTAGAACTAAAGCAATCCAGCCTGCCCAATAATGCAGGCTTTACAAACTGGTTAATTGCTATGTGATATAAGATAATTACTGTAAGATTATGATTGCCGTGTTTAATTTTTAAATTTAATATGAACAAACTGGGAAGATTTTCAACCTAAAAGAGAAAAATTGAAAAATGAGATTAAAGCATGGGGTCTTTTCATCTCATTGCTCTACTGCTAACTGTAATGAAAGGTCAAATGTAAGTTCAAGTGAGGTTGCTTGGGAGCAGATGTAAGAGAAAATAAATGAAAACACAAGAGGATGCACAATGCTATCAGTCTTTGAACAAATCAGAAAAGAAATGGCTGGAAAATTAAACTCCAACAATACATTGAAGAAGTGACCAATACAGTGCTGGCATAGAAAGCTTGTCAAGCTGTCAGCTCCCAGCATCAAAGAGAAAGGTGACAGATAGATGAGTGGTCAGGGAAATAAATGAATACAGAGGATTTTTTAAAGCTCTATTGAGTTCTTTTATAGCACCACAGTGTTGCAGGCTACTGTCCCTCATTCCAAATGCAAGGCAGTGCTGACTTCTGATTCCTTACCTGCCTTCTATAATTGACAGCCTGAACCAATTTTTCTGTCTTTTGTTCCTCCCAGGCATTGTCCCCAGAACAAATAGCGAACCTGGGCCCCGAGAACGCCGCCGTGGTTACGGGATCGCAGCGGGAGCACCTGGATCCATCCCAGCTCCAGAGCCTGGGGCTGGCTCTGGATGGAGCCAGGAGCAGCAGCCCAGGGAGCCAGAGCAGTGCAGGGCCTGCCCAGGAGGGGCAAACCCCGGCTCCCAGCGGTGAGTGGGGCCCTCCCTGCTCCTGCTCCTGCTCCTGCTCGGGGAGGGGCACGCTCCAGTGGGGGGTGAGGTCTCACAGCACGCCCAGGATCAGGCCTCTATCCTGAGGGTGGGTTGCAGTGAATTTACTAGCCAGCTTCCACAGTCGTGCCTCAAATCACGTGCCTGACCAAGACAAACAGCCAGGAGGATGTTGGATTTACCCTCAGCAAGAGGTAATGGAGGAAGACTGTCAGATGGCATTAGCAGCTGTCCAGGAGCACTACACTGTGCTAAGCACTAGCTTGTGTAAAATGTAGTCTGAAACACTGAGCTTTTCCCTCTCCTTCTTTCCCATATTCTTTGCCTAAATTTAAGGCAGGGGTCTCCGTCTCTGGACCTTCAGGTCACAACCTTTATGTGCAGCAAAATGTTATTTGCAGAGCTGCAAGTGGGAAAGGAGGTAGCACTGAGGTAGATTAGCATCTTTATCCAGACTGTAGGACCATTGAATGTTTTTCCCTGCCATTCCCATCCTATTTGGAATTAAGGCCTATTAGTACCTATACTTCAGTGTTTTAACCTTTTACTTCTTCATATTGCATTTTATACTGGGCAAGTCACCCTGGCAATGTCTATGGATGTGTTACAGTGAGAGAGTTTGCACATAGTCAAGACAAGGTTGAGAACTTATCCCTATGAGACAGCAAATATTGTTTCTGCCAGTGACACCAGTAAGACATAAGCTTTTGAAGGAGAGAGAGGGAAGCTGAGGTGCTGAAACAGGAGTAAGGGGAACTAAACTGCTATGATGCCCTTGCTGGAATTAGAGAAGACCTTCCCAGAAGCACCTGGGAAGTGCTCTTAGCCCAGCTCCCTCTCAGGTGTGACCTGTTCCTTCTGGAGATCTGCCAAAGGGAGGAGTTTTCCGGGTAAAGATTACCTGAGTTCTTGAGCTTCTTGTCCATTGTTCCTGTCTCCCTGTGAAATGCTTCTCTTTGGAGATGTGTATGTTAAACTGGAAGTGACATCTCTTCGGGGATGAATGCAATTAGGATTCAACTGTTGGAATTTGCCTCACCTCTTTGGGGTGGTGTAGATAAGACTTCTAGAGCTGAACTGTAGCATGACACAAAGACATAAAGCCTTCTGCTTTCCAGGTGTTCCTTGTTTGAGCAGCTTTGGCATCTGGCTGTGTGTTGTGTTTACACTGCACCTGCCTTTCTGAACCCACAGGTGTTAAGCTTGAGGTAAGTTATATTTTCAGTTGGATGTAACTTTATAACAGAAGCACAGATCACCTGTAACACAGAAGAAGGACTGTGGGACCCTCTTCCTGCTTTGAATACAAAGATAACAATTCTTGAATAATTTTTCTGTATTACAAAGGTGTCTTGTACCTTGGTTAGACTATCTCTGAATCTAATCAAGGGGAAAACACTTTAACTTATCTTTATTGTAAAGCCAAACATAACAAAGGTATATTTAAAATTCCATGTAACACCAATCAATTACTGACTGCATTGGTATTTGGAACATATTGGTTTTATTCTGTTTTCCCTGTTCCAGGCTATTTATAAGATTTTATTCCACAAACACTTTGATAAACTCTATTTAGTAGACTATTGCTATTAACTTTTATTAAATTTTAACATTTTGACAGGCTAATATTTAAGAAGAGCACTGGTGGGCCTAAAGTTTAGATTCCAATTAGGCAAACTAAGTATTCTACTTAGTCTTTAAGATTGCAAAGCAAGGCATGTCAAAAGACTTAATATTTTCCTTTGCTTTGATTTTCAGTGTCCTGGAGCTTACAGCAGAGATGCTAGAGATAAAAGAGTGTCAGCTCAGCATGAACAGTAGAATCAAGAGGCTCTGAGATTTCTGAGTGCAGAGTGGTTAAATTCTTACAAGCAAGACCCTCATCTGCCATCATGATGAGAAGTATCTCCTTTCCATAGCTTTACCATTAACAAGTAACTCAGTATCCCTCCAAATAGTCCAAATTTAAAAACTGGAAATGGCTGATCTGCCTCATGAGAAAATCACTGAAATATAGGATTGTGTGTTAGGGAGGGACTTGAATTACAGTGGGGACAGGTAAAAGGGGACTGTTATTTGGAGGCTGATGTCTGATCCCCACTGCTTTTTACATGGGCTAATTTGGTCACACTGTTGTGTTCATTTGTTGGGTTTTCTTCTACTTCAAGTGCACATTCCCTGGAGAGGGGCTATCCTTCCTGTGTGGTGTAGTAGAAACTGCACTAAAAGTTACTGCTGTTGCAATAAAATAACTTCATCTCCGGGCTGCTGGTTTAAATCCTGCTCAGACAAGAAGTGATAACAGGCTCTTAGAATTTAAGCACCTCTACAAAACATAGTTTCCCCATGGCTGTTTGCATTCAACAGAGAACTGTTGACACTGAGGGCATTGACAATACTGTTAGTATTTCATGTGACAAAATGCACCATGGAAACCTGCTTAGGTTCATCAAGAGACAGCCCTTTCACTTCAGGTGGGGTTGAAGTGTATGCCTGGGAATACTAAGGGGAAACTTCACTGGGCCTACACACTACTGGGACTGTCAATCCAGTATTTTCCACAAGACCTAGAATAAGGAATTTCTCATCATTATAAACCATAGATATCGTCCTGTGTTTTATCAGTATATGACCTACGTATCTAATATTAGCTTCTCATGCCACACCTCAGTATTTTAAAGAGTGGGGGAAAAAAAGATACATTAAAAATCCTCTGCAAGTGAACATACATTTTTATGTCATTCACCATGATTTTAGACCACGAACACGTGGCAGTTTTCCATTTTGCCATTGCAAAAGTCTTCTTTTTTCTAGACTAACAAAGGCAACGCATAGACTGAAAAGTTTAGCTTTTTCATTCAAGGCTGTACTGTAATAAATGCCCTTCAAACTGTAATTTGTATTTCTTTATGGCAAACATTACATCTGGCTTCTCAGCCCTGAAAGTAGAATTGAAATTTTGCTCAGGTGGGGAAGCAATAGGAGTGGGAGGGAGAGCTGGAGGGAAGAGCCTGACTGCTGCTGGGGGAAGGTGAATGTGAGCTGTTGCTGCTGTTGGGAGTAACAGTTCCCACCACAGTCCCATATATTCTGTAATTCCTGCAGCAGCAGGGGCTAACTTAATTCTCAGGGCTTTGTTACTGGCAAAGTAGGCAGTGAGAGCCGTTTCTCATCCCCTCCTTTCCCTCTCCCCCTTCAGCAATCTGCTGCTCTGGGAACTGCCTTTGCCTATAACTAACCCTGGCAAGTGTGACATGATGTTACAGATAATACCACATGCTTTGGGTTCTCTACCTTATAAGCAAAGAATTATGATTGCTGCAAACTGCCTGGCACTTTTTTCTCTAATCCTCATCATAAGATTCCAGCTTCTCCAGCTGCATTTCCTTTTCTCCATGTGAACAGGAGATTGAGACATATATTTAAATAGAAAGAAGTTTGTTTTATTAATCCCAGCAAATACATGCAAATGTCCACTAAAACTGGAAAATGCTTCAGTGGATCAAATGCATTATAAAGATTTATCTGTGTTTTCACATTAAAAGTTCTGCCTCACTCAGATGTGAAAGTACTAAAAGGTTGTTTGATTTCTAGAAATTGCCTGACTTGAATTCTGTGTGCACTTCTGAAGATGCAGGAGAGTGTTTTCATGTCAAGAAGACAGTCAGCATTTCCAGTTCAGCTGCTTAGGTCAGATACGTGACTTAGCTCTACCAAGCCCTTCAAAAATCTATATGAGCTGAAAGTGATCTTCTTCTGTCAATATACCTGGGAGTGATTCCGTTTGCAATTATGTGAGTCAGAGTTTAGCTTTTAATTGGAGCAGGAGTGAGCTCTTTGTTTTGTGCCATCTGTGCTGTAATTTTTTTCAAGCACAAGTGCTTTTAAATAGCTGAACTGCTCGATTATTTATATATTTTATTAAATTAATAATCATGTTAAGAACTTCAGCATTGCATTTACGTTTGGTCAAGGACTTATCTATTTCTTACAAGAGTAGTGTAGGAGGGGTAAATGTGGAGCACTGACTTAATGTACTTATTTCACAGTGAGATTGCAAATCCTGTTTGCTTCATGAGATGGTGTGAGCATTTGGATGGCAAGTATTGTAGAAAAGCAATTTTACTCCTGCCAATGTAACTCTTGTAAAGGTCACTGATGGAAAAGCCCATTCTACAAAATCTGGGATTTATGAGACACCTCCATCAAAACTGTTGAAAGTTAATTTCTGTGGGAAGAGTAGATGGAAATGGGAGAAAGGTACGGAGAGCACCAGTATGCATGGTATGTAATCTCTGTGTGTGATCTGCCATCCGTTCACAATCCTGCACACTGCCCCTGCTAACAGGAAACTGAAACGTGGACACTTTACTTCTGTGAAACAAACCACGGAACCCCTCCGTGCAGGCATCGTCCCCTCTGCAGGTGTGTATTGCACACGACATGCACGTGATCACTTTCACTGGAATGCATTCACGGGAAAAATGTCTCACAGTCCCTCTCTTTTTGCATGATCAGGATTTGGGGGAAGAATATACCACAGAGAAATTTGGTATAAAGGTTTGATTCTTAAAGAAATGTTGCTGTTTGTAGATGTGGGCAACATTTGTTTAAACCAAGCTTAATTTCTCCTACATTCTTTTTAGTTCTTTTAGTTCTTTGAGAATGAAAAAAAATTGGATTTGTGCATAAATCTCCTGTTGAATATATATCATGATAATAATTTTGTAATCTGCTTATTGTGAGACCTGCAGCTGTCCTCTCCACTTGTGAGTCCTGTGATGGTTGCTGGGCAGTGCCATACATCCTGTGGGATGTACATGCCACCATCCAACTGCTGACAGTCACAACTCTGGGGTGGGCCTGGCTCCTCTGAGTGCTGTGAGCCCTGTGAGGTGACCTTGTCCAGCAGTGTGTGAGAGGAGACATTTCACTTCATTCCTGTGATTGGATGTAGGAGTCTTCAGGAGTTAACAGATGGGAAGAAGTAATTTTGTTGGCTTATTATTTCAGTGCCTGATACGTTTATGTTCAGAATTGTGTTTAGAAAAAAGGGCTACTGGTTCTGGATCAGCAGGAGAGAAAATATCCCTATGACCTGGTGCTGAGGTAAATGCCACATCTGTGGTATCTAAATCCCTGAAAGGAAGAAAACAACTACCCATCCACAGTGTCTGAAAACTGTCCCTGTTAAAGCTGGCATTATGGCTGTTGTCAGGTTTTGTACAGTGCATGGAATGTTTGACTCCCAGTGATCTCAATCTGTCACATCAGAGCTAACCAGCTCCTCAGTGTGAGGCTCCAAAGATACTGTTTAAAAAAAAATCCTTAATTTTAAGAAGCCCTTTATGCTTCTGAATAATCTGCTCAAATATTCCAGAGGCAATTACGTGCTGCATTATGGCAGATTTACCTTATCACTTCACTGCTGTGCCTAGGGATCATCACCCCCTCATTTATTTTCCAGGAACACAAATTGCAGCCCCATCACATTAGGCTGGGACCTTGTCAGAGTCCCACTGGCTGCCCCCCTTGCAGCAGATGTGAGACATTGCCCAAGGTGTGCCAGCCAAAGGCACCTGGGGCTACAGGAGAGGCCTGACTCACTCAGATGACACTCAGAAAGAAGCAAGGAATCAAAAGTCACCTGGAATGTGTCACTTGAGCAGGTAACTGGCCATAGGGCACTGTTGGTATTTTGGCCCAGGCTGTGTTGTGGTTATAGATACCACACAGTGCTTTCCAGTGGGACACTGCCAATTTCCCCGTGGCAGTCGAGGAACAGTCATCCAACTGCAGGACCTTCTTCCCCTCTCATAGACTGTCCTCCTTACAATAGAAATCAAATTTCAAATCATCTCCTCCTCTTTTTTTTTCTTCTTTTCTCAAAAAAGGCTGATATTCCAGGCTGGTACACAACTTTTAGCAATGAGGTCTCTTTATTTCAGTGAAAATGTTTAAATGTTTTTGATAAGTTTGTGGTGGTTTTTGGTGTGTGTGTTTTGTTTTTGTTTTTTTTTTAAGCAAGATCTGTAGACATGGGATAAGGAGAGCTAAGAACCTTATAGTCCTGATTAGTAAAATATTCTCATCCGTGCCATATGATGTGGGACAGCCTTGGGGACTGTTTACTCCAGTGCTGTTGGAGAGGGTTCTGACTTCCAGTAAGGCAGCAGGGAAACTGGATAGAAAAGACAGGTCTGCAAAGAATAAACAAAAACTCCACTGTAAGTTAAATTTCTTTTATTGGTACTCCGGAACATTTGGAATTGCTCCTCAGAAAGAGTATTTTGTGCATTGTTATACAAAATGCTGTTGAAAGTGCAGATAAATAACAAACTTGTCAGAGAGCAAAACAGACCTGAGTGCTATCCAGGTATCCATAATTTCCTATTTTAGTTAAGACTGTGATCCATTATCAGACTATCTTTCCACATCTATCTACTCAGTCCTTAGACAGAAAAATTATGCAACTACCTCAAAGACCCCACCAGCCCTTGCCTGGGATCAGGACACATAGGAGTTTTGTACCATAGGATATTTTTATCACAATTCACATTTGGTTCTTTATTTGTACCCAAAAATAGGTAGTCACAAAATGTATTACATTTTTTCTGCAATCAGTAGAAAGCAACCAATGTCCATCTGTCTCTTGGGCCCCTTTCTGTTCAGCATCAGTCTGGTTTCCCAATCCGGATTAATGAGAGGATTTTCTTGCCCTCATGATGCAGGAGCACAGGCATGTCCAGAGCTCACAGTCCAAGTGACTAAACATTGAAGTATTAAATGGAGGAATTGTGACTGATGGATTTCTTGCTTTGCTGGCAACAGTATAACATTTATCTTGTAATGTTTTAGCAGGTATAACTAGCCTTACAAATACTTAACAACATCTCACTCAATATCTGTAACCTTCTCTTTGAGGGACAAGGAGAAAAGGAGAGAAGTCAAAAGTAAATTCCTGTAGGAGAAATATGGAAGCAGTGGAAAATTCTAATCTGTCACAAATACAGCAGGGTAATATTTTCTGGTACTGCTTTCCTCAATAATTTTTAACCATTGTATATGGAAGTGAACTGTATTGATTTGTCAAAGTATAGCCATTGCTATAGTTAAAATCACATTGGTTTGATGCACAAGCTGAAACTGCCCCAGGTCATCTTTAATTGGGGCCTGACATGTTTCAACATTTAATCAGTTGTCAGAAAACAACTTAGATCACAAACAAGTTCTGAATATATCCTGCATGAACTGAGAAGGGAGTTGAGAGAATGGATGTCAGCTCTCTGCCTTTAATGTATCTATTAAAATAGATTCCAGATATGAATCTGTCAGTGTTTTTACTAGCTGCTTTTATTTCAGTACTCATCCTTTCAGAAAAGTTGAGATCTGACATATTAAACGTACACATTTCAATCAAGCCTGTGCCAAACAGGCTGGTCCAGCCACTGCTCTGAGACATGTCTGAGTTTTCAGACCTCACACATGTGTGCAGTGATGGCAGTGCCTCAGCACTGCAGCTGCAGATACTGTGATTATGAATCTGCACTTTCTCCCCTCCTGGTGCAGTTGGTACCACAGATCTGGGGAGTTCTGCAAAACGCTGTCGTCTTCAGTACAAATTCTCCAAGAACTATATTTGGGTTTTTAACATGTGTCCTCAAGTAGGCAACTCACTGGAGGTTACATCAAACATTATTTGATGCCAAAAATTATTCAGTATCTGTTTAAAATAATTATTCTGTTAGGGTTCAGATCTATGAAACTTTTCAAATGCAACATACAACCTCTTCTCTTAGGAAGTGATAAGAGATACTATGGAGCTTGTCAAGGAGTTGTACTGCTGTACTTGTAAACACAGTGTTGTAAGAGGACAGGCTTTGATTCCTAATCTCTGAAAATAAGTAAATTTGGTTTTGTCACACTGTGGGTACTTACTAAAAAAGATAAACTCAATAGCAGGTACTAATAGGTTCTCTTTTCTTTTTAGGATTGTGTAAACTCTTTAAAGATTTCAATGTTTGTGCCACATTTTAAACAGGAAAATTAAAGATTGTAGTTAGGATCCTTTTCATAAATTTCAAACAATCCATAACCCTCTGCTGTGGGAACTTTTCAGTATATCATTCTGTAACAGTAAAGTGCTTACACTATTTCCTCAAACCGGGTGTGAAACAATGTAAACCAAGAGATTTTACAGAAATGCTGCTACCCAGCAAAGCACCACTGCTTACCTGGAATAAGCTGTTCCCCGTTTACTACAACCACTGGAAATCGTATTCCTGGGCGGCTATTCCTATTTTTCTTTGTTATTTTCTTTGTTTGAATTGTTGGGGTTTTTTACAGAGAACATTGGAGAGTTAGTAAGAGGAGATGCCTCTTTGAACTGCCCACTGAACTATGCTGGTCATGTCCTGTTTTAGGGACTCAGGACTCTGAAGAGGCAGCTTGCTGACTCTCAAGGCATGATTATTGAAGAAATAATTTCTTTTTTTTCCTTTTTCTTAGAAGTTTACACAGAATTGTTAGTGTTGGAAGGGCCCTCTGGAGATCACCCAGTCCAACTCTCCTGCCAAGGCAGAGTCACCCAGATTGGTGACACAGGAACGTATTTGGAACGTCTCCAGGGAGGGAGAATCCATGACCCTGAAAAGCCTGTCCCAGTGTTCTGCTACCCTCAACGAAGAAAGTTCTTCCTCATGCTCAGGTGAAACAACTTGTGTTTTACTTTATGGCCACTGTTCCTTGTCCTGCCACGGAAAAGTCTGGCACCATTCTGGCACAGGCTGCCCAGAGGAGCTGTGGCGGCTCCGTCACGGGAAGTGTCCCAGGCCGGGCTGGACAGGGCCCCGAGTAACCGGGTCTAGCCCAGGGCAGGGGGCGGAACGAGAGGAACCTTAAGGTCCCTTCCCACCCAAACCATTCTGTGATTCCATGATTCTGTGACCCTCTTGGCACCCACCTTTGCGATATTTATATGTATTGATGGGATCCCCCCTCAGTCTTCTCATCTCCAGACAAACCCGCCCCAGCCTCCGCAGCCTCTCCTAAGAGAGACGCTCTAGACCCCTCAATCACATTCATGGCCTCCGCTGGACCCTCACTAGTAGCTGATGTAGATTTTCACACTGTTGGGCTACAAAACATAATAAGATACACATATAATATATATTATATTCGCTATTATATATACATGTATCAGCCGCTCGGCCGCCCCGAGGGCCGAGTCCC
>VZRO01003426.1:300563-313457 GCA_013397915.1 Daphoenositta chrysoptera
GCGGGAGCCCCGCCGGGGGCCGGGCGGCATCGCCCCGAGCTCTCTGCGGCCGCGGGGTGCTGCCATCGCCCCCGAAGGACCGCGCCCCGCGGAGAGCCCAGCGAGCCGGGGCGGGGGGGTCCCGCCTGTCCCGCCGGCCCAGGAGGCGGCCCTGGTGAAGCGGGGGAAGGCGGGGAGGGCATCGACCCCCCTGGGGCGCCCCCGGGGCGGGCGGGCAGAACTCGGCCCGGGCAGGTGAAAAGGGACGGTCGCTCCCGTCCGCGCAGGGGAGGGGGCTCTGCCCTCCTCTTGACCTCCCCGCGACTCGGGCCCCTCTATATCCAGCGCTGGCGAAGCGGGTGAGCAGCCGGGAGAGGGGGAAGGAGGAGGCGCATCCCTGCTCCGGGGTGGGGGTGCGCCGGCGGGAGCTGCCATTCCCTGAAAGGTCTTGTGGTTGCCATTATTTGTACTTTAATCCCTGTGCACCGCCGCTCCGGCTGTCCCCGCGAGGGTCGCTCCTTCCTTATGTAACTGCCGGGCGGCAGGCGAATGAATGGGGAGGCCGGTTTGGAGGGGGGGAGGAATTGGTCCCCCGCGGGGCGGGCAGCCTCCGTCCCTCCGGCCCTCCGTCCCTTCCCTCGCCTGCCCTGGCCGCGCCCGGCCGCCGGTGGCCGCGGCAGCCCCGGGTTTGGTGCAGCGCGGCCGCCGCTGACTCGCGGTTCGCAGCCTCTGAAGTTTCCCCGCTCTCGCTGCCCTCCGCGGCGGCCTCACACTGCCCCTCTCCTCGGCTTTTGTGCAGGAATTGGGCCGTGCTTCGTGCCGCTCCTAGGGCTGGTGCGGGGTTTGCTGTTGGCCGGGCCAGCCGCGCTCGGAAGCGGCGGGAGGAGGGAGATCCCGGCGGGAGCGGCGGGCCCGTGACGTGGCAGCGGGCGCTGAGCCGCTCCGAGCCCCGCTCCGCCGCTTCCCCCGTTCGGAACGGCCGTGCTCCGGCTCCCTGTGCCCTGCTTCGCTTTCCCCCTTGGGCTGTACGGTGTGGTGGTTGCAGGGAATTGCAGGCAGTTCCCATAACTGCAGCATAGCTGATTTCTTTCAGAAAACTGGGAATTGTCATTCCAAATGGGCATTCCCGTGCGCTGTGTGTTGTGTGGATCGGACCAGCCACCCTGGGAATACCGGTTTTGTTGTGCACGGGGGTTTGACTGTGAGCTTGACTCTCCCTTCTCTGCAGGTAGCTTCTCTTTCTTTAGTGAGGGTGATTGTTCCTGAAATCAGTTTGCCATGTGTTGATGATACTGTTCAAATACTGGTTGCCTGTATGAACTGATGTATCTGTAAAGTTTTCAGTTAAAAGCATGAAGAATTAGTTTAAGTTGTAACCTGAAATAACTGAGAATGGGGAAGTGAAAGAGATTTACACCACAGGTAGGAGGAAACATGCGTTCTGTATGTTTTCATGCCAAGTCACTGGCTAATCGCTTGATAGCACAAAAAAGAGTAAATGAATACTTTTGGTTTTTATAAACTAGACTAATAGCTTTGGTTTTAAACAGACTTAAAGTGAAAACTGTTCTTAACTTTACAAAAGAGGTCAAGCAAATGACTCCATGGCCCACATGCAGCAGTAGTGCAGAGCTATTGTTCCTGAAGTCGTGGAGCACAAGAGCACCTTCCTGATGAACTTACCTGGCTCACGCTCTAGTGCATCAGGAACCCTGCCTGGATCTGGCAGGAGAGGGCCTTGCCTTCTCCAGCTCTTGTGTAGAGTTTTGTTAGAGAAAGGCAGATGAGATTACAAACAGCAAGAGGGTTAATGATCTAAAAACTGAATCTCATTTACTGTCTGAAGAAGGAAAATGAGAAATTCCATTGCAAGGCTGAAATTCAGATAGGGTTTGAGCCAAGAGATTCTTAAGTGACCTTTGGATGTGAGGTTATTTACACAGTATAGTACAGTGTGACCTGGTCCCATCTTTCTGCTTAAAAAGTGATCTGGTGCTGCTTTCCTTAAGCCAGTTGTGATTGAGAATCTCTCCTTCTAGGGCTTTATTCGTAAGAAAGCAGCCTCACACTAATCATTGGTACAGCTTTCTCCAAGACAGAAAAATAAATGGGCCTGTATGACACAGGGCCTTCAGCTCTTCCCTTGCTAAAATTAGCCAGCATCCCTGGACACAAACACACATGCATGAGGTCTTTCAGTAGAAAATACCCGCTTCGTTTGTTTTCCTAAGCAAAAAAAATGAAACAGGGATGTGTTTGTCAGGGATTATTTCGTTGGTGTCTTCCAGTTCTCCCTGAGTCCTCAGGAGTAAATCCAGATCTGTGTTGCTGCTGTGAGATTGGTGTCTGGGGCCTGACAAGTTTGTCTAGAATGAGAAGAACATGAATACCTCAAAGGAACATGAGCAAAGAATTTTATTTTTGGGGCTCTATTCTGTTCCTCCTAGTGGTTCATTGTTGTCAGTTGAGGTTTCTATTGATAAAAACTTTGTAAATATATATTTGCATATGTTTGTAGAGTCATGCATGACAATAACCCCTAAGCAGTTACCAGTTAATGTTCAGCACCTACGAAGAGCCTCTTATTAGAGGGCTTTCTGCCATTCCTTTGCATTGTATGGTTATTAGAGCCATTTATAAATTAAGTAAACTTGCACCTTGTGGTTATTGGACAAAGGAAATGTGAGCAAACCAGCTGCTACTTAAACTGTGCACTTTTGAAGCAGTAGAGGCTTTGAAAATAAATAAGGGCTTCTAACTGCTGGCTGAAGTGCAGGCTGTGATCCATGAAGAGCTGGCAAACCACATGGTGCCGACTCCTCTCTTCTGGTTGCATCTGTGTGTGTCTGAGGCCTTTGTTCCAGGGGAACTCGGACCCTGTAAAAGCAGCTGGAAATGAGGGAGACAGCCTGTGCACCTCTGCTGCAACCTGCTGTATTTTGAAGACTCATAGTCCCCATTTTCTTTCTTGAGAAGTGACTCTTCTAATTGAGGAAGATAGGTGAGACTGTGCTCATCTGCACTTTGAAGCAGTCTGAGTTTTCAGTGTTCGAGAAACTTAATTTTTTTTTTTAGTTTAGTCAATAGGTTGAAAAGAGGACAAGGGAAAAGCAAATCAAATCATGAGTTCAGAATTTTAGAGCTGGCAGGGAAACAATTTTTTGCATGTCTGGTTATTTGAGTTTCCAAATTTAGAATTTGGAAAAATGTTTGCCACTCAAAATAACAGCTCAAAAATCATTAGGAAGAGCCATGGAAAATGTAGTAGGTAACTCCATTATTGACATCATGTCATAATTAGGATATTCATGAGACTTGAGGAATCCTGTGCTTTCAAACATTGTCCTGCTCAGACTGCTCTTACCCATTTCAAGTCAAATTACATTGTTTGCAGTGCAAATTACTGCCTGAAAATTGCATTTCTCTCTATCATTTATCAAGTGTTAAAGGTGACCTGCAGTTGCAGTGCTGTCAAATTATATGCTGTATACTCTAAAAAAGTAGTGTAGATAATAAATGAGTAGTACTTTTGCTAGGTAGTGTAGCTGTATCTCAATTTTATGTGTCTATTGAGGACCAGATAATATGTGAAGATGAAGACTTCTGACAGTACTTTGCCATAGGCTGCTGCTAATTTGTCTGTATTTTCTCAAAAACTGCTGCTTTAGGTAGCTTTGGAATTTTTTCTCTCTCTTTGAAGGAAAGTATTATCTTTGTCAGTTGGAAGATTTGTCTTTAAAATTAGGTTGGGTTTTTAAATTGGGAGCACAGGAGTCTTAACGCTGGTATGTTACTAGCAGAAACAAAGAGGAGGTGGTTCTGTGGCTGATGTGGACTTGGTACAGAACTAAACTGCTTTATTTTTAAACGTCTCTGAAGTTTCCATGGCAAAGTAGGGACTGACCTTCCTTAGAAGAGCTTTTGTTTGTAGGTTTTATGGCTGTGATGTGCAGTTCGTGGTTGGTAAGTGCTGTACACACTCCACAGCTCAGTGTCTCTGCTCCTGCCTGTTATTTCTTACCTGACTCACCACAGCAAAATGAAGTTGATAAGAAAGTACTACAATTTCAGCTCTGCCCTCCTGCCTGGCTGTGAAAATCACCTGAATTAAAGTTTCATGCCATGGCTTTCAGCCAAGCTGGAGCACAGAAGTTGAAGGGGTTTTTCCACGTGTGAGGATGAAACAAAACAGAGAGGTTTGGCTCCTCCAAATCTGAGCCCAGAGCTTTAGAAAAAGAAATAAAACCATTTTTATTTAGCTCAAGAACTAAGTCATGTTTGTGTGAGTAAAAGGAAAGGGAGAAGGATGAGAATAACATCATTGTAGCCTCAGTGTATTGCAGTCGCCGAGGGTGAGCCGGGGTCAGTGCTGTGACACGTATATTGATACATTTCCTAAAGTGTTGAAATGCATCAGTCCTACAACAGTTTGTTTACCTGTTCCCTCCTCCTGTTTTTGCTCGTGGTTTAGATGTTTCTCCCATTTTGCCTGTCCCTTCATAGGCCTTTGGTTTACAATTTAAACCTTGCCTAGTCTAGTCTAGCCTACGTTACTTGAAAATTAGTTTAATCTTGGGTCTAGGGTGGGTTTCAGGATTTTATGACTATTCTGAGGATTCAGAAATCAGTGAGAATATTGAAAGCATTAATAAAAATTACAGCTTTGGGGTTGAGGAGGTGAGACTGGCAATGACTTGGAAGAATTTGTCAAGTATATTATAGGTATTTGAGACAGTATATCCAGATCCAAATTTATAGCTGTTATCAATAATTAATGTCTCTTATATGCTTTTTTTTTTCTTTTTGCTGTTCCCAGGTATTTACTAAAAGAAAATAGTATGCTAAATAATTTAGCTTAATTATATTCTGTAGTGTGATGCTGTTCTGTAATCTCTCCAGGTGGATTTCTTTGTCCTGTGGGTTCTGACCTTAGGACAGCTTTGCTTGCTGGGAGGTTTTATTGGCACGTCGTGATGCCAACAAGCACACCTGGGATGAGCCCAGAGTGCTGCTTCAGCTGTCTATGCAATGTAGTTGTAGTTCAAGAAATGTCAAATGTATTTTTTTTTTAAAACTTTGGTAAGTGGTTTGCTTGTGGGTTTTTTTTGGGGGGGCGGTTGTTTTTGTTTTTATGCTTGCAGCTTGTGTTTTACAGCTTTAGAGCCTGCAGGTTTTGAGGTGTTTTATGCACTTGAGCTGTTCTGGAGGTGGTGCATCAGGCTCACCTTGCAGACGTTTCACACGTGAAAGCTGCAAACACCTCACTTTCTAATTCTTACTGCTTCAGCCATTCCTGTACTTCATAGGTTAAATTCCTTCATCTGGAGCAGCTTATTCCATGTTCCTTAAGCTGGAGTGAAAAAGGACTTCAGTAGCCATAGCAGATTGCCTTCTAATTGCTTTATGGCACTGTTAATAAAAGCCTTTCTAGAAGTATCTCTGTATAAAGGATTTTCAGCCTTGCATCATAACCCTCTCCTACAGTATTTTTCCCTCTTGTTTTTTGAACAAGACTTGCATGCTTAGCTGAACAGATTCAATTATTTTCACCCTGGATGACTGAAAACAAGAATAATTGGAATAACAAGATAGAGGCACAGAGTAGGTTGTTTTGTCCCCCTGCTGTGACACACCACCACATCAGTATTATGGAGCGATGCTTCACCTCAGTTTTCAGAAGCTTTTAGTGACTGATTGTGCAAAGCTTTTATGCTTCTAACTGTGCTCTAGTGCCTGAAGTTAAGTACAAACAAATGTTTTGACATTGGGGCTTTGACCTAGAATCGAAAGTTGCTTTGAAGATGCAGTGTAGATGTCTGACATTTTATCTCACTTCTGTCTTATAACATTTTTGTTTTAGTACATAATAACATGTGGGCTTGATTGTTTGATGTTTTTCTCACCATGTGGCCAATTGAGTCTGTGAATTGAATTGCCTTATGTTTTAAGATCTTTGTATCCCTCTAAAATCCTGTTATTGGTGCCAGCATACCTTCTGCTTGTCACTGGGTCTGTTCTATTGCCCTTGTGCCTTTCCAGCTATTCAGCATCTAAAGATTGTACTGAGGCATGTGACAGCACTCTGAGAACTGAAAGCTAATGCAGCCTTGCCCAGTGATAATACAGAACAGATAGCTTGCAGGTGATATTTTTGGAGATGACACTACCTGCTGTGAGTAACTTCTAAACCTTGTGTAGTGCCAGCACCTCTTCCACTACAAGGTAACTTATGTTCACACTACTGAGCTATATGGGCTTAGAATTCTGTTTGTACAGCTTGGGAACTTGGATTTTGTCCTAATTTTGTGATCAGCTTGCTTAAAAATAAAGGATATATCCTTTCTCATCCCGGGCATCAAGTGTTTCAAAGCACCTCATCACTTTCTGAATAATTAATTATTTCCTTTGTCACTTTAGGTATTTCTGGGAAAAGCCAGCTTCTGTTTGCACTGGTCTTCACTACCCGTTACCTGGACCTCTTCACTTCATTCATTTCATTGTATAACACATCTATGAAGGTAGAGTATACTGAAGAGTTAGAAAAGCTAGTGGTGTTGCATGCAGAGTGCATAATTGCATTAATAAAAGCCACTTTGAATGGCCCACTGCACAATTGTTACAGAGTAAATTCTAGATGTACTTTAGATAAAGAATGTGGAAGATGGACTCAAAATCCTACTTTTTTTTCTGCACTCTACTTGCAGTTAGTATCAGGACTGTGACATTTAGAACAAATGGCATTTTGGTTATTGAAAATAAAAGCTGTTGGAAAAACAGTTCAGATAAACTGTATTCCTCAATTGAGACACTAAAGCTCAAGTAAATCTCCTTTTATTCACTACGAGGTAAATTAGTATTCAGAGTGCATTGCCAGAATTGCAGCTAGTGTCTGGTCAGTGGCTGATCAAAAGTTGACAGAGTAAGCTCTAAGGAATGTACCTTCTGTGAGTTACACCCCTGTCACTTGCCCACTGAATGTCAGCAAGCCTGAATTTGAGTTTTGTTAGTTCTTATTCATTCCTGCAATTTCTGGTGCTGACTACAAGAAAACAAAGCAGTAGTCTGGGAGAGGGCAGTATGTTTGTGTTTTTTAAATCCAATTCCTATTCTTGGATTTTCCTGATGCTTTTCAGCTTTAATTCAGAAGGCAGTGTAACTTTGCCAAGAGGAAAGACTAATCAATAAGGCAAATCGTACTGAAGAATTAGGGAAATAATACTGTCTTAAACTCACACTTGCTTTCCAACAAGTGAAGTGTGTATGCTTAAGTTTTAATATTAGCAGTATAGATGAAGAGCTGTGGATTAAATAAAATATTCTTGAAACAGAAGTTTTTTCCATATGTAATTTCTGAATGGAAGGTACTAATAGGTGCACTAAAGGAGCAGGTAGGGGGTGTTTGCCATTTATTTATTTATTGGTTGTGATTCAGGGCCGTGACCACATCTTTGTTCTGCAGCCCTCCTACCCAGAGAAGGAATGAATGTGGAAATGCTAACTTCCAAAGTGGTGCCCTCTTACTTCAGTTTCAAAGGTCACTGCTGAGAAAGACTGTTGGATATAATTGTCTTTTCAGCCCATTATTGTAGTGTCAAGATGAAACTACTTGAGTGTCCCAACACAACTTCATGTTCTATTTACAGACATTTAGGAGTATGTAATGTTACAGTCATTGAGAATAGTTGAGAACTTGAGAGAACTTGAGGTGAGAAGTCGAGAGCTGAGATTCTTGAGATGAAGAAATCTGTAATATAAGAAATTTGAATTCATTCACACTTTCTTAGTGTCTTCTATGACCATACCAGCTGTGATTAGTTTACATCTATTGTAAAGGTTCCCTGTATCCTGTCCTGTGGTTATCTTTACTCAGCTGGGATGCTTGTGTAGCAGAGCCTTTGGATCCTGAGCTCCTTAATACGGTATTTGTAGGGTTTTGTAGCTGTGAACAGAGCTTTTAGTGATTAATAGCATCTGCAAACAGTGGGGTTTTTAATCTGTTACTTCTCTGTTGCAAAGAACCCTTTTTTATGTGATAAATGGTTTGGAACATTTAATCTTTGTGCTGAAACTGGCAGAAGCTAAAATATTTGTCTAGTCTGCTGTACTGTGTCGACTCCAGGACAATGAGCTCTGTCCTGATGATGGCAGATTGACCTTTAGAAAGACTTAGATTCTCTCTGGTTCTGTTTTCTCACCTGTGAAATGAAGCTTTTTGCTTATTCCACAGGGAATAGCTATAAAGTCTACTGTGCCATAACCATTCAAAATGGTTAGACCATCAGCTCACACTGGATTCTGGTTCAGTGCTTCTCTCAGTCTGTTGGTCTTGCAGGTTTTGTGGCCTGTTGGTTGGTGAGGAACAGTGTCCAGTTGCCACCCTTCAGATTTTAGAGATGTTTAAAGGTCCAAAGTAAATAATCTTGTTTGTGATATGTTAAATGGTTGTCTGAATGGGGCTTATTGAATATTTTTTAATTGCCACATGAGCCACACCACGCTGGGCTTTTTGAATGCACAAAGGCCCCTTCCATTATTACTGTGTGTATTCACCTGCACTTTTTAAACCTAAATGTTTGGGGCCAGTGCTTCCTCTGCAGTTGCAGAACATGTATTCCTTCTCCAGTCACTTCCTGGGTTCTGTCTACTCTGGAAAGGGTCTTCACCTTTGGGCAGTCACTTCAACCACGGGCACGTGATGCCTTCAAAGCAACAAAACCAGCAGAGCCCAGAGTTGCTCATTTTGAATTATTACTCTGCTGACAAAATTTAAGCACCACCAACAGCCTGCAAAACCACATAAACCACATAAAAGAATCAAAAAAAGATCACACTTACTCCTCTTAGCGCTTATTCGGGAAGTGTGATTTAATCCTGGAACCTCTATGGATTGTTTGGGGTTTTTGTTTGTTTCTTTCCTTGCCCTCAGCTTATCTACATCGCCTGCTCGTACGCCACCGTCTACCTGATCTACATGAAGTTCAAGGCCACCTACGATGGAAACCACGACACCTTCCGAGTGGAGTTTCTGATAGTTCCTGTTGGGGGGCTCTCCTTCCTTGTCAACCATGACTTCTCTCCTCTGGAGGTGAGTTGATTGTGGGCAGGAGATGGTATTTTTTTTCCCTATAGTATTTAGAACATGAGGATGAGCATTTTTAGCTTGACCAGTAAATGGTTGAAAGGTGTCTATGTTCAGTAGGTTCAGGCTAATCCTTTGCTAAATGAATCTGTGTGGTGCAGATGGCTGTGTGAATTTAAGGCACCTCAGGAGACCAGCATTATTATCAACATTAATTATTTTATTAAGCAGAAGACCGTGTTTTTCCCAGAACACTCTGATGGCTGTATTAATTCAGAATTCCTTTTGTTCTGTTTGTTAAAGAAATCCCCAGGAATGCAGTTTGTGAATAGTTGGTGCCACCTGGTGAAAACAAAAGGAATTATACTACTACTTAAATTTTATAGAATTGCAGATGGTCTAGAATATTAAAAAGAATTGTGTTGTATTTAAAATGCAACTAAGTGTATTTAATTGCAGAAATATTATATTAAAAATGTAATTACAGAGAGTTCAAAGAGGTAATTTTTCCTACAAAATAGAGAGTAACTTTAGGTGCTTGTTTTACATGGACTGAGCGGCATTTTTTTATTGGGATTAAATGAATTTATTATAGAGTAAGGGAATGTGAATTGCAACACTTCGAGACATATTTTAGATTTTGTCCTGTGTTAACTCATTCTTTAAACAAATAGATTAAAAATGGAAGAACATTGAGGGTGAAAAAGGACTTAATCTTCCCTGCAGCTTTCACAGCATGGACTCTGTTAGCTATATTTCATGGTAATGTGAAGTGGATGCACACAGGTTCCCTCACAAGTAAACCTGTGTGTGCCAGCTCAGCAGACAGCTGCTTTGGAGAGTCAGCTGTCTGCCAGGAGACTTCCCTCCTACCATCCTCTGGTTGGTTATGAAGCTTTCACTTAGTTTTTCCTGTACCAAGGGAAGTTTGCCAGAATACTGTACCTGTAGGAATAGGTATTAATCCATAACATTGTTAGAGAGTGAGAAGTCAAGCCAAGTTAAATGTTTTCTGTCCTTCTGTTACCAGTAAGACAGTTGAATATACCTGGGGTTTTTTCCTTTCAGATACTGTGGACCTTCTCCATCTATCTGGAATCGGTTGCTATTCTCCCTCAACTTTTTATGATCAGCAAAACTGGGGAAGCAGAGACCATCACTACTCACTATCTTTTCTTCCTGGGTCTGTACCGTGCCTTGTACTTGGTCAACTGGATTTGGCGCTACTACTTTGAGGGATTTTTTGACCTCATAGCTGTTGTTGCTGGTGTGGTCCAGACCGTTCTGTACTGTGACTTCTTCTATTTGTATGTTACAAAAGGTAAGTGGTGCAGGAACTTCCAGCCTCAGCTTGTGGAACGTAGCAGCTAACAGGTTCATAGGGATCTGCTACGTCAGCATTACGAGCTCGTTAATTCTGTGTGTAAATTAGTACTGAAATCTCCTTAATTTATCCAGCACATATTTGCTACTGGGGGGCATTTCGGGGGTATGGGTAGAATATAAATGTATAGATAGTCTGAGGAACTTTTGGAAAAACTTAAGTATGGCTAAATATATATTGCTGTTGCCTTCCATGGATAAGCATGATCCTCCTGCATCCCCTGACTACTGTTATGTGCAGGTCCTGTGCTTACAGACACCTTTCTCAGTGGTGTAAATACCATGAAAGTTGAAAGTGTTTTGGATGTTTCTGTTCATGCTGAGCGTAGAAGCAGACACTTCTGCTGGGTGCATTAATAATTCTGCTCTTACATTTCAGCTTCCATCATCTAACCACAAAGCTGCATGGGGTTGTGTTGTTTTAGTCATAGTTCTTAGGAGACTGTGGTGAGGGGGTGGTATGTCCTATGAGGCTGAAAAGTGGGAATTCCAGGGTGCCACAAGAGGACAAGATTAGAATTGTTAATTCTGGTTTTACCAGTATGTATTGAAGGGAGAGAGGCAGCCTGGCAGGACTGTCTGCAGTGGGCCCATTTGGTGTGAAAGGTTTTGGTCCCTTTAACATTTTAACAGCGTTTGCTTCTCCTGCACCACAACTTTGTTTTGCTGACTGTTTTCTTTCCCACTTTTCCTTGCAGTTCTCAAGGGAAAGAAGCTCAGTTTGCCAGCGTAAGTGCCAAAACATCACCAGCATCTGTCCTTTTGGATGCTTGGACAGAACAATCCTTATCACAAGCAAAGGCGAAGATGCTTGAGACAGAAAGTCAGAAACACAGCTCTTTATAGTGCAGGTAGTCATCAGCGGCTCTGTAAGAACGGAGGAAAAACAACCAGCAGATTTCTGTTTGATGCATCTTGCCTTTATCTTTTTTATTACTATGTATAAAGATTTTTTACATAAAGAAACTTATACTGTATTAATAAATTCAGTGTATGGTTTCAATTGGAATAGTTCCAAAAGTGAGATTTTTGTGAGATTGTTTATGACCAGGAACAAGTGCAAACGTTTTTTTAATTTTGGAGATTTTCTTTGAAATGACTGATTTGTTTTCTTTTTTTTTTTTCAGTGCACAAATATGTGCATCCTTGATGGATGGTAGTCATCTGTTCTTTCCCTTTGATTCAGTTTTCATTCCACTATATTTATTTTTTTTCCAAAAGGCGAATATATGTCAACTCTAAATCTGAAACCACCGATGTTTGATGTGATGTGCTGGTGCCCAGTCTTTGTGCCATCTGCTGACATGGAGTTCCTTATTCAAAATATTTGTTGGTGCTAGAAGGGGAACAGTCACATGTTGTAGTTGTTCCCCTTCTAAAACAGACTGCTGGCAAGAGGGCAGTGAGGAAATCACTTGAGGCCACAAGGACAGGCCCTTTCCTGTTCTGCCATGGTGCCTGGGAAGGTAATCCCAGTGAGGAAAGCACTTGGCAGCCCAGGCTGTGAGGGGTAGGAGATGCGATTGTGTTACTTAGTGGCAAATGATTGTGACTCTGTTGTTTGTTCAGGAAGAGAAGGTTAAGTATCTTGGAAGTCCAGCTCTGCTCCACCATTACAGCTGTAGGAATGGGAGACTTGTAAGTTGTTGATTACAGAAATCTGTGGGTGATCATTTTAAACAATATCTACATTTTCTTTTTAATGAATGCTTTATAAGCAATTTCCATGTTCAGCTTCAAGTGGTTTTCAATGTCACTTTTGGACAATTAATATTTTTTTTATAAACTTTTCAGAATCAGCAGCACCAGTTACCATTCTTCATCCTTTAAATGATTCCCTTTTTTTACTGAGCTGTTGCATGATTTATCCTGTGTTACCATCCTCAATAAACACTTTATGAAATGGTGAAAACATTTCGGTTTTAATTTTTTTTTTTCCTTCCTGAATGTGAAAGTTTTCTGTTCGCCTGGGACTGGATAAAAAGTTGCAGTGAGGACGAGTTGGTTAATGTCATTGCTGTATTGAAATATAAAACTTTTAAGGGTCTGAGGGGCATTATCAGTGATGGAAGCAATGATGACTGAGTTCTGCTTGTTTAGTAAGACCTCAGTCTCCAGCCTGGTGCAGAGGAGGATTTGGTGCTTGTACGTGTTTTGTTTTATCTTCAATTTAATTTGCCGTCATTATCCCTCATCAGTGCTGGTTCTCATTCCTAAGCCCAGCTGAGCCGTGTTCATTTGCAGCTGCGGTGCTGCGGCTGCACTGCCTCACCTGCTCCAGGCCCAGGTCTGCCCCTGCGCTGGCACAGCGGGGCCTGAGAGCCTGTGAGGCGGGGGAGCCCGGGGGAGCTCGGGGCCGTGCCCGGGGCTCTCGGGGCCGTGCCCGGGGCTCTCGGGGCCGTGCCCGGGGCTCTCGGGGCCGCGCTCGGGGCCGCGCTCGGGGCTCTCGGGGC
>VZRO01003426.1:313695-339455 GCA_013397915.1 Daphoenositta chrysoptera
GGCGGGATGAGCGGTGCCCGCGGGCCGGGCGGTGTCGGTCCCGGGCACATCCCGCACGGTGCGCTGCCCGCGCCGCCGGGGCGCTCCGGCCGCCCCCACCCGCCCTCACCCGCCGGGCTTTATCTCCGAGCAGCGCTCGTGTGGTCCCGTAACCCGTGCGGTGCCCGCGTTGTGGCCGCCGCCGCCGCGCTGTGGGACCTGAGGGAGGGAGGGAGCAGCGGCGCGCAGGGAGCCCGCGGCTCGGTCTGCGCTCGGGTGAATTGCGATTCCTGCTGAGCCTTCGCGTAGGGGTTTCGTTGTGATACTTCCCTTATGTAACAGGTCCCTCGCTGTTAATCTTGGCGCAGCGCTTTCGTTAAGACGAGCGCTGTGGATCAGGTGATCCCTGGGCCCCAGGCTCGTCCCCCTTCCGGCTGCGAGCGCTGCTCTCTCCCCTCCCGGCAGGTGGATCGGGATTCTCGTCCTTTACACGGTTCGCAAGGGGCAGTTCAACTGTCCTGGGGGAGGATTGCTGCACAGCTACCTGCTCGGCCTCCTCATCCTCCTGGCTTCCATCATATGTGCGTTATCTGCTCTTGTATACGTCAGCATGCAAGGTAAATAGTTAATTATGATGTTTTGTGTTTATCTAGTAGAATTGTAATAGATACGTGGTTTTAATCCGGAGCTGACATTAAAAGCCACCAAAAGTTGAAGTGTTTTGATGGTAATCAGACTTGAAAAATTCCATCAGCATTAACATATTTGCATTAATAGTATTATCTTTATTAGTCTGGAACCTAACATAATAAGTAGACACAATAGCTTAGTACAGCTAATAGTTCATTGCTATCAGAGCATCCTGAAAACTCTCTCTGCATGACCTCTGATGGAACACTGCTCCACCTCTCTGACAGGAATTTAGGGAAATGTATCCAGAATCATCTGAAGTATCACGTTAGTTCAGCCTTGCATGGGCAGGTTTAGTTATGTCTTGTGAAAGTCCCTTAGCTGCAGTGGGCTGCTTGGGGAAAAACACACAGAAAAGTGAATTGTGTAAATGTCATAATAAAACTGCCTGAGTACTGTTAAATAGAGCAGGACCCACAGCTTGAAGTGAATGGCTGAAGAGAAGTAAGGACTCCAGTGTGACTTCTAATCATTTGTAGAAATGGTTAATTTTGGGTTAAAAGTTCTAGGAAAGCTTTTTTCTGGTGAAGCACCTAATCATCGAAGTAATGTTAAGAAGATTATTTGAAATATTTCTGTGGTCTCTGGAGTAACAGATGAGAATCCACAGTTTCTAATATATTGGTTCTCATGACACACTGAAAATAAGTATTTATGCTTCTCTAAATAAGTATTTATACTTCTTTCCATTTAAGCAATTTTAAGAGTGCATGAAGAGAAACTATGACAGAGCAGAGGTGTGGATGATAATCCTGGCCTTGAATCTGACCACTGGTTTTCCTAGAGTTTCCAGAGGAAGGGAAGTAAGATCAGCCAGACTGTGCTGTTTATATCAAAGTTTCACAGAATATTCTGGGTTGGAAGGGACCCACAAGGATCATCGAGTCCAGCTCTTAAGTGAATGGCCCATACAGGGGTCAAACCCATGTCCTTGGTGTCGTTAGCACCAAGCTCTAACCAAAGTTGCAGAGGTGAGAGATGAAACTGTAAATAGCAGTAATAAAAGAACCTAGTTCGGTATCAAAGTACAGCTCAGGGCCATTGTAACTAAGATGGAAGAATTCTGAGGCTAAATTTCCTAGAAAAGGAAGGGTGAGGTGTGTTGGACTGTGGCTGTAGCGTGTGGGTTTGGGTGTGCTGGGTCTTGCAGCAGCCCTTGTGCTGTGCTGGCAGTGGTGACACCAGCAGGGGACCTGGCTGGAGCCCCCACACCCTGGGGGTGCTGCAGGGAAAGGAAGAGTTGTTCAGAGGAACCACAGTTCCATCTGATTGTGTCTGTAAGCAACCATGCTGCTGCAGGACAGGCTGCAACCTGGGAATGGGAAAAGCAACCTCTGGATCGAGGGCTTCTGAAACAGCTTTATCACTGGGTGTGAACCACAGCTGTGTGATTGGAAAATAGTTTCCAAAGTTGTTTTTGTTCTGCAGCCTTTACAAATTACCTGTCTACACCTGAGCATGCACTCCCCACTACCTCATTACCCTGGGAGCAGCAAACTTGTTCAAGGAGATGAGCTGGCCAAAAGTTACTCCCTTTTTATTGCCTGAGAGTGCTAAAACGAAGAAGTTATAAGTAAATTAACAAAACAGAAAATAGCCTGAGAAGTGTTTGTCCTGGTAATGGTCCTACTTCTATTCTGTTATCATTTAGTAACTCCATTAACAAAACTTCATTGTAGCCCAGCAAAATAGCATCTGAAAATGAAATATTCAACCAACTCAAAGCTAAATAGAATAATAAAAGGCCCCACATGTCATGAGGAGCTGTAGGTGAGCCATTGCTCCTGGATGCAGCTTTGGCTTATGCTGGGCACAGCACTGCTGCCTCAAGTTCAGTGCAGAACTGTCTCTAACTAGAGTTGTTTTGGGTTTTAGTAAATTCTAAGAATCACAGCTAGAAACCCATTGTAGTTTTTCTTAGCTTCAGTGATAGCTTTCCATTAATATGGAAGAACCTGATAGTTTCAGTTGTTTCTTACTTTCTGTAAATCCCAGAAAGTTCATATTTCCAGATAGGATTTTATGTACTTGAGGTGCATTTGTGAACAGTTCTTGTTTTGAATTCTCTCTCTAATTTCAGGAACAATCTCTAATCCAGGCCCAAGAAAATCGCTTCCCAAAATACTTTATACTCGCCTGCTTCTCTATTTCCCTGAATTCATCTGGGCTGTTGTAGGAGCTGTGTGGGTGTCAGACAACAGTGTGCAGTGTGAGAAGACTGTGATAAATGGTGTCATTGGGACAGTTATTGCAAGGTAAAGGTGCCTCCCCACAAATCTGAGTTTGATATAGTGTATGTGAAAAGGAAAATGAGTTGGTATCCTTCCCTAAAAAAGCTGCTTGCCTTGGGAGAGAGAGAATGTCCTGCAGTGAAGAAAAGGAGGTGAAGATCAGAAAGGGTAGGAGGGACAATGGGAGTGTAGAAAACTGGATAAATGTGAAGGGGGCAGTAACGGGATCACTTAGCTGGTAGTGAAAAATGGAGCTATCACACCTCTGGGCTGCTGCTTCCAAAGCACAGGGTTTGGTGCCTTGTGTGAACTGAGCTGACAGCCTTGTTCTGGTGCCCAGAGTATTGCAAGCCCAGTCCCAAGAGCTGCACCCTCAGGACAGCAGCAGAGATCTCCACACAGAATTCCATAGCCAGCTTCGTTTTTGGTCTGTCAGGATCTGTAGCTGCGATTTCTTGCACGCTTGCCAGAAGTGTCAGGTTTCACAGATCACTTACCCCCTCCCTCCTCTCTGGCAGCTGGATTATCATCGTCTTTACCATCATTGGCGTTGTCATTGTCTTTGACCCCCTCGGGGGGAAGAAGACGTTCTACCTGCCCGAGGGCGTGAGCCGCAACCTGGAGAGCAGCCAGTCGGGGCAGCTGCTGTACAACGTGAAGAGCTCTGCCACCAGGGTGTGGGAGAAGAGGATCCGCCTGCTCTGCTGCTGCATCGTGCAGGACGACGACCACCGGGTGGCCTTCACCAGCATCGCCGAGCTCTTCCGCAGCTACTTCTCGGTAAGAGACAGAGCCCCCCTCCTGCTCAGGGAGAGTCCTGCAACGCCGAGTCTGCGATGGTTTTACACCGTCCTCCGTGTCTTTGCACAGGACACTGATCTGGTGCCAAGTGACATAGCAGCTGGTTTGATTCTGCTCCATCAAGAGCAAGATAAAATGGAAAATTGCCCCAAGGAGCCTGAAGAAGTCCTGTGTCATTCTCCGTCGTCTCTCGTGGTAAGAGAGGGTTGGTGCAGCCTCTGGTGTAATTATTCTAGGAAATGGTGCCAGAGAAAATTGAATGCACTTCTTTCTGCAGAGGGTTTTTTTGGTTTTGTTTATTCTTTTAACTAAATTAAACACTGCAATAAAAATTCATAGCAGTGAAAACAATTTGATGAGTTTATGATCAAAACATTTTTCTGCCTTTGCATGAGTAGAGCTTACATCTGAATGGGGAATTGAGTGCAAAACGGTAACCATTTAGGATATTTAATCATTTTTGAACGGTTGGGAGAAAAAGGGAACAGAAAGAGAATATAATATTTGGTGCTGTTTGCATAGAGCTGAGAAGGTAGTTTTCTAGAGTGTACTGTGGGCTGTTTGTCTGCTGCAAATACCCAGACAAGGTAAGAAGCAAAAATAGCATCTTTTAAATGCTTGCAGGTGGTAGGTTAGTTTGCTAACTGATTTTTGCTTATCTTCAGTGGAAAAGTGCCTTTGTAAGTTTTTTCCCCTCCTTTTGGCCTATGTCTCATAGATGAATGTAGTTTTACTTCAACCAGTGCATCTCTGTCAACTTCCATTTGAATCCAGCCAGTGTGATGGGGTCATGCTTTAAAAGTCTGTACCAGAGAGATCTGCTGCAGACTCTTTAGCCTTCCCTTGGACACCCTTAGGTAACATATTTGGAGTGAATGCTGTTTTCAGCATTGAGCTTATCAGTGTATCAGTATTGGAAGAAAGTGATTCAATTAGAGCTTTTCAAGATCCTTGAGCTGTGTAGCTACGTAAACAAACACAGACTTTTTCCTGAAATACGAGTGGCTATTTTTAGTTCCTCTTAGATCTTGAGGTTTTCCTTTTGGGTAGTGTGTATTTCATCGTGCCTTGATTTTTGACTAGCCTGTGTTCAGTTTTATTCTGAGGCTACCTAACACGCCTTCCTCCCTCTCTCTGCTTCCTTTTCTTCCCTGTGTGCTTCCAGAGTGATGATTTGGATGTTGAGCTGGAGAATGCTGCTCACTACATGCTGTTTGCTGCAGCTGCCTATGGCTGGCCCTACTACGTGTACACCAACCCATATACTGCACTCTGTAAGCTCAATGGTGACTGGTAGGTTTGACCCAAGAGCTTAAAAACATACAGCTGCCTTCTATTTAACTAGTCTCAGCAGAAATAAAATAGTTGCAATAGCAGAATTTTTGTTGCATTAAACTATATCACTCTTGGGAGTACATGAGCTTGACTGATAGAATTACTTTCACAAATTCAGAGAAAATTCCAGTGTCTTTCCACCCTCACACCTCTAACCACCCACAAAGATTGGTGTTTTTTTTCATGAGAAAAGTTTGTGATTGAGATAAAAAAAATTCATTTAGCAAAATGATAAAGGAGGAATTTGAATTAAATGAAACGTGTTTTAAAATGAAGCTTTTTCGAGGTACCTTTAGGGCACAGATATACATATAGGTCTATCAACAGTTTTGCCTGTCTTAAGGAATTAGCCAAAGTTCCCTGTCCCTCCAGCCTCCTTTTTGTTCCTTTTGACCCCTTTACTCAAAAATGTTTATGGTCAGTATGTCATTTTGTAAATTGCTATGCAGGATTGCTGTATGTGACCATTGATACTTGTGACTGTAAGAATGATTTTTGTAATTACTAACATGAAATACCATGATTCCTGGCAGAAGGCCTTCTGCAAATTTAATTGAGTTTGATTCCTTGAAAGGAAACCTAAAAAATTGGAACATGAAAGTTTTTCTCTTCTGTGTTTGTTAGTTGCAGAAATAGACCAACAGATTCTGATATCACGGGCAGTGATCGTCATAACTTTCACTTTGGATCCATCCTAAAAATAACAGGACTGCAGTACAGAGACTTCATTCATATCAGTTTTCATAACAAGGTAAGCAATCTGGACAGGCATTCAGCAAGCTGTAGTGATTAATTCAGGGAAAGGGGTGAAGGGTCTAGTTTGCCTTCTGCATTTATGAAGTGCAGGATGCAAAGCCAAGTGAAAACATTCAGTTTGGATTTCTTTTCTAATCTAACGGAACAGCCACAAACCCATTGATATAAATCTGTCTCAGTATTGAAGAAAGGCACTTAGACTAACCAGATAAGAGACCAATTCAGCTTCTTTCCATAGTACAATACAGGGCTCAGTAAGAGCTTTCAGAAGGTGAGAACAAGTGCTTGCCCTTACAAAAAGTTGGTGTCTTTAATGATTACATTTTTCTCCTCCAGATCTATGAGATTCCATTTTTTGTTGCTTTGGATCACAAAAAAGAAGCCATTGTGGTTGCAGTGAGAGGAACCTTGTCTTTTGAGGTATCATCCATCTGCTATCAATAATTAGCTTTATAGAAATGAGTGAACTCCCAGTACCTAGAGCAAACTGTGTTACTCTGGCACATGTAAAAATAACTCACAGGTACGAGTCCTCCAGGTTTAAATTTTAGGCCCCCCTGTCCTTGGATGGGTAATATTCCCTGTGCTACTGGAAGAGAGAGTGGAGGACAGGCAGTGGTAATCCCAAGTCACTGTCAGTGGAGGTGCATCCACAATGGGGTCTCTGCAGGTGGAAACAGCTGCCAGACCTGGAGCTGTGGCTTGCTGGGGTGGTGTGTGGTGGGATGTGCTGTGCTGCTCACACAGCTGGCAGCCAGCTGGGATGTCCCTGTGACAGAGGGAGCAGCAGAGCATGCCCCAGGAGCCACCCAACCCTGCAGGGAGGTCTGAGCAGAGCTTTGTTCCCAGGACATTCTCACTGACCTCTCGGCGGACTGCGAAGACCTGACACTGGAGGAGGTTCTGGAGAATGGGTTTGTGCATAAGGTGGGTGCAGCCTGGGGCTGTTGGCAGATCTGCTCAGCAGTAGCAAGCTATAAACACCTGGGGTCCTTAGTTAAACAGAAGAAGGTTCTCCTTGTCACATGGATTGCACAAATTATTTCAGTGTTTGGTGCATCAAATACTGCCTCTGGCACTGCAAGGTAGAATTTTTAATCCTCTTGTAAGACTTAATGCCCTTATGAAATATCCCAAAACCTTTTTAACCCATACGTACAATACAAACAGACCTCTTGGTTATTACCAGACCTCTGTCAGGAGGATGTTAAAGAGAAGAACAGCTTTGCAAAAAGAAAGTTGTTCTGTGTTGTATTTAAACTGTACATGTGTCACACCTCAGATTAGGTACACCCTTCTAACCTGAACTGCTCTCTTGTAGGGAATAACTCAGGCTGCAAATTACATCTATCGAAAACTAATAAATGATGGAATTTTAAACCAGGCTTTCACAATTGCCCCAGTAAGTTACCTTCCAAATAATTTGGTTTGTCAGAAAAATTACCCACAGCTTTTTCTGTGTTCATCTAAGTTTGTCTTTCTGTCTGTAGGAATATAAACTTGTGATAGTTGGTCACAGTTTGGGTGGTGGGACAGCATCCATCTTGGCCATCATGCTCAGGAACTCCTTCCCCACACTGAGGTGTTTTGCCTTCTCTCCACCAGGAGGGCTCTTAAGGTGAGAGACTTCTCTTGCTTGGTTCTGGGTCTAAGCTGTGCAGGTCTTTCAGGCAGCTGCCAGGTGTGTTAGCTGTGGGCCTGGCTGGGGGAAGAGTTTGTATGTTCTCCACTCAATTTAATTGAGTTTGTATGTTCTCCACTCAAATTAATTTGCTCCATCTGGAATTACAGTCGGGTCCTCAGTGGAACGTTACAGAATGAAACCCATCTAGGCAATTCTGTCAGGCAGTGTAATCAGAGTTTAAAATAAATGTTCCAGAAAAACACTCACCTGACTTGTGTGCCCTGGCCTGGTGGACATCCACACACCCTGACAGTCAGCACTGAAGTGACTCTGTCACCTTCCGCAAGGAGGTCTGAGCACCCCCTGAGGCACTGACTGCAAATGCTGCTGCCTCCTGCTTGTATTTTTCTGAATGATAGTGATCATCGTAAAACTGAACTGTGCTTATCTCCTTAGTGCATCTAAAGTGCCTTTTTTCTCTTTTTTTTCTTTTTTAAGCAAATCGCTTGCAGATTACACTAAGCACTTCATTGTTTCAGTCATTCTTGGAAAAGACCTTGTTGCAAGGTGAGATGAAAATACTTTTAAATTGATATTTGGAGATGTGTTTGATAGCAGACAATAGGAGGCTTTGCTTTACTTTGTTCTGTGTGTTTAAACAGGTTAAGTATGCCCAACATGGAGGATTTAAAGAGAAGAATAGTGAGAATTGTGGCAAACTGCAACAGACCCAAGGTAACTAAATGCAGTTCCTGGTTAAAACTGTGGAATTGTTACCTGGGTTAAACCCCAGATTTAGTGCAGTCACTGCTGGTGTGCGTATTTTTGATCTTAAAGCTGAGAGTTGCAACTGTGTTTCAGAACAAAATTGGTTGCTTTGAATTCAGTGACATTTGTGTTAGTCTCCTATCCTGTAAAGTTGTATTGTTGGAGATTAGGATTCAGTAAGACTGTGAATATACCAGTTTGCAACATCAAACACATGAAATTATCTGTTTGCTGATAGTTTTGCTGATTAAAGGAAACTATTCAAAAACAAAAGGGGGAAAAAATACCCCAAAAGACTAAAATTATGAAAAGTCAGTACGATTACTTACTTTAATAACAAGTACCAGTAGGTACGCAAATTAATGATTTTACTTAAATATTACTGTCAGAATTCATTTGGAAAGTAAATATTTCTCTGTTACAGTGTTAATTCTTTAACTCTTTTTACTGTTAGTGGGAAACACAGTTTTGAAAGTGCTGGATTAGTGTGGTGTCAGGCAGGGTGGTGCTGGAGGTATAGAGGTGTGGCTTAAAGATTCAGAACTGCCATTTCTGAACATCTGAATTTGAATCTGCCATACCCACAGGATTTCCATGTAGTCCCAGGATGTGCAGAGGGTCTGTGTGATGTCATAAATACAGGATAAGATAATGGACAGTTAGAAGTGACAGGTGCAAGAAAACTTAAACCTGCAGAGCAGAATCCACATGGAGTAATTCAGCTGGTAAAGATGGTAATGTTTTCTGTAGTATTACTGGAGGCTTGGGATCCATGCTCTTGAAATGAATGTCACTGTGGGGAAAATTCAGCAAGGAGATAATTATCAGTTTGGGGAGCGTGTGCATGAAGTGATTTTTAATCTTTTAATTGTATTTTCAGATGATGTGTGTGCAAGCACACAACTGGAATAAGTTACTTGAAGAGACGCCAAACTTCAATTGGACTGTTCTCTCTGATTTCAGTACCAGATTTTGCTGCGGGGGTGTTGGTATGAGGTGTTTGGAGGAGATCCTGACGACTTCCCAACAGAGCTGGATGGAAGGAACCAGGACGCCCTGACCCAGCCCCTCCTGGCCGAGGAGAGTTTAATGGTTCATCGGTCGCCTTCCTACAACGCCCTTGAGGAGGAATCACACTTGAATTCACCCCCTCAGTATCCTCATCTGTATCTGCCTGGAAGGATTATCCACATTGTTGAAGAGTGCAGCTCTAGGAGGTAAATAGAATGATTAATTCCACTCTCCTTTCTCCCTAAAGTCTGTTTACAGCTCCTTCTCCCTTTCAGAGTCCACATTTCCAGCTCTGTGACTTATCTGCATCTCCAGTACCCAGATTTGGTTATTGCACATTACCCAGTTTTGGTTAGTGCACATTACCCAGTTTGCAGTTTCTATTCTGTGCCTCCCAGCTTCCTTCAGTTTCACTGCAAGCCCCAGACACTGCTCCTCTTCATGCCTTATCCTGCCCATTTATTGCAGCTGCTGAAGTCAGGACCTTAAACACCAAGACTGGAAGTTCAGCTTTGCCACGCTGTAGTTTCTGCCCAAGACTGCAGATCTGCAGTGTGTCCTGGTAGTGGTGAAGTGGTAACAAAATCCTCCTCACTGAGCAGCCATGTGAACGTTGGTGATCAGAAGGAGGTGCAATACTGCCTGTAGTACTGACCCAGCTGCAGCTGCCCCAGTACCCAGGGTGTGCCCACAGAGCCTCTCGTTTTTCCTGTCATTTGCTGCTTTTCTGTGGATGCAGAAAGCTGAGACAGAGACAGCAGAAAGCTGAAACTGCTGGAAGAGTGAGGATTGTGGCTTTGTTTGGGCAGTGTCACATTCAGGGGTTTTTTTTGTGTGTTTTTTTTCTTGATGTTGGGTGTTTTTAGACAAAGGAACCTGAAACAGCCCATAAGGCAGGCAGGCCATGATATCCTCTCGTTGTGTTCTGAAAGAGAAATAAGACCATCTCTAACTTGCACAAGACTATCTTATAGAAGAAAAGAGAAATTGTCTATTACAGAGAGAAACGAAAAAAATTGGAGAAGAAATTCACTTTTTTCCTCCCATTCAGTAGATCAGTATTTTGTTTAAGCTTCTTTCCCTGTTAATGCCCAGTGTAATTTGGTGCAGTTCTGCCCTCAGGGACACTTCATGGCAGCAATTCCAGCTGTTTGCTGAAGGGCAGACCTGCAGCTCTGGGAGCCCACCTGCTGCTGTGGGAGGGTTCCCGTTCCTTCCTGAGTTCCTCCAGAGTGTCCAGGTGCCTGTTCCAGTTCTAACACAGCCATTGTATTTATGGTGTGTTTTTTTCCTAGGTTGTGTTCTTCAGATATTAAATACACAGCAAGATGGTCAAACGAAACCGTCTTCAGCAGCATTCTAATAAGTCCCAAGATGATCACAGACCACATGCCAGATGTTGTGCTGAAAGCTCTGAACAGTTTGTCTCAGGAACATGGATCGTGTCTGTCTTGTCAAACACGAGACTACAACCCCAGTGCAGTATAACCACGGCTCGAGGACCACCTGGGGGGCTTTTTTGGAGGTTTCAGGTATTCAGGACACGTTCCACTTTCATGCCTAAGTGGATTTCAGTACTTTTCTCACATTGCATAAAATGAACAAGGGTCTTAATGCCCTTGCCTGTGCAGCAGCCTCGGGGAACGTTGTGCTGGTGGAAGCACAGGTTCTGTGTCTGTGCTGAAGGCTGGGCTTTTCCAGAAGGGATCAGACCAGGAGCTCGGCCGAGCTGTGTAACGCTGGCGCAGCAGCTTGACCAAAGTGAATGTGTGAGGGTGGAGAGGCCCCAGGTCAGAGCAGAGCCCTGGCAGCCTGACCCAGCCCCTGGAGCTGCACTGCTGCTTGCAGTCAGCTCGGGGGAGCCTGGGCCGCGGCAGAGCTGAGCAGAGCAGGGGGAGCAGGGGAGTGAGCCCAGCCCGGGCTGGGCCAGGCCCAGCTCAGTGATTGCACTATTTTTTCTTACAGATTGTGCTGGGATCCCGGGGTTGGGGGGGAGGGCATGTTGTGGTTAAATGCTGCTTGGACATACATGTGCAATATTCTTTAATCTACCTGTCTTTTGTATTTGTTGATCGACATCACTGCTTTTATTGATTTTAAACTAAAAATACTGAATGAGAAGAAAAAAAACATTGTTCAGGCCCTGGCATCATGTTGATCTCCAGCTACTGAGCACCACTCTGATTCTGCCAAGAATGTGTAACCAGTTGTACCGATTTTTAAAACGTGGATTCCTTGTTTCTAGTGTGTAACTATTTTAATTTTTTTTCCTATTAAGGCTCAGCAGCATTTATTTAAAAAAAAAGATGTAGGTAAAATAGGATGTGGTTGAGAATTAACTGTGTGGATGTTCTTGCTGTGATACTCAATATGGAGACAAAATTAAATGCACAATAAAACCTTGTCTTCTGTGCAGTGACAGGTACCAGTGCTGGCTGTGAGCAAGGAGGGCAGGCAGCACCAGCAGGGACTGAGCTGCTCTCGGGGACTGCAGGGCACCAGCCTCGGGTGCAGCTACTCCGGAGGAGAGGAGCCAACACGCAGAGCAGGGCTTTAAATAAAAGCCTGGAATCTGGGGCATTCAAGCACAAACTGTGAGAGGTTCAGAGGAACAGCACTTCTGTGTGCATAGAGGGGAGTGGAACAGAGAACCTGCCCCCCCTGCCAGCAGCTTTAACCCCTGCAGGAGCTGTCACAAGTGCACTGAGAGGGCAAGGCCAAGTGCTGTGTTTAATTTGGGCTCTCAGAGCACCACTGCCAGCCTGGGCTTTGCACACTGTCCCTGAGGAGACACATGCACACAGAGCTGCTGGCATGGAAAAACAATTTGTGCTCAGAGTGGCACAAGAATGAGACACTTGCTCAGAAACTAAAACATTACCACACTTGTGATTCAAGGATTTATTAAGTCATACATGCAAAACATACTGCCAATTGCATTAGCAAAAGATCAATGTAAAAACTTCACAATTTTGCAACTTTTATTTTTAAATTTTGCTTTAGTGGTTGAAAGGGTGTAGTTCAACATCATATTCCTGCCAGTTTGAAGGTACAGAACATTAGCACTAATTACAGAACCTCACAGACCCAAGTTACCGTTACGCAATCGATGCTGCACATGGAGTGACAGAAAGAACACTTGGCTGCATTAGTCATGTTACAGAGGGGGATCTTGCAAATAGAGATATTTGAGAAGGTTTGTCAGTTAAGAGAGGTTTAAAATATAAAAATTACTAAAATGTGTAAAGCTGCTTCACATGATTTTTACACCTAGTTAATAGACTAAAAGCTCCTCAGAAAGCATAACTTAGTTAGAAGCAACAGGAAAATAAGGAGGATATGCTTGAACATTCTACTCTAAAAAAAAAAAAGAAAAAAAGCAAACTTCTATCAATCAGAAGGTTTTAAAATACAAGTTATATTGCTCAGTAAGAAGAGATTCTACAAGAAAAGCATTTACTACATAAAAGTGGGAATGACTGATTCAGAATTGTACCTACATGAATGCCCTACTTGAAATTCAAAGGAATTTATCCATGAACACCAACCTCTCTCCACTACTGCACCTCTGGGAAAATGGTTGCTGAGCTACTCTGGCAGTGTAGTGTAAGTCAGCTGTACAGTGTCAAAATACTGTCTGGCACTATTTCTTGATCCAACCCAATATTCCATTTATTCATCACAATACAATGCTGTCAAAAGGACTAGATACACTTCAGTAAGAATAGTTACTTTTTTCAATCACAGCAGCAAGAACTAGATTGCAACCAAGCCCTTACCAATGATAAAGCATTTACACTGTGACTCAGGTGTCAGTCATTGCCAGGGCTGGGTGCTGGGGGCACCACCAGGCAACGGCTGCGCTGGGAAAACAGTTCAGAAAAAACACATTAGAGCGCAGTGTTCTGCTAATTCCCTGGTACTGGTACTTACTGTGAAAAACTAGAAAGAGATTTTGCATTTCCTACCAGAAATTAGAGTCATTTTCAAGAAGAATCTTTAAAAAACAGTTTAGTGCTTAGTGTTTGTAGCACAACAATGCGACTTAGTTCAGCAGATAGTTTGGCAACACTTAATTGAGCAAGAAGAGGATTTTAAAAATAAGGCTTTACATAGGTGTGTCTTTTCAGGAGTTTGCTCTTAGAAGAATGCAAGGTAAGGATCATACTTTAAACAAATGAAACCATGAAATTGTCAATTGGTTCAAGAATTGATGGAAGAGAACTAATTTATAACAGAAAAAATTGGCATGTGAATGCTCCATTGTTTGAGCAAAGCACAGGGTTGATGGGGTGGGGGAGGGTGACGTTTACAGCAGCAGACATTTTCTCTTCCTCTTCTTTACAGGAGGGGGGCACAGCACTGCTCGGATGGCTTCATCAAACACTGTCTTGAGGCCTCGCTGCGTAAGTGCTGAGCATTCGAGATATTTCACTGCGCCTGGGGAGGCAGAGAGACAGAGTTACAGAGTTACAGAGCAGCTTCCCGCAGCTCCGGCAGCGCTCCCAGCTGGCTCCGCAACAAAAGCCAGGCAATTTCATTTAATTAAGGACAAGGTCTTCCACAAACACAGCCTAGATCCAGGCAACAATAACCCCATGCCTCATACCGATCTCTTTTGCCATGGCAAGGCCCTGGGGGTAGGTGATGGGAGTCAGCTTCTTCTCCTTCAGCTTTTCAATCGTGTCCTTGTCATCCCGGAGGTCGAGTTTGGTGCCCACGAGGATGATGGGGGTGTTGGGACAGTGGTGCCGCACCTCAGGGTACCACTGGAAAAGAGAAATCAAAAGTGGTGTCTCGTGTGCGGGGCAGAGTTCCCTGAAGGCCTCGGAACACCACACCTGAAGGCTCCAGTCCTTCCCCTGTGGTCAGCCCGAGTAGAGGGGAGCACAAAGATCCCATCAGGGCAGGATTAGGAAAGGCCACAGCACTGCCAGTGAAGCCAACAGCTGTTTCCATATAATTTAAAAATGCAGCCCCTTAAGGGCTGCTTTCCTCACACACCAGAAGAGCCCTGAGCCCCCTTGCCCATGGAGACACCTCCTTGTGCAGCTGAGTTGTCCGAGGACAAGGAACACTCCCACAGTCCCAGAGCACGTGCAGAACGATGGCTGGTGCAAGGAACAAGGGCCATCAACCCAATTTTTACACACATTTGTTTTAAAACTCTTTTATTTCAAACTGTAGTAAAAGGAAATCTGATTGTGATTTCAGCACCTTGCTGGCTGAACACTCTTGGATTACTGTTATCAGTGCATCAAGGAACAATTCATCCTTAAGTGTGTCATGTGCCCTGAACTTCCATGACTCACAAGTTAGGCAAGTGGATTTCTGCTTTTTCAAACTCACTTCACGTGGCCTGTGGGAAAAACAATTTCAAAAAAGCACCTAAAATTTTCCAAGTTCTGCTGTAAAGTGAACAGTGTGGTGAACGTTCAGAAATAAAATGGTACCAGCTCATCCTTACCTTAGCACGGACATTTTCAAAGGAAGCTGGGCTCACAAGGGAAAAGCAGATTAAGAAGACATCCTACAAAACAAGTTGATAGAAGTCAGCCCAACAGAGAAACCACTGTGGAAGTGTCATGAACAGGCCAATACCAGCAGCAGCTCCATCACACTGCCAGCTCTACCACACTTGCAAAAGGCAAGGTCAGCAATACAGCTGCACGTGACAATCAAGGGCAGCTTTCCCAGTGGGAAATCCATTCCCAGGCAGCTGCAAGCAGCCAGAGAGAAGGGGGGAAACAAACAACAAATAGATTGCAGTCAAACTTCTGATCAGCTATTGCACTAGCCAGCAACCAGGACACTAATACCACTGCCTTGCAAGGGTTTTCTTCTCTAGATGTCTTTTCTTCTTCACTGACCTCATCAGCATAGGATGTTGCAAAGTGTTAACTATTAATAAACAACTCTAAAGTAGTCTTAAATTGTGAAGGCCAACTATACAGTATGAAATTAAAAAAAAAAATCACACAAGAATTTCAACAATTATTACTTCCATGTCCAAATCAGAAGAATCTTGCTGAACTTCTTATAAAATTTCACTCCTACTGAATGGCAGTATAAAAAAACCTTAGAATTTCTCTGTAACCAAATTAGGATTGAGAAGGGCATTAAAAATCTCAAAGCTCCCCCCTTTCCTTTCTAAATAATGAGAAAGCAGAAAAAAACGGGATCTTGCACATCTTGCTTTACAACTGAAGGCAGAAAGTTCTAAGTAAGAGCAGGTAAAACATTTTAGAGCACACGTTTACAGAAACTGCAGGATACAATTCAGATTTCACAGGTGACATGCTCCAGTCTGCAAGCATTCAGATTAACCCCAACATTCATTTCCCCTGTCTATGTTGATGTAAACTTGCTGTATGACCCAAAACTTGGGAAGTGTCTCCCGGACAAGCCCAGCTTTCCCCAACCTACCTCTGCATCTGTCCTCATTCCAGTACCACATGTGCTACAGAATCAGGCATTGCAGAATGTTAGTTGATTGTGCTGCATTTCAAGGCATTTTGTTAGGTCAGCAGCTGACATCTCACTGCTAAGCACTTGCACCCCAGTTGTTCATGCATCACCCCAACAGGTTTCCGTAGCAGCGTCCCAGAAGAAGAAAGAAGTAACATCAAATAATGTGATACTATGGCCACTACTTCTGTTTTCCAATTCTGCAGGTTTGTGGGGACTCAAGGCTGCATGTGATGCAGACTCTCTCCTTCACTAGCTCCAGAGATCAAAAGATTTGGTGTAACCACAGGGAATTACTAGAAGATCTCAGGTGTCTTGCACACTATCAATCTTAATAAGTAGGAAAAGCTATTTGTTTTCAAGAAAATATTTAACCTTAGCAATTAATATAAGAAAATTTGGTAACAGAGTTCTCAAATCTAGCAATTTGATAGTTCCAAGAAAAGTATTTGTTCAAAAAATAGGGGCCAATTTATCACTATCATAGGCAAGACAAGATGACAGAACTTGGAACTGAAGTTTATTTAAAGTTTTACATACGGCAATAGGTTGATCTGTCAGACTGGAAGATATATTCTTACCATTGGTTCCTCCAACCTAATAACAGTAGGAGATAAAGTTACTCCTCAAATGGATTTAAGGGAAAATGTTCTCAGTCAGCAATTTGTGCTCACAGACATTCCCAAGGAGGATTTTCTTCTTAAGAGAGACGCTGCCCTGTAATTCAGCACAACCAGCTGCACCCAGAGCAGACACCAGCCTTCCCCAGAAACCAGTTCTGCACTCTCAGGGGAAACCTGCAAGATCAAACCTCTCCTGAAAAGCACCCAACTAACAATTTCTCTTTGGTTTTGTCTCCTGAGGAAACAGACGTGACCATCTTTTCTGTCCCAACTTTTTCCTTCCCCAAATACTTGGAAATATTAGTAGATTTCAAATGCATTCGGGAGAAGATATTAAATTCCTGTATATTTAAGGAATAAAATAAAAATAAGGAGAAAAAGATACAAATTAATGCGAAGCCCTCAGTGTGACGTTACCAGCTGTTAACTGCTGGGTGGCTGATCCCAACACACACTGCCCAGGTAACCAACTCCTGCTGCTTTCACCTTGCCCAAAACACCCTTCAGGGGCACACACAGGGAAAGGAGGGCCACGAGAACATGCAAGGAGTGAGTTTTAAACACAAAGGGAAGGAAAAGGGAGGCTGAACACAGATCCTAAAAAAAGGTCAGGTTTCATCAGCACCACTGTTCTCTTCCTCTGTGGTTTTTGTTAGTTTTGTGGGGATGATCAATCTCTGACACTGCACAAGTCTGAAACCTGAAGACCTCTTCACAAGAATTTCAGGACTTACCACCCTGTTTCATTTCTGGTGCAAAAAACCAATCCAAATAACTGAAAGTAGTTCAAACCTGTACTGAATAGTTACACATGCTTGCACAGAAGACACTTTTTCCCTAAGATGCTTAGATAGACATGGAATTCTTTTGCAGTCTACCAGAAAGCCAGGGTTACTTTAGCAGGCTGAAGACATGCACAGGCATTCTGTCCCTTTGTCACAGACATTCTGTGTCACAGGCATTCTATCCCCATCAAATATCTTTCAACATATCTTTTTCCACTTTTTTGAGAACATTTTTATGTTGAGCAAAGCTGAAGTTTTAACTATCCTATAAATATCTAAGTATTAGACAAAACCAGCTTTCCATAGTCTCTCCTACAAAAGACAGGTATTTCTGGCGTTTCAACTGTAGTTGCCCACAACTGGCAAATTCCTATCAATCTTGTGTATCATAAGTGATGGGGCAGCCTAATGACTGTAAGTTAGAGAGCAGTGAATTAAAGAAAACTGTGAATTAAGACAGATTACTAAAAATAGCACCAGAGTTCCTTAAATAAGATTCCCATTATTCAAGAGAGCAGTTATGCTGTACAGCAAGTGGAACAATTCTGCATTTTACATTATTAGCATTTAACATATATTTGATAATCAACAACAAGAGCGAAAAAAACCCCACAAATTACCCTTTCTGTACTTATAGCACAGCTCCATCAGGTGAAAGTCACTGCTCTAAACACATCAGAAAACCACCTCTGCAAAGATTAACTGTAGCTGAAGTCAGGCTGAAAAGAAGAGAGCAGATCTCTTCAGTGTTTTCCTTAACCACGGAAAGATGCAGAGTGCAGGCAGGACTTGCAGTTGCACACAGGGAAGACAGAAGCACGTTTGTATCGATGTCACAGCACAAACTACAGCAGGCAGTAAAATAACCACGGCCTCAAGCACGTTGGAAAGCTGGGACACCGCAGCCTCTGTCAATACCAATAATCTCTTCATTCAGAGCTGCCTCTTTCACATGTAGAACATCTTCACACAGACCAAACAATATCAAGTGCTTAGCAGTGACAGTGTCAGGTTGCAGCCAAACGTGGCCTAAAACCAAAAACGAACCCTGCCTCTGGCAGGCATGCTAACCTTACAATCAATGGACTAGCTGATGGGACTATGCACCGAGATTTTTTGGGTTCGTTTTGGGGTGTTTTTTTCCTTTTAAATCAAGCATTCTAGACAATTCTGAGGCTGCAAGTTCACAAAACCCTACAAGTACCAGCGCACACGAATACACAGGGCATGCAAATTTTAACTTTCTTACAACTGTACACACCCCAGAGATTAAAAATCAGAGCTACAGCACATGAAATGAAAGAAGGTCACTGTTACTAATAAATACCACTCCAGGTATGACAATGTTGGCCTTATGTTCAAACAGAAAAATGCTTGATGTTAGACAAAGCTGTGGAGTCTGCCCCCGTTTCACCCTGCAGCTCTTACTGTTTGTGGGTAGGAGAGTGGACGTAGTCTGTCATAGTCCTCTTGACCAGCTGTGTCCCACAAACCCAGGTTGACCGGTTTTCCATCAACCATTACATTGGCAGAGTAGTTGTCAAAACTAAAAATAAAGAGAGAATTAGCTGCATTAGCTTGCAGTAAAATAAAGCACCCAAGGACTTTTTCCTCATAGAGTCCTAACTGGGAAAACCAGGGAAGGAAATGTTTTCATTGCATCTGTCTGCTCCCCAGAGACAGTAAAGTTGTTCTTTAAATAACAAGTGTGGTATTGGGTAATGGAATAAAAAATCATAGACAACAGACTTGGTCCAGTCTGAGCAGAAGTGATCCCTGTCAGGGCTCTTCCAAAGGAAGTGTTAATCCCAGAGAACACAGGAAAGCAGGTGATGTACTTAGCAAGCACTTTCCAGTCTTAGTGGGACATTCAGCAAGTTAATCTGTCTCATGTTGTGAGATTTAGAACAGAAGATACAGGAGCAGCAACCAAGGAATCCGTAATGACAACACTAGGTAAGAAAAAAGCTAATTAATCCTGCTAATCAAAACCTCCTCCAATGAAATATCAAAGCTCATAACCAGGGGCCAGTGGAGGGATAGTCTTTATCTCATCACTGCTGTGGGTGCAAAGGTTTTAATGACTCGTTAAGACTAAACCAAGTTCACTGGGAACACAACTGTAATGCAAAAACTCGAATTTAAGACCAAAAAAAAAAGAAACAGGAGTAAGTAAGGTAGCAAGGCCTTGGATGGGTAACAAAAGTCTCTGTAAGCCTTATTAGAATGTATTTTGTTATCTCAAAACTCATCAATACTTCAGAGAGCAGCATAGCCAGATGAAAATACAGAGACATCAGAAGAGGGCAAAGAAGCTGCACATGTACAAAACACCCCCCAGCAGGCCCTGGAAAAGAGAACTGCACTAATACTGATACTGACAAATCCTTGTGTGAAAGAAAAAGGGAAGCACCAGAATAAATGAGTCTCCACAGTCTCGCCCGAGGAGCTACAGAGCTGTGGCTGGCTTAGCACAGCATTGGCAGTAGCACAAAAAGTGAAAGGAACAAATAAACAAAAAATCACCAGCCATGTAAGACAACTATTTCTGACTATGATATGATGTTTTACAAGCTGTTCAGCCTTGGGACTGCTTATTATAAATGACATTAGAGACAGAAACACACTATTTTGGAAGAGAACAACATCTGGTAAAATGTTAGCAAATGTTAGTCCCTAATCAGCCAGGCCTGGAGGGCACAGAGAGCCAAAACCGAGGGACCACCAGCAAGCACTGCTGTGACTGTGCTGCAGTAAAAGCTCCACGTGTTCCTCACACACCTGGGGGGAGCCTGCAGCCAGTGCAAGCAATTCAGCTGAGGAACCCGGAATGGCAGCAGGCACTGAGAGGATGACAGAAACGAGTTCTTTGGATTGTATAAGTACTTACACAGTGGGTATATACTCTCCAGGAAATGCATTGGTTGTGTAACTGATGAGTAGGCATGTTTTACCTACAGCACTGCAAAAAGAGAAAGTTCACATGTAAAACACATTCATCTTGAATAACAAGAAACAATATTCCTTCTAGGGGAAGAAGACTAATTACATCCAGACACCTAAGGACAACTGAGTGTCTCCAGTCTCTACTGTGCAGGAAAACAGCTGACAGACTGCAGCCTTAAAATTACTGGCAATGAAAACACACCTAATATAAACATCCATTTTGTGAAGTGAGAAATTACCACATTTTGTTATTTTTTAGTCACAAAAAAACCCAACAAACCCACAGGCATTAATTAGACCACTAACATCTCCTAGTCACCTGACTGAATACTCAGGAAGATCACCTTACTCTAAATCTCTGAAATTAAAAAAGCCTGAGAAGTATTTCCAGATACCCTTACACAATTCCAAAACTGCTATCTTTTCCAGAAAATTGTATACTTGCATATAAGTGAAGTTAAAGAAAGGTTGGAAAGTATATTTTCTCAATACATCATTACTTTCGAGTATTTAAGGAATGAATACAAATGATAACTCTCACATTATTTACTGATATTACAAAGGGACTCCCCACATGCATTCACCAACTATTCAAACATTTCATTAACTGATTTATAGATAAATTACATTCCAGTATTGAAAAACTTGGAACACCAAACCTCTTCCTACTGATCTAAATCACAAGAGCCTCAAATGGGGGCAGGACAAGGCTCTGTTCCAGGATTCCTTCAGAACTCTGGCAGCCAGCTCCTTCCCTCTCCACCCTCCTCCCCACATCTTATCTGGAGTCAAACATTTGATTAACGACAGCATTCAATTTTTGTTACAGTTTCAATTAAAGTGTTGGAAAACTTGAAATCTGGCCTTATTTCTTTTTTAAAATAATGTCTGCAAAGAGTGTTCACGACACTGCAGACTGGTTCCCTTGCAGTGCATAATCTCTGACTGTGAGAGATTCCAGCGGTGAGCTCGCTCCTCCAAGGCGATGCTGCCAGACAGCCTCGCACCCTGCCCGATCCCCCTTCGTGCTCCCGGGCAGGGAAAACTGCATTGTCTTGCAGATGTTTTATCACTACAGCGATTGCTCAAAGCCAGTCAGCAGTAACTTGGAAACCTTGCTGCACCTACACGTATGATCGTGCCATTAGTATGAGGTTTGACTCATGAGCCTTCTGAACTAAGTCTTTCACAAGTGAATTTGTCACATCTCTAAGTCACAGCTCAATCTCTAACTGAAGTCTCTCCGTTCAGCTTTCAGCAGTTCCTTGCTGCATTAGCCCAAGAAGGTATTTGACAGCAGCTTCTGACATCACCTGAAATGCCTGAGCTATGGAAAAGTCGCTTCAGCACGCAAAATTATCTGGGATTTTGTCCTACACAGCCATTTTTAATTGTAATTTGCTTTACACTTCTGAGCCAGTACCTGCCATACCACCCCATCTGCTACAACTCTGACCATCCCATGGAGTTTTCCAGCCTGCTTTTCACACCTGCTCAGACACCCGCTCCTCACAGAGTCTGAGGGTTTTTCCCTTTGAGCACGCACTCTCTTTACCAAGCTATAATAGCATCATGAAAGGAGGCATTTAATTCTCTTCTCATTTAGTACAATCTCTGAACATTCCCTTGTTGTAAAAGGTTTGAGATATACTTGTGCTCAAAAGTAGATGGATTTACCCTTTAAAAAAACTTGTGTGGGAAACAATCAAGGAGCAGTTCACCATGCAGATACCTGTTTAACAGCTGTCAAAAGAGGAGATCCCACCTTAGCTCCCGAACTAACATTCTAACAAGGCAGAACAAGGAGTTAAGGAAAGTTATTCCTCCCCCATAAGGACAACTTGCTATTTTAGCTGCCTGCTGCTGAGTTAGATCAGTTTGGATGTGCTGCTGAGTGCTCTCACATCACCACAGAGGCGGCTGTGCCGGGCCAGCTCACGAAGGACAGCAGGAAAACCTTCGGGATCCCGAGCGGAGCAGCAGCTGAAGGCTTTGGGAAATCTCCGGAGGCGCAGGCTCGCCTCCTTCTCACGCTTCTGGAACCTGTTTGGGCTGACGCTTCGGCTTCCAGGAGGGTCATTACAGGTAATTTGAGCTTCCAACAAATTAATGTTGAACTCAACGTTTTCAACAGCCGATCGAGAACTTTTCTGTGCATCCAGGCTCCTTTGCCCACCTTGCACTGAAACTCCCGAGTCTGCTCTGGCTAATCAAAACAGCACAGGAAGGTGGTGAGAGATTTCATTCCAGGCTTAGAAGCGCCTGTAGTGTGTTTCTGCAGCACCAATCAGTAGAGTCATTTAAACAAGAAAAAACACGTTCAACAACCCCATTTCAGACTTGCTCCATCCAGGTTTCCTGCTTTCCTTGCCTTTTGGCTCAGTGCCACACGAATCAGATCATTATGGTCACCAGTCTTAAAAATAAACACTAATGCCTACCTTTATAAAGTACATCCTCTAAGTGCTTTATCAACTTTTTTAGACTTCTAATTTCTGTAATAAAGCAACTCCCCTAAAGAGAATTCCAACTGTTTGGCAAAGTTTAAATCCTTGTACATAAAGGCTGAGACTAAGAATCTAAAATAACACCAAGATTAGTCATAAGATTTCTAGCAACTACTTAATCACAGCTCTGTCCACCCACTATTACATAAATGAAACTAGCAACATTTGACTGTCATTAAAAACATGGCCTACAGAAATCCAGCTTTAAATGCTTAACAAAACTACCTTAACAAAAGATAGCACTGAGTCCCTTTTTGATTCTGAGTAGCACCCAGGAATCTATGTATTTATATAACCACATATGTATTAATTCCTGAAAACAAAACATCCCTTCTCTTTATTTATGCTAACAAGTTTTATGAAATTTTCCCACTGTAGTAAAGCTGCTTGGAGCCATGTTTTATCTGCAAACAGATGGCGGCCTTCATAAAAGGCTTAGCTTGTGCCATTTCTCCTTCTCTGATGCACATAAACTACCTCTCTGGCAGACGTGATGCACAACAGCCCAGGCCTTTGCTCAGACATTTAAGAGCAGCTGAGATTTCCCCAGCACCACCCTCAGACCAAGAGTTCAGTACTGCTGCTGTAGTAGGTTTAGCTGCCCAGGGCTCTCAGATAAGCTGTGTTACTCACCGTGACACACCCTCTCCCAAATATGTTCTTCAGTACTTACAATACTACTTTTTCAAAAACTTTGAAACGTTCAGTGACACAAGTTACGGAATCTCAGGTCAGTGCAGTGTCTCCAGACAGCACGGGAGGGGCCCGAGGTGCTCAGCATCTCACACAAACGCGGTGCCATGCTCGGCAAGGAGCCGACTGCCCTGCCCAGGGCCTCCCCTTCTCCCCGAGCCATCGGAGCAAATGCAGCCCGGCTTTCGCAGACAAGGCCTCAGATTAAGCAGAATTCCCAACAAGAACTCCTAAACTACCGCTCTTACAGTATTTCCACAATTAAAAAATGCCTACAGAAGAGCACAAAGTGTGACAACTTCTGTCTAAGCTAGTAATTGGAAATTTCTCCATAACGCAGAACTTCTAACATTACACAACAACACTGGAGATTTTGTACCACTTAACAGCTGCCTTTTTGGAGTGAAAACAAAAGCTGCTAAAAATAACTTCCACCAATGCTTTTTCTCAAGTGTCAATCAACAGCAATTCCTGCAGCTACTCCAGCGGCTGCTCTTCATCTGTCCTGCACATTCCTCCTGCTCTCTATCATGACAGCTCAAAGCAACAGTTGCCATTTATTTTCCCCCAAACAATCTCCACAGTGAAATAAAAAAAAACAAGGGGGAAATATGATAGCCCAAGCTAGCACACATGCCACACTTTTCTAGTCAAGTTAGCTGCCTAAACATACACTAGTCAAAACTCTAAGAGCAAAACATGAGTTACGTATGAGAAACAGCCTACTTATTAACAAATCTTTAAAATAACCACAGGTACTTCTAAAGCTTTGTTTATTTTGTTCCTAGCAGATCTTTGCGGAGGGTACATAAAACAATACCCAAGTTTTACGGTACATAAGCAAATCTTTAACCTGCATTGTTTTACAGGAACACTAAAACTTTGGCCTTATCTCAGCCAAACATAGCATTTCCTAGAATACCTGCAATGCTGGAGCTCTTGAAGCAGCCACAGCACAAAGAAACACAAATAGTTAAATATGTTTTTTAAACACTGAACAGAGAATGATACAAAGCTACCAAAAAGGAGCAACAGTACCTAATCAGATCTTTGAGAAAGATTTGTTTCTAACTAAGGAGGAAGGAAAAAAAAAATAAACTGTATTTTGTTAACACACACGTTCAAAAGTCAGGTAGAACTACACCACTTACATTTCCAAGACAAAGAACAACAAAAATGCTAGGAAGAGGGATGGTTTACAAAGCAAATGACCCAAAGAACTGTTTTGTTGAATGAATTAGTGAACATTATATAGTTCGTCTGTGCTGAGTTCTCAGTTCTAGAGGAGGAAGTAGACTGAACCTTTTCCCCACCCAAACATGATGCATCACATTTATTTACAGCATTGTAAATACAGAGTTCAGATGAATTTTAAAAAATATAGTAGAAAAGTGATTTTGTTGGGATTAAATTCGATAGAAGCAAAAGAGCAGCCCACAGTTATCCTATCTGGCATCAAAGAATTACACTAGTATGAAAATGATTTCTCGAGATACCACTTTCATGTTCATATGGCTCCAAATCTTACATAGCAAGTCAAAACAAATTTGTCACACTGTAAGGTTTATCTTTCAACCATACTTAGCTGCCTTTTTAGGGATTCTACATCGTTAAAAACAAATCAACAAAAACCCCCCACACAAATAACTTGAAGATTAAGGCACCATGTGAAATTACAGAGCACTGTAGCGAGTCCATTTAGCTACACTTCACTCCTCTGTCATCTACAGAAGTTTGCTGTGATACCAATTATGCTCAGCCTACACTGGGATTTTTGTTTCTCCTAAAGGAAAAAAAAAACCCTCAAACTGCATAAGACAAGTCTTGTTTTCCAGCTGGCCTGTGATGTTCCCCTGAGCTCTGACATCCAGTAAGAGAGAGAATCCCTCTGAGCTGAAGGGAATAGTATCGTGGAGAATATTCAAAAATACCGAACACACAAACTCTTCCCTCAATCCCAGCACTCCTCACACTGAATCCAAGTGCTAAACTTAAGCGTTAACTCGATTCTAAAAAGCATTCCCAACTTGTTTCACATACAAGCAACACCATATTAAGATACTGTAGGTGTAACAGCTCTTTACAGACAAGTATATCATTAACTATTTGTATTTCAAGGGCCTATCAGTCTCCATTAGACAGGAGCCTTACAAGACCAGATGTCCGCAGGCAAAAAAGCAGTTTCTGCCCAAAAGCATTTATGATCTGCATAGAGTTCAGCCCATTTAACTCAGTTTCACTGCGAAAGTCAGATGTCAAAAATCAACCTCTAAAAGAAAGTAAGTTTGTTACTTTCTCAAAAGGCATTTCAAATCAGTATTAATTTTCTCATATAATTAACAACATGATAATTTTTCAATACACTTGGACTACTTCGGTGACGAAAGCAGCGTGCGGTGGCAGCGCAGGGACGCGGCCTGCCCGGACAGCCCAGCTCCCCCTGCTCACTGACGGCGGCCGCTTCTGCCCGCGCCCAGCCAGGCACGGGGCCACCGCCGCGGCCCGGCCCCCGGGACACGCACCCTGCCGACCCGCACGGCCCC
>VZRO01003426.1:348220-369117 GCA_013397915.1 Daphoenositta chrysoptera
GCTGCAGCCCCCAGCCTCGCCCGTGTCGCTGGGCAGCTGCGAGCAGCAAACGTGCCGCCTTCCTCTTCCTAAGCCATAGTTGAGTTAAATACTGGCAATAAACTGTGAATATGTGCGCTTTGATAGCACGGTCCTGACACCAAGGAGCGAAGAGAACTATTCCCTTCATCAGTTTATTGGGGTTTTTTGAAATAAAGAACAGTTGTAGCGGGGAAAACGCAACCGGTTTTATATAGCAATGTTATTGCATGAAAAAGAGGGTTCAGATTTAATTTGTATCTCTCCTGTTTTGAGCCTGTTTCTACAAACATGGAACTCGCTAACACAGCTTTGACCTGTTGTAGGGTTGAAGTTTCGTTGTTTTTGTGATGAAATGAAAGATTTACTTTTAACTTAACTGGCAACAGAAGCAGGCTATGCACTGTCACAACAAACATCTGTTCTAGCCACGGATTGGACTCTCATTCCTCGTAAACATAGCTGTAATGAAAGTTTTGACATCTGGCCGGTGGCCAAGTATTGAAAGACAAGTCTGGTTGAGTTTGTTACTTGTACAAGACAATTTGAAACGGGAAGAGGTCAAAATGCGGCATATCCTAATTTTGGTTGTGGGGTTTGCCCTACGATTCTGAAGCTTGAAAATAAGCCACATGGCCAGGAGTTGTACACGTAGCTTAGTACCTTGGTAGCTGAAAAAGCCGTGTCTGTGCTCGTTATCAGTGTTGGTACAGAATGGTTCTGCTGGAACACCACCAGCCTGCCCCTTGACTGTGCTACAGCTGATACCCACGAACTGTGCTGGGGCAGCCAGTCTGACCAGTTCCCTCCCCTCCGGGAAGCCGTTCGTGGTAGAGTGTTGATCTCCGGTGTTGTGTGTCTGATTTCAGCTTGCACTCCTGTTTACAGGAGGATTACTTTAATATTAACCTTTCGTGTTGAGCCTCTAGTAAGCCCCAGCCTGTGTTTCTATTGGGTAAGGGAAATGCTGCTGTTACACGGTGAACCTCCCTGGCTGCTCGTTTGCTGACTCACTTTCATGCCTGTCACCAAAAGAGAGCTTGTAGCAGATTAAACTGAAACTACAGAAGGCGGCTGGTATCTGAGTATATTTCCTACCCCTCTGGATGTGCTCAAGCAGCCTGTAGGGAGATTCGTCTGTTGGGACAACTGTTACTTTCTGTAGTTGGGTTATTCTTTATGTGAAAGATTTTAAGTTATTTTTGGTTCTATATACTGGGAACTAGGAAACTGGGGTATCAATGTAGTAATTTCCTGCATTCTTTCTCTTTAGGTCCATATTGAGATCCACTGACTTGTGATTTGGTGTGCTGCTTGCACTGTATGCTGCGACTAGAGTCAGTCACGCTCTTCAAATCCAGCCTGTTGTGAAGCAGCAAAGCTGTGCTCGTCTGCTCTAGGACTATGAAGAAAGAAGATTTTACCCAGAAACGAGTCTGTGACAATGGCCCAGTTCATCACAAGCCAGCAGCTCATCTGACACATGTGCATTCCATGTTGGACAGTTCTCAAAATCATAGCAGCAGTTTACAAGAATTATATAACACCAGGAATTGTTCTCCCTTTAATAATATACCTCTGCCTTCTGCTGGCAAGGAAATGCCTCTGAGTTTCAGTGAATCAGCAGGGACGAACTCAAGTGCAGCTGCTCCTTGGAAGGATTCATTTCATCTGCATTTTTCTTCTGGGAAAGACAGTCTTGATAGGGTTTCTCACTGCATTGATGGTATTTCAGTAACAGGCTGGCTGGAAGAAGCTTGTAGCATTTCTGGAGACTTCAGCTCATGCTGCCCAGGAGACAACTTCATATGTTTTGCACAATTCTGCCTGGGAAATTTGCAGTATAATAAAAACCTGTGGTTTCTGGAATTAGAAATGAGCAGTAGCAAGGAGAATGAATTGCAGTTTGCATTTTTTAAAGCATTGGAGCTTCGTGGACTTCCTGATCCCTGTTCTAATCCAGTTGGCTCACTGAACAACTATGCTATGGGACTCAGAAACAAACAGAAACCATGTTTTTTTCTTGGTTACTTAAACCTTGTATCTTCAGAGCAAGCACTTGGATACAAGCAAATGCTTTTGAATATACGATATGTGACTAATACTTTTCACATCATACAGCTAGTAATCTCTGTGCTAGCTTTTGCACTAGCAGGTCTCTGGTATGCAGTAGTGAAGGTAAAAAAATACCGAGATTTTAGTAAATACTATTTTTAATATTAGCAGAAAATAGGAGAGACAAGGTTTCTTCAGGTTTTAGGGAGAAGTAGATAGGTAAAGTAAAAATTATAGTTGTGTAATTGCTAGTTAAACTGGCTGTTGGAAGAATAGAGACTTTTTTTGGTAAGGAATAGCTGCATCTGAGTAAACAACTTCATAATCTTCAGACTCTTTTGGACTTCTGCAGGTCTGCTGTTAACACTAAACTAGAACCCAATTTGATTAGCACAGATCTTTTGTTTTCTTTAGAGTTTGTATTGGTGGAGTGTTCTGGCTAGTACTGTTTATAACCATTTCCAATGAAACTTGTTTCTTGTAGAATTGAATTCCTGCTCTGAATCCAACAGCAGTCCTTAAAACTTGAAACTGGAAAGCTGTTGGGAGGGTGGTCTTCAATGCAGCATAATTCTCAGCAGTGTTCACTGCTCTAATTTAACAGTATCTTGTGAGCTTTATTGTGCTACAATAGACACTGTAAACAACTTTCTAAAACAATTTTTTTCCTTGAAAAAGTGATTGTTTTGCCGAAGTACAGTAATAACTTCTGGGCCTATTGACTTTGGCTTTGGGACAGGCTCCTAACAATGAGGTTTGCCAAAGAAGTGCTGGACTCCATAGAGCTGCTGGTGAATAGAATTTTGAGAAACAGGCTCCTGTTGGCACTTCAGTGGAGGAACTCATTGTGCAGTAGGTCAAACTTTGGACTCAATGTCCAAAATTCTCAACAAGGGCGTTGCTGTAGATGGGCTTAATGTGCTCTGAAGGCTCACATAGAGAGGGAGGTGTTGGTGTGTGAGTTAGGATGCATTTTCAGCTTCCCCTTAACTCTGACTTAAAAGCGAGGACTTAATGTGGAATAAAGCCATGCCAGTGATTCACACTCTAGGTATCCTTTTTGCCAGCTGGTCTTGCTTCATCTTGGAAAGAGAGGAAGTGATTTTGCATTTATTTTAAACTGAGCTTACCTGGAAAGCCAGTAGAATTTCCAGTGTGGTGTTTATTGGGCTGTTAGCACACGTGTGTAGAAAAGTCCTTGATTATGAAGATGAGATGCTGGTTATCAGTGTTACAGGGAGAAATGCTGGAAATTTTTAATCTTATTTGAGTGCTGAAAATAAGATCTATTACTTTTTATGTTAAATGATATGTTGTGTTTTCATTATCCCCATTGGCTGATTGTTTCTTTTGGATGCTAAAAGAGATGAAAAGCCACTTAATTTAATTTAGAAAATAACTTTTTCCCTGGTGTATTTAAATGATTGTTTAACTTGTAGACTTTTGACCACGCAATTACCTGTCATGAAGTGACCGAAAGTCCCAAAATAATACTGGATTATGTATTGTAAGTAATTACTCTGACAGCAACAATTCCCTCTTGGTCAAGCCATTCACTCTCATCTCCACTGCTGGAGTTTATCAGCCTTGCAGTGAGTGGTGTTAACACAAATTAACACGTGGTATTGCAGAGGTTCAAGATTCCTGAAGTGATGTGGATCTGAAATCCCAGAACACCAGAAACAACGACTCTTCTCCAAATGTCTGTGGCTTGGAGTTACAGTGTTAAGCTGCTGTCTGCCTGTATCTTGACCCAAAAAACCACTTGGCAGAGCTGAGGGCAGAGGAATGAAGGCAGGGAGGGGAGGGGTTGGAGCCTGTTTAAGCTGCCTTCATCGCTAAAGACAACATTGTGCAACTCCAGATTAATCTCTCTAAGCAGCTCCATAGGTACAGCCATCCTCTCCCTGTATGGGGAGCCTTACCTTAAATTGTGCATGGACACAGTCCTGCACCCAAAACTTGGGTGCTTGGACTTCCTGTACAAAGGATCAATTGGCAGAGCTGTACCTGCAGTTGTTACTTGAGACCTTGTTTGTGCAGCTGACTGGTTTGGCCTGGAACATTCTCTGCCGTGGGTCATTTGGGAACTACACGTTTTGGGAACCACAGTTACATACAGGAACTTGTAGGTGAGACTGTCGGGTTAACAGGCAAAAGGAGTAGCTAAAAATGAATCCAGTTTTTAATGCTCCTATTTTTTATAGTGATTTTAAAGGGGGGGGAAATGAAACATGAGAGACACCACCAGTAAACTAGAATTTAAATGTGTGTACAGCAGAGTGCCAAGGGTTTTCTCCTTAGCGATGACAAGCCTATGCAGGAGGAGATCTTGGAATGCTGAGTTGTGTTCTGTATCACAGTCCAGCTAATACAGCCCTGTTTTAAGCAAAGTCTTGTTTGAGTGCGTGGCCTTTCATCACTTATTACAGGATCACTTTAAATACAATACAGCTAAGTGAAATGATGGATGTTTGTTGTGTATTATATGTATATTGAACATAAGATACAAAGAATATGTCTTAAGTACAATTAAAAGTTGTTTTTAGGGTGGATTTAATCCATTTTAAGATAGTTTATGTACCTTGCCTTGAATTTTATTGCTTAAAACCTAAAAGGTAATTTTAACTTGAACATTCCTTCTGAAATTCAAATAAAGGATAGTTTGGTATGTTAAAATCTCATGTAATATACTGCACTTTAAGTCTGGGGAGGCCATGGATTGATTGAAAGCGCTGTTCTTGCACTAATAGAACTGTCTGCCCTGACAGAGACAATGTTTAAATGGCTTTTCCTGTCTGGAGGGAGAATAGGGAACCTGAAGGATGGCATCCATCCTTTGAAACTATAGATAAATCTAACACTATGTGGTTTAGGCCACCGTTTTCTTCCTATAGGTGTTTTGATATTAACTCATCTCAAAAGATGGAACGTATCTTGGCCAAGAACCAGTCTGTGTGGAGTTTCATGGCTTCACTATGTCCAGTGTGGAAAACTTTCCTGAGTTAATGTGCTCTTAGGGCTGAGACTGTCTCAGATGATTATTATAGTACGGAAAAATAACATTCTTAGTAGGGGGTAAGGGACCTTTATACTCAACCAGGAGTTGCCTTCGTATTTCTGTATTTTGTCTCTCATCCTGCTCTAGAAAGAGGTTATTTCTAAGCAAAATGTCAGGGTTCTACTAAACAACTTGTGCTTTCTAAAACTTCATTGATTAGAGTCCAGATCCTTCCTGCACTACATAGCAGAGTTTTATTTCTGCCTTTAGAAAAGAAGTAAGAAAATACTCAATATTTACAGAATTTCCTAGTAGTTACACTTGAGTGAAAATTTACTATATGGTGTACTGCTTTGAGAAGAAAATATACTTTTAAATGTGTGTGCACAGAGCTCTGCATGTAGATAAAAAGTGTCTTACCACAGTATGATGTTGGGATGCTTATGCAAATGCTTATTTACTTTCTGGCATTGCAGTGCAAAATGCAGTAGAGATGGTGGTGTTACTTTTCTATGTGGTTTTAGCCAGTGCAATCTTAGCAATTGTGTGTCTGCATCATCCTGCACAGGAGACAGTTCTAGCTGTAGACATTGTTTTAGCCTTTTGCTTTTTCAGTGTTGGGTTTGGTTTTGCTGTTGTTTGAGATTTGGTGGTTTGTTGTTTGTTTGTGGTTTATTTCTCTTTTTTTTTAAAAGTTGTTTTTAGGACTATAAAGACTGCACTTTCTTAAACTTTGCCAAAGTTTGCTTCCTTTCTCCTTCTCTCCACCTTTGCCCCTTATAGGTATACACATTTAATTTTTGGAAGAAGCAAGCCTGTGTGTACTCTGCTAATATATAATCTTATTATCAGGTTGCTCCTTTTGTTTTTATGGCCTGGTCTTACATATATTTCTCTCCCTGTAATTTCTCAGCATAAGCATATGCTGATACTTTGTTCCACCTCAGAAACACTGTCCTGTAATTAATTATGCACAACAAATTGACAGAAACCATGCAGAGATGTAAGAGTCCATAGGCTCTCATTAGGGCGTGTGACAGGTGGTGTAACTGACAGAGCAATATGTAGTCAATGTGACATATTTCTGCTTTTTTCTCTTCAAAACAGCTGCTTTAATTAAAATCCAGTATTTAATTTGCATGTGTGGTACCTTTGTCAGCTGAGAATTGCAGCTAAAATTTGGGGCTTACAAAATACATTCAGGTCAGAACGTAAAACAGTGTAGCTTTTCCAAAAATTAAAGAGTACGTTCACATGAATATTTTTTTCCCCCCTAAGAGTGCACAGAATAAAATGTGTTCTGGCACTTGTTTCTGTGATACACAGCCAGTAACTGGGGGAAGGGGGGACCCTTTTTAGATTGCAGAGCCTCTAATCCTCATGGAAGAGCTGCATTTGATAGAACTTTAAAATAAACCAAATGTTGCCTATGAAAATACTGGTATTTATTATCAAGTCCCATACTTAAATTACAAGGTCACAGATACCAATCTCCTGACAGTGTGAAAACAAGAATAATAAATACAGAAGTGCTAGAATAATGCTATCCTTTACCAGCCTGCACTGGTAAAAGCAAATCCTATTGTACCTTGAAATTAATCCTCTACTGCATCCAAAAATCTCAATTATCTTAGTCTTTTTGGAATTAGTGATGCAAGATTCAGACCAAGATGGTTATTTCAATGTTAATGATGAAATAAATTTAAAAGCTAAAACATTTTAGAAAATGACCAGAGGGACTTCCACAAAGAAAATCTGCCTTGAGAAGGTCCATTTTATTTCTGTGATCTCTCTATATTTATAGTCTGTTTTGCAAATTTCTTTAATCTTCATGGAAGATCTGTATAAACCTGATAGCAAAAGTGGTCAAAACCAAAATTGCAGAAGTATCAGTGTTTAATTTTCTGTTTGTAGTCAATTTTAGCTATTATCAAACATAACACCTAAATGTAATTTAAGCTTTTGTCCTTAAAAGTAGGGAAATCTAATATTTAGTGCCTGATTCATCACTTGAAGTTGAGTGAAACCACTTCTTGAAAATGGGTTCTGCTACCTGATGGTGACTAATTTTCAATGCTGATACTCAATACTTCCTGTAAACTGTGATGTCATCCCTGCAGAACAAATTTAGTCTATTGCCTTGGTCTTTGGCCCTATTTTTTTTTTTAATTCTTCTTCTTTTTTTATTGCAATGTGGGAGGTGGAGAAGGCTGGCACAAACCATTTTTTTTTTTTGTTCCAGAGAAAGATGTTTACAACTTTGTATGTATTTTAAAAATGTATTGTGACACTTTTAACTTGGGAGAGAAGTTTCCATAGTAGACTTGAAAGCTGAATACAGACTTTGGAATATCGGGAGTGCTCCCCAAGCTGCCAGAAGCTGCTGAGTGCGATGCTGCTCGCTCTTACCACAGGAGGGAGTTACACATCAGGCTTTGGAGTATTTTCAGTTACAGCATTGTTAGTACATCTTAGTACAGTGCATTTCAGTTTGATTTGTCTTATGGATTGTCACTGCAAATAGGTTAATGTACAAAATCAATACACAGCGGTAATGTATTGTAACTGTTTACAATTGAACTCGGAGTACCAATGGATGGGTTTTGTCAAGCTATTTAAAAACAGAAATAAAGATCTTTTTTAAAAGACAAGAGGTGGTTTTGGTGCTTCTCATTGCAATTTTTCACTGTATAAATTGTAGAGATGTACTTAGAGATTGTGTTTCTTACAATATAAAGTCAGACAGTGAGTGGCTTTTTCAGAGGTACAATTTGAGAGATCTGTGTTTACAGAAACAAAACAAATTGAAAACCTCTGTGAGAATAAAAGGGCTCAGTCCTTACACCTGACCTTGGAAATTTGGTATTTGAACTCAAGGCTAGCTTAATGATGTTAGCCACCAGTATTCATTCATAAGAATTCTTTTTATACACCTTTTTTTTTGGTGAGAAATCTTAACAGGCCAGTTACTTTCAATGTAATTCCAAGGTATTTCCTAACTAACTAGCTCCAGTCTTGCAGCAGAGTTTCATTTTAAAGGGGAAAGCAAACCATGGTAAATACATGTACTGGCCATAGCAACTCTCTTGCATAATCCAGGATAAACACTGCTGGGTGCTTCTCTGCACAGTTAAAATCACCATGATATTAACAGATATGCCAGAGCTCCTGTTTAAGTAAAAGAGTAGAATAAACATGTATCCTCTGCTTAATGCTGGACATTAAAAAACATATTAAAACAGGAGCGACTCACCCTTCAGAGATCTCTCTTCTGAGAGCTGCTATCAGGTGACATTTTGATTCTAAACTCAAAAAACTTAGTTTTTGTTTGATCTGGAGGTCCCTTTCTGGCACAAGTGATATGTTTTTAAGGAAGTATGTTATTGTTATGGGCTGTATTTTGGTATTGGCAACCCTGAAGAAAAGGCTGATACTTTGAGTACAAAATTAATGTGTACTATTTTTCTTATTGATGGATGCTGAGATCACGTCCCTCAAAACAAGCATTTAAACAGAAAAAAAAGGAGGGGGACAAAACTGAATATAATAATGTAGTAAGGTTCTGTAAGGTTTTGGCATGTGGTTAGATCTCCATGGTTAAGAAAGTGTTATCAGTGCTCCCTTCACATTACTGTAGGTTCCTCATGGCTTTTGGAATTTGTGTGGCAGATCCTCAAGCAGTAAATTGTAACCTTTGGCTGTCCACGATGTTCCAGCCACCCACTGTGACACTGATATGATACAGCCTTAATTACTCGTGTTGTCATCACTTTCAGATGGTTTATCAGTATTTTATATACATTTATATAATTGGGCATGATATCTGCAATGGGGAATGCTAAGGAATTCTGAATAGTTTTGCAAATAAACTCAGGAATAGACATGCTACTGTGTACATATCTAAATCTCTTCCTATTAGGATCTGAAATGCTTTGAAGTTGGATTCAAGTTGGTGGCCTATGACTTTGTGGTAGTCTCTTTGTTCATCTCATACTGTAAAATTCTGTAAGAGCAACTCATCTGTACAGAAGCCCAAATTTCCTCTCTGGCAAATCTAAGATTGCCAGAGGAACCTTTTAGCAATTTCCACTCATCACAACATTTATCTCTTCAGTATGTTTCTTAGCTCTTGTTTTTTCTGGCAGGTATTACAGCAGCTTAAAATTTAAAAACCCCAAAACCTCAAACCAAACACAAGTACCAAAGATTCTGCTTAAGATATTAATATTTCTTATAGAGATGGTATTTTAAAAGTGGATGGAGTGCTTTACCTTCCATTAAAAAAGAAAACATTAGATGGGTTTTTGTTATCAAGAACCGTGGTGTGTTTGTAAAAAGCACTTGTAAGTCTTGAACGTTAGGAAGTGCTTTGTCTATTTGTTATCACAAGTATTTTTTAGACATATCAAAATACTCCTTTATTTATCTTTAACCTCAGAGTTCAAAGAAAAGAAAAAAACCAAACACATTTTGGAATTCTTTCAAGTATTATGTTTTGTTAAAAGTGTCCCCAAGGGCAAAGGACCAAAACCAACACAGACCTCTTGCTCATTGAACAAAAAGCCAGCAGCAATGACAAGCAGGATGTTTTTGATGCTCTTTGTTGGTTTTTTCTGGGGCTAGTGGCTGAAGCCCTTAATCACTTTAGCTGGAAGTTATTCACAAATAACCCTTCTGAGCTCATTAATCCTGTCTTGCTTTGTATCATAAAAATCTTTTCTACAGCAGGGATTCCTAAATCGCCTCTCAGATCTCAGCCTTGCATTCCAAGTGCTGCATGCTGACTGCAAGCACGTATGACCTGCTCCAGAGCTAGAACAGTTACACCATTTCCAATTTCTGCCTCCTTCAATACAAAACCATTTAAGATCAAAACAACAAAAAATATTTTATGATATTGTATAGCACCTTCTTAAGGGTTCGCTTGTACCCCTTCAGGTGTTTCTCACTTTAGGTCCGGTTTGTAGATGCTGAATTTTCTATCACGCTGAAAATCACAGACTAGCAAAAACTTGTCAAAACAGAATGAGAATTCAAACCTTTTTTTGAAGTTGGACAGCCTTCTTTTATCTTCTGTTCCCTCTAGCTGCTTTCTGAGTGAGAACATCTGTACAGACTACAGCAGGTTTCAAGTCCTTCACTTTGATATACGGTGTATGTTCCCAACAATCTGTTGCTTAAAATAAAAGCTGTCTGGTCTGTGTTGTCACTGTCAATCATAATTTTCAGAGCTCTTCCTCACATTTTCTTTCTGGTTTATAATCATTCGTTTGCAGTTGATAGCTGTATCTTCTGCTTTCCTTCTCTTTAACTGAACTACTTACTTGCCAATGCTAGCAAGCAGGAGTCTGCAGAGCTTTTCATCACTGGGTATTTTGTTATAGTCAGTTCATCAAGCTTTTTTGCTACTTGCTCAATTTACAGTTAATTCTAATATATTTTCATAAAGTATCCATAAGGAATGGTAGGTGTTCCTGCACGGATTTTTGAGCAGTTTCTCTTTCATCACATAGGAAGTGGTTTTTCTGAAGGCCCCTATTGAAACAGCACTGCCCAAAGGTTTGATTCCATTTTGTATATGGCTATTGTTACTATAGTTAGTATAAAAGGATGCTTTTATAAGTGAAAATAACTCTGGTCAATCTTTGTTATTCACATGTGCTTGTTAAATTCAGCAGGTGAATCTGCCTCTTCTGCCTCCTAGCAGATATTCCAGCCATGATAAGATAACGTGATACGCAAGGTGACTCCTCTCAACCTAACCTACAAACCTGAGAGGCAAGGAGTAAACTCATGGAGAAAAAATCAGAAGACCAACCAATTAAAAAAAAGTGCTTTGAACATATTCTTGGTTTAATTTGATAGATCATTTTGCCAGAAACATGGGATGAGAAGGTATGAACTGAGACAGGAAGCAACCTAGATATGATTTTCCTTTATAACAGGAACTGTCAAATAGTTCAGATCACACAGGGAGAGTGGGGTTAATTAAGGACTGGAAATGGGCTCAGAGGAAATTAAAAAAGCACCAATATTTTACAACCTTTTTGTGGAAGAGGAAAATCACACTTTAACTATTATTCCTCCAGAGGTATTTCTGTTGTCCTTCCAGCCCTACATGCACCTTATCAGAATGCTGCGTGGAGAAAGCAAGGTTGGGTTTTTTTAGTTTGTTTTTTTTTCTTTTTTTTTGCATTTCAGAAAGTTTAATCAATAAGAAAAGAAATCTGATAGTGGGATTTATCTGTTTAAGCACCTTAGAGTGGTTTCAGTAGGACAAGTCACAGCTCCAATCCTGTAATCCAATCACACAAGATCAGTACTGATGTCGAGCCCTGTTGACTTAATCAGAGCTCTGGAGCTGAGGATCTGCCTGCGTGAGCTGAGCTGCAGTGCCTGGACTTGGTGATTTATGGGAATATCATTAAATTTAGTCTGGGTTAAAAGTGCAGCCCTACCCACAGCAGAGTCAATGTGAATCTTCCCAGCCATTCAAACTGAGACAATATCATGTTCCTGAAGGGCCTTGAAATTCATTGCATCCATTCCAAATACTGTACCCCTCACAGAACAGCCATCTCTAAGTGTATTATCTTGAAAAAAAGAGTCAGCATTTACCAGCTGAGAACTATAAAAATAAAATACATTATGTCTAAAGTTATAGCATATGGATGGTCTTCTAAGTGTGTAGCCATAGGTGCTGCATGGTGAAAGTACACCTTTCTTTGCTCCTGTATTATTCTGGAATTAATACAGACCTTCCAAAAGCCCATTGTGATAAAGATACTGATTTACTCATTGCTGTTGCCTATGGTCAGCATTCTGGAGCAACATCTTTTATTGATTAGCAGTTTAGATTTCTGAGAATATTGATTTATCTGCATTTATCTGTCATTACTTGCAGTTTCATAATCTAATAAAACCAGTATTATCTCCTTTCTAATAGTTTCAAGGCATCATTGCATTATTTTGGCTGAAGAATATGAGAATTTATCTCTTTTTAACTCATATCAGAATATCTCAGCTTTACTAAAACAAAATTAAAATGACATTTATAGAAAGGAAAGCTTTGTACAAATTATGCAGGAAGTCCAGACCATTTCAGGAAAAAGCAGCAGCTAGAAAAAGAACTGCCAGGCAACTGTACTTTGTAGAGAGTAAATATGGAAATTCCACAGAAGCCATCAGGACACTGGAGATTCAAATATAAGAAACACCTAAAAATACTTCATGGAATGATTTAATGTATGGAGGAGATAATCACTCTTGTCAACTAGATGAAAAGGTTTTAACTGTGAATGAGACAATATTTAAGAACATAACTAGTACTTGGCATGTATTTATCTTGCAAATGTGATTAAGATGTTGAAAAAATTATGTTTGTTTTAATTGTAGTTATCTGCCATCTTGTTTTTCAGGTTTGGAGTCTTTCATACCCACTGAGCTCTGGAAAAGCTTTACAGAGTAAAGAGCCAGGGTATCATTTTGTTAGTCATGAGAATTTAGCTGTGCTCATTATCCATGTTCTACTGGACAGCACTTCCAGCAGGAATGCCAGAATGCAGGCCAGGGGGAGAGAACAGCCTTGCAGAAAATAATTCATTTGTTCTCAGCTGGTACAATAACTGACCTAAGTATCCCACATTCTCATGCTTTTGAAGTGTTCTCAATCAACAGCAGATTTCAAAGAGTTCTATGTGAAAGTCTTTCAGGCATAACTGTACTGTTATTCCCTAATGCTTTCAATTTTTTCCCCACAAACATAAAAAGAAATGGAGACCATAGACTATTTAAAAAACATATTCTTTATCCAGTGTGAAAACATTGAGCAATCCACACCTACTTGAGCAGCTCTGTGCATTTAAACTGCAGTAGAGTGAATAACTTTATAAAAAACATGCTTTACTAGTTCCACTATTTTGAAAAAAAAATATTTGCTTTCAAAATATAGCTCCACCATCATTGTTAATTTTGGATATTTAGGAATTTCATATATCCTGCTGAATGGCACACCTGATCAATGCAGACATCCTTAAGAGCACAGCTTGCATCTGTGCAAATAAGATTTCTGCTATTTGAAAATATAATGAAACTTTTAAAAATACATATTAAAAGGGAACAAAAAATGTTTAATTTAATTACTTTGTAGGACATTACAGTTCCAAATGTGTCTATTGTGTTTTGTACACTAAGTCAAATTTTTTTAATGTTACATTCCTTGTTTAGTCCAAAGCATGGCAATTTGCCAGCCTGAGCTTTTAGTGATAAATTCTGCTATACAAAGCAAAAGTTTTTATATGTGAGGCCACTTCCTTCTGCTATTTTATCATCTTCCTGGTTTTGTCTGTTTTCAATAAATGCCTTTGTATTTTCACATCTTTTATATGCTTGTATACACAGACACTTTCCTCTGTATTAAAACTGATAGTTGCAAGTTGGTAAGGATAAAAAAGACAGACTGTTGACTTAAATTTCATTGCACTAATACACTATATGAATGCTTTTATGTTACAGTATTAAAAGATCTTAAAATTGATGTTAAAAGTATTTCCTGAATTTGGCAGTGGGGTGGAGAGGCAGGGGTGATGTTTCATAACAAGGTTTTAAAATGGAAATAATCTCTGGGTACAGCTACACTTGAGTACTACAGATTGGCACATGAAGGCTGGGCCCTCACAGTGAATATGCATTACTTTAAACAAATTAAAACATATTGAAGTTTAAAATCTAAAAAGAAATTATGGTGGAGGTCAAACACCTCTCCTTTATCTGTCCCAAGGGACTGAATATTTCAGCCTGAGGAGAAAAATCTAAAAAACTCATCCGTAAAGAGAAACTGCAGAGACCCCTGAACACACAGTGGAACCCGAAGAATCTTGAGGGAAAGGAGAATTTGAATTAGGGGTGGTCAGAGGAGAAGAATGAGATCAGAGGGGAAAAGTTGAAGTTGCAATGCAGTGAACCAGAGAAAAGCTTCTGGAACTTACAAGAAAGAGAAGCTGTCCCTGCTGTCCCTGCCCATTTTAGCAGTCTGTCACTAATTCCTCTTTCCCACAAAAAAATGTTACCAAGGATGTAAGATACAAATCATCATGCACTAATCTTTTTATGAAGACGCTTTTTTGTTGTTCTGTAGACCTATTGTTCTTTTACAATCATATTAATAGACTAAAAATAACAAGGGCAGTTCTATCAGACTTAAATTCTGTTTCTGAAGAACTATTATTTTATACTGTGCTGATTGAGATCACAGAAATCCTTTTCTGACCACAGAGGTATAAGGTACCAAATTCATCCTTCCTGGAACTGTACTGAGGTAAATGGAGTTACATAAGGAATTAATTTGACCTGTCTCCTCCATTTCCTTGGAAAAATTCTGTTTTAGCTCTTGCCAAGTTTTAACTTCGACTCTCCCTTGCTTAACATCTTCTTGTACCTAGAGACAGTTTTTCTTTCTTTAAGACTATAAAGAGAAATACAGCAGGGGAAAGACAATTAACGTGAAGATCTGCTTTTTAAATTGAAAGTACACTTCAGTTATGGTAAGAAAATGCCAAAACCTTTTTATTTCGTAGAGATGTGTATGGGATTATTCTTACATCTGTGAGGATATGAAAGGTTTAAAACAGTACATATAACCATGACAGGGTAAGTGTTTAAGTAATGGTTTTTGGCCTAAGACCCACGTGTTTATTTCTAACTGCAACAGCTGAAATAAACTATGGTTAGAGACCATAAGAATTTAAAATATTACACATCACCTTTTAACAAAGAATCATCCCCTCTACCCTAGACTCAACAGGTATATTCAAAACTAACCTATGAGAGAAGCTGGAAGCCTTCTCTCACCAGTATATAACCACAATTTCACGATGCAATAAATTTAATTTTTGGATGGCAATGTGGCATGAAATTCTTCGTGCAAATTCAACCCAGCAGTACAAAGTTATTTAAAACCCAAAACCCTCAAAACCAAGGACTGGTGAGTGGTTTTCTTCCTGATGGTTTTACATTACAGTTGATGTCATTTATCTTCCTGCTGCCAGTAAAAAGCCAGGATAAAGCTTGGTCTAAACACTGTAACTCATAGCTGGCTACCCTTGGAAGAAATGCAGTTACATGTTCATATTTAATCTTGATCAATTTATTACCTATTACCATTAGATGACCTAGTATTGCATAGATGAGACATAACAAGCATGTAAGCCTGAGTATAGGCTCAGTTTGAGAAGAGCTGAGCATGAGGGATCAGCAAGTGAAATTGATGGAGAGTCTGTGGTTCAGAATAAAGTTAGAATTATGCAGGGATATTGTCCCCACAGACAAACTTACAATCCAGCAGCCTCCCTTCCTTCTCTCCATACCATCTGTGTGTCACTGTCTACCAGTGCTGCAATTGTGCCAACGCAACTGTTTGTGGGACCAGAGTGTGAATTTAATCAATGGAGCAATTCTGGTTTAAAATGATTACATGAGACAGAACTTTAAAAATCTGGATTGAGTGATCTGATTTACAGCGTGGCTTCACAAACAGCTGCACAAACAGCTCAGAGGCCACTAAAAGTCAAAATCATTAGTTGCCAGTTCCTGCTCCTGTCTGAATTTATGGTTCCATATTTATTAAACCCAGATTTGTGCACTGCTGACTAGTCAGCAGCAAGATTTGAGCCAGCTCACGTGGGGATGTGCCATTGCATTTCACTTGCTGGTGAATCAACAAGAGCACCTGGTGTGACCTTTCTAAAGCTGTGTGCCATGAGCAAGTACAGCTTGTCACCTGGCTGTCACCTGTGCCAGGGGATGCCAGCCCTGGTGCCCTGGCACTTGGCTGAGAAGGCTTCCTCAGGCAGGGAGGAGGAACTGTGGGGGCTCCCATCCATCAGCTGCTGCCATGTGCATGCAGCCAGAGCAGCACTCATGCATGATTTGCAGCCCAGCTGCAGCTCCCACTCCAGGATGAATTTGGAATTTTACATTTTACATTTACATTGGTGAGACTGGAGAGTGGTATGTGAGAATACATCTAACCACGCCAAGATGGAGTTAGCCAGCAGAGGCCAATTCAGACTCTGGCTACTTCTCAGGGTGGGAGCAGTCTGGCCTTAATCAGCACACTCTCCTTTGAGAGTTAATTTACATCAAGTTTTTCCTGAGATAGAAAAACCCTCAAAAGCTTCATGCAAAATTCCACTCATGATCTGGTTCAGCCCATGTCCTTTGAATCCAAGTCCTCATTTTTCTGTTTTTTCTGCTTTCATGCTAGAAAGCATCCTGCTTGTGTCTAGTACTGTGCATAATTAATACAGGTATAACAAGTTCTAATGCAAAGTGTATTTCAGATCAGAAGCATTACAGGGGTGGTGGACCTTTGCAATTTTTAATGTGTTTTGTTTTCCTCACTGGGACATTCTGGTGTTTTTTCCTCAATGACTCACAAGTGGGCCTATCAGTGTTACACAATGGAAACAAGCACTGCCTTCCAAAACCAGTCGTATTTGATGCTAGGAGTAGATAAAACTCATTTAGAAATCTTAAAAACCCACAAACTCTCCAATGTGTCAAGAATAGGAATTTAAAATAAACTGCAAATAAAATTCAGGATGTGATTTCAAAGGTAATCTGAGAGAAACCCCTGCAAAATTCTTAGAAGAGAGGTATCTTTATTCTTGGGGGGTTGACTATTTTAATGGAAATGGCTTCCTATCCATACAAAAAAGCACCATTCATAAAAGATGTTTGACTTGCTAAGCTTTAGCTTTGGTGTTCCCGAAAGCAATATAAAATACCTACATGTAAAATTTTTTTGGCCTAAATGAAAGGTACAAGCACTTTTGAAACCTTTGAGACAACCAGCAAACAGGATTTTCTATAAAAATATTTTTCCAGCTGAGAAAAATATGATATGTGTGACAACATAAACATTTTAAGAAACAATACATGGCTAAAACCCATCTGCCAGGCAGAGGAAGTCAAAGACTTTGCCTGAGGGATTTAAGAATACCAGATTATTCAAGTACTGATAAATGAAAAATAAAAAAAAAATAGGGGGAAAAAAAATGCTGATGGACTAAGACTTTCCTGCATGGGAATTATTAACCAATGCTTCTTAAAAAATAAAAGCTGTTTGATTTTCTAGATTTGAAACTAAAGTATTCTTTAATACAATGGCTGAGTATCACTGACAGTGATTCTATCAACAAGATGTTGTTTTAGGAAATGTAACGCTTGCACCAGTTTTTAAAAAATGTGAGAGCATCTCTGTGAGCAAGTTGTAAAATCAACCAAACAATTCTAGATTACAAAACACTGCACAACATCTGTATTGTTTAAGATGTATCTATATTCTTTGGGATGGACCTATATTTTTTAAGACAGATCTATATTCTTTAAGATAGATCTATATTCTTTAAGAAGTATCTATATTCTCTAAGAATGTATTATTAAGATTGAGCAGATGTTCATGTCTCTAAAGTTAACTCTTCTCCTTAAGGGTAACTACCCTTCTTACCAAATCTAACAGAAATCACACTAAGCCAGACTTGCAAATTACTGATGTCTTGCCTGAACACACGAGCTGGGAATACCTGTGTGGAGGTGACTGCCTCCTGAAGCAAGATTTCAAAGAGTCTTCCTTCCAACAGTAAGGAGCATTATTCCATCTCCCTCTGGCTGATACTGACATCCAGTCTGATGGCCCAACAGGTACTTTATTTCTTTCTGCAATGAGAAAATCCACAATTTTGTTTCTTTCACTTGAATACAATGCTACTATCCATGTATGAACATCCTCATAGTGCATGCTTTTGATTAGAAATAAAAACTTTATGAAATCTGTAATCGTAAAGTTTTTATTTTCATTCACTACTCTTGGAATCTGGTTCAAACTGAAACCCGCAGAAGTGGCTTAATATTTAATGAGCTTTATAGACCACAAAAATGTGATATAAGAGTTTCAGTTGTCTTCACTGACTCTCTGTGTAGGGACAAATGCCATAACAGATGTGCTCCTGAACCCTTAAAATGAAAAATGACATGATAAATTACTTCTTAGTGGAAACAGAATCAGAACAGTTACTGAACTAGCCAAAGAGACACAAGAAAAAAAAAAGACAAAGTATATTACCTGTAAATTCGGCAAGTAACCACATTTATCATGCATGAATCAAACCTGCCAACAGCAGTTTTTGGAGAAAGCCCAATTTTCCACTAAAAATAATTTCAACAGACCTGCTATTAGACTATTATTTACATGTATGACAGACTATGAAGTTCTTCCAACATGGAAGGTTAGACTTGTGGATATGAAACTGGCAAAACATACTGGTGGTAAAAATAGAGCTACGACTGCAGAAGACACTGCAAGAAAGGAAAACCAAACAATCTTGAGAAAACTTGATTGAAACTCTCAATAATATGAAGAGAAAAATAAAATTCATATGTATTTTGAAAGAGAAGCATGATCAAAATTCCAGAAAACAAAGTAGGTGTGACAGAATTATTCACATGAGTAGGATATAATTTATTGGAGTTTGTTGTAGAATTTACTCAGATTGTAACCTGTATTACTTCCTGGCACCTTTGTTGGGAAGGAACTACCCTGTATTTAATGATAGCAGTGTTGTTACTGTTGAATTGCCAAAAATCAGGGAGGAGTTCTGCTATGGCAGAACTGCTATAGCTACGATGTAGAACTGTGACTGTAATTCTTTACTTGATTTTACACATTTTCAAAAAATCTACTCCTGACCTAGTTAGGTTTACAGCCAGACATGAGCGTTACTTTATACACAGGAAAATGAGGCAACAGGGTGAAAGGCTTGATCTCAAAGTTTCTGTGACACATCTCACAGACTGAACAGCTTTGTCCACTAAAGCACCTTGTACACAGAATTAACAGTTTTATGCTTAAAACACTTGTAGGACCAGGCCCATACAAAAGTAAATCTATTTATGATACAAACAGCATGAATGAAAATGTCTTAAGGAATATCTGCCATCCTTTCAAAGACACACAGCCTTGGAGATAACACTGTAATTTCAATACTCTTTTGTACTACCTGTCATTAATAAGTCATCCTGCTAAGGCAGGACTGGAAAGAACAGATTCTCCTTAAGAGGGTATTGAATGACATATATTCCAGAGTGCCAATACAGTAAGCTATAAATTCAGCAAAATACTGAAAATTTCCCTGTTCAGGTTAATAATGAAGGTATAATAAAGAACATTTTCCATATCTCATGAGTTTGGAATTGGATTTCACCAAGAAGTTTCTATAAAATACCACAACTGGTCACTTGGAACTAGGACAAGACATTTTTCTGGAAGGAAGGAAGGAAGGAAGGAAGGAAGGAAGGAAGGAAGGAAGGAAGGAAGGCTGACAAACAGAAACAAGAATATAAAAGCATATACTTTATATAAAGGTGTAAAACAACAAAAATTAAATGAAAGCAAACAATCTGTGATCAATTATAAAATTAGAATTTTTCTCATGAACCAGATTCCCCACTAATGTAAATGAACAGTTTGCTCAGTGTGCAAAAATATTCAGAGCCCGCTGTCAGTTCATCTGCATTAAGACTTTTTTTAAACCATCCTGTAATGGCCCTTTATAGACACACATTTCAAAATAAATCTCTTATCAAGGTGATGCTTCTGTTTTATGTAATCATATAATTTTTATAACTAACTTACTAAACTTGTAACAATATTTAATTTAAAATATGAAAGACAAAGGGGAGTATTTTAAAGGTTTATGAGTTTTAGATGAGGTAAAGCACTTTATCACCAGAGCAGCTGTCAGAGCCAAACCTCAGCAGCTCTCAGCAAAATGGGCTCTAATAACCATCTATTAGCAGCAGTGTCAAGAGGTGAGTGCTCCTGACACAGCTTCCTAGACGGTGCTCTGTCCCATGCCAGCCTACAAAAGGAAAATGAAAAACCCGATATTTTCCTGTTGGCTGACCCTTTCCTCCCACAGCTTCCTTTCTGAATAAAATTTTGACACGAACAGTTTTTAAAAAATAATAAGGGGTGGCCCGAAGGAAGGAAGGAAGGAAGGAAGGAAGGAAGGAAGAGTGATGTGCGCCAGTACACTTCTGCTTACCTTCACAGACTTTGGAGACTGCTGATACCCTGACTGCCATGGTAGGTAACTCACTGAAGATCTTTACTGAAGAATAAAGAAATCCCACAGATGCTCTGGCTCCTAGGGCAGTAAGCAGGAGAGTCCTTTCTGTTATCCACACAGACAACGCTCACCAACACGAACCCCTGCACCGCCCATGGGGCACAGCCCCACTTCTACACCAGGCTCTCCATGACCCCTGTGGCAGGGGGAGCACCCAGCACCGGACCCAAGAACAAGCAGCAAGCAAGAATCAGCAGAAAACATGCAGAAACATCAGATGTCTCGGGCTCTTTCTCAGAGACTTCAACCCACCTCGTGCCCTTTCACTACGCTGCTTCAGGCCAGCTCAGCCCTCACCGTCCAGTCTCCCGCTCGCCCCCGCTTCCTTTTAAAACACCCAAAGGAGTCTTTAGACCCCCACAAAAGAGTCAGGGGCTGTGCAGACATCCTCTGGCTCTTACAGACCCCAAAACACGACCCCAGCTGACATGAGCCCAAGTGACTCGACCCAAGCTCCTCTCGCTCCCGACCGCCCCGGCGACCCCCGACAGCCCCCGGGCCAGCGGCCTGAGGGGCCTCGGCGCTGCGGGGCCGCGCCGCGCGGGACCTGCCGGGGAGGGAACACCGCAAAGGGCAGGCGGGAGCGAAGCTCCGCCGCGCCGCAGGGCTCGGCCGGCGCGCTGAGGGGGGCGGGC
>VZRO01003426.1:369434-435992 GCA_013397915.1 Daphoenositta chrysoptera
GGGGCTGCCCCGTCCTGCCGGCGCCCCCGGGCCGAACCGCGCCGCTGTATCGGCGCTACCGAGCAGCGCCCGGGCGGGGGCCGGGCCACAATGGGGGCTCTGTAGCGGGTGCCCGGGCAGGGTCTGGCGGGGGCAGAGCGGGTCCGGGCGCTCCCGGGGGCGGCAGGGCAGGGCAGGCGGGTCCCGGCCCCGCCGCCGTGACAGCCCCGCGCTCGCTGCCGCAGCTGCTCCTCTGCTGCGAGAGGGGAAGGGGCACGATAGAAAAAAGTACGCGTCTGGCGGTGTACGAGATGGGAAAAGAGTAATTAAGCTCTGCGAGGGCTCTGTTCGTGTGTGTCATCTTAATGGAGGCTCGGTGATAATCACGGGGTGGTTCAGCCAGTTTAAACAAGGTGAACTGTTTCCAAAGGCAGCGGCGTTAACCTTGCCAGATACTACTTTTAGAAAACCCGGACTCGCATGTTAGGGAAGCATTTATTTGTATTTTTTTGTCTTTTGGAGACGGGCTTGCGCGCTGCCCCAGTTTGAGGCACTGCAGACGTGCCACACGCTTCCCTCCTTTAATTTATAATGTGTTTTGTGAGTGCGTGTGTAAAGCTGCTGCCTGAAATAACCAGTTCTTGTGTATCATCAGCGATAATGGTGGCTGAGCAGGAGCTGATCCTGCCCTGGGGCAGAGGGATCGACTGCATGGCCTGCCCTATATTCAGCGTGTCTGTGACCGTCTGTGCCGTGGTGGTACAGAAGGGAGGGGATATCTTACACCAAATGCTAAACAGGCGGCCTTTGAATGCGTTGGCTGATCTCTAAATAGGTAAAGTAAGGGCTAAGCATTGTATGATTAATAGTTGCGCGGTACTTGCTAATTCTAAATATAATTACCCAGAACTCGGAAATCAAGAGGGTGTGGTGTTTGTTTTGACAACTTGAAAAAATAATGCTATGATGAATCAGAAAAGTAATTCTTCAAGCAGTGGGTTGGAAATGTGGCCATTTCTCAGCAGGCATTTCTGCTTATTTTGACAGTGATAGACTTAACTCTTAAAAAAAAGGATCTGAAAAAGAAAAGCAAAAGACAAAACAAGCCACTCCTGAAAAGTTATTATTCAAAGCAGTTGAACACTGTAATTATAAAGAGCAGAAAGCTCATTTAACTCAAAATACGTTATTTTTACAGTGTTACGGACTTGCATCTGTAGTTAAGGGAAATGAACATGCTTCTTATTTGGGCTAATCCTGTGTAATATACTACTTAATCACGTGCAAAATGTAAATTAGAAAGTGGACACATGTCTGAATTAATCTTTCATAAGGTGTTAAGCATTTCAAAGTTGGATTTTCATGGGAGGACAAATGCTCAGGGCCTGGGGAGGAGACAGTCTGTATTTAGTTAAACGCTGATACTGTAGGTGAAGCCAGATTTGTACCTCTAGCATGCAAGTGAAACTAATATCACTTTAATAAACATGTTGCTTTTTTGGGCCAAACTACAGTATAGTTTATGTTTGGCTTTGTTGTAAAGCAATCACAGACAAGTAAGACTGGAAGTTTGTTTTGCAGTTGGTGTATATGACATTTTACACTGACTTCTTGTAAATATTGTACTTTATTCTTGAATAGAGACCCAGTTTCGCTTTTTCTTAGGGATTGCTGTCAGTTTGGAGCACCAGGATTAGTTAGGTCATTTCTAGCTAATGAATTGGCAAGTTGTTATTCTGTTTGGGGCTTTCCACCCCTTTTTTTCTTTAATGATAAGAAACACGTGGATTTGACGGCCTGTTTTAAAACTCTTTATTGCTGTTGAGTAATGAGACTTCTGATACCTGAGTAATGAGACTCCCTTCGGAGTCTGACCAGGGCAGTCCCGTGTTTCAAACTTCTGCAGGACATTCTAAATCCTCATGAAATTGGCATTATTGACTGGGAAACTTACAGCTAAGCTAAGCTTATCACTGTGCACAGGTACTTTAGGAAGTATGCAAAATTATTTATGGGCTGCACAGAGTCACCCTAATTAGAGACTTGAACTAGATAAGCATGTAAATATCTAGGACATTAAAGTGTGATTCAGAAGGTAAGCTGCTATTCCCAGTTCAGCTCTGCCTGCTGCACTGCTCTTCAGTTTGATTTGCATCCTATGCTTCAGTTCTCTTACTTGTCAAATGGGGTCAGTTTTTTTACCACCTCGGATAAAAACTGTGAATGAAAACAGAGCTGTGTAAAGTTAGAATTTATTATTTTAGAAACACTCGATGGAAAAGAAATGCTAATTAAGGGAATTGTTCTCAGTACCTCCTTCTCTTTTGTATGTGGAGCCCTAAACAGGGCCGTGCATTTATATTATGCAATCCACTTCCACACAAGCCTCCCATTGATTTCAGCAGAGGCTCTGTGCATGGATTATTGATGCGATATGATCCGAGTCAGTTGGTGTTTGGCTCAACTTTCTTTTGTGTCCTGATTAAAATACCTCTGTGGTTCTCTTAGTCCAGGAAATTTCTCCTCCTCCCTCTCCCCACTTGGTTTCAAACCACATCTGGTGTGATTGGAGTGGCTTTTCTCACAGGCTCACAGTTAGCTGGTGGCGGTGCCAGCGGCCGGGACCCTGGCGTTCAATAGTGCTCTTGGTGTGGTCGCACAGTGAGTGAGTGATCCTCTGTGAAAAGGTCAAAATGTATAAACAGTCAGTGCTGGAGGCACAGGATGGAACTTCTGTTTGTTTTCTGAATTTGACTCTAGTCATCCAGCAGCTTTTCAGTCCCCCAGATTCAGTCCTGTGCCATTCCTCTAGAAAAAGACTGCAAGGTTGGGTACTTACCAGCTTCTGTATGTTTGTTTTACGCTGTCTCAACAAAGGGCTCTAAACAGACATGCCAGAAGGTTAAAGTCCTGCTTCTACTTGACAAATAGACCAAATTATAGCACTAATTATGGCATTGAGGTTTCCCTACTGTTCCCCAAACGCTGTGCGTGGTTTCTGAATGTTGAAGCTCTTCTGGGACAGAGCAGTTGGGTTGCCAAGCTCTGTCAGCTGCTGGCTGTGCTTGCCAGCCGTGGTGCCAGGTAGCACGTTGGGTCTGTGATGAGGACAGAATGTAGGCAGTCCTTCATTGGGAGAGACACCAAGAGACCAGATCGTCGCACAGAGGGCTCGGAATAGTGGATTTGCTGCCAAACCAGACTTAGCAGGATGACTTCTGTTCCTCTGCAGGGCAAAACAGTTACCTACTTACAGGTAAAAGCTGTTAAATGTACCAAATGACCCAGAATTTTCTTAGAAAAAAGTTTTAAAATTGATTAAATATGTATATATTTATATTTTAGACATGGGCAGCCTCATGCTTGAAGCCTCATGCATGAAGCCTCAGCTTCCATGTTGTAATATCTTTCAAAGGTGGACCTTAAAGATATCAGAGGCCATGTGGCCTCCTCATGGTTATAGACATTTGCTTTGAATTTAAGACTAATTCTGCATGTTTTTTATTTTATGAGTTTCGTTTATTATAAACAAATGTGTTTTAACACAGAAGAATGTTAAATATGTTTCACTCCCTACTCATCAAAGTGGATAACTTGTACCAGTAGTTTTAAATAAAAGCTGTCCCAAAAGTCCTTTGGAGGAGGGCTTGTAGTTTTAAATAGTGCTTTGGGGAAATCCCAAGAATATAAAAATGCACCTGAGTGTTGGACTGACCACTCAGCTTGGTTCTAGGGAGTGAAAAAGAACAGATACAGAGATAGTCTATTTATGTAATTTAGTTTTTTGTGTTCTTTTACCAGCTAGCAGAGCTTCATACTAATTCTCTTTTTGCTAAATAGGTATTTCTTCATGGTAAACTAATCTCATATTTGTTCGGATTACCTGTCAGCTCAGTAGGATCTTAATTTTTAGCCCAAAACCATTTAATCTTATATCACTGCACTAAAAAATGTCATAATAAAGTATTAACAATTATGTTGTACATACTAGTTATTTTTGGTGGAATCAGAAAATGTGCTTGTTAATTGCAGTAACTTGTTAAGTTTTTCTTAGCCTAATGTTTGATATTTTTAGCTGTGATTTGGAAGAAAACGTGAAATTTTTGCTGATAGAGTTTCCAGAGGTGGTCGGTTGCCAAACTTGGTGTATTGTTATATAATGGTATTTGGTGGCATGCTCAGCAACGTAAGCACGCCGTGGATTTAGGGGAGCAGTGTGCCTGTAACAGCATCTGTCTGTACTGTTACAGCTGGGAAGGGAAGCTGTGGGATTTACGGGCAGGAACAGAGTGTATTTTGCAGAACAACGGCTGGGAATCACAGTAATGGCCACGTGAAAGTGGGCTCCCCGTGGGCCACTGTAACCAAATGGATATTGCAATCTTTTAATATCACTGGAGTTCCAAGAGCTTTCACCAATTGAAGGGCTGCAGAAGGCGACAACACAGTGATTTTCAAGATATATTCTGCAGTTCACATCAAATTTTTCAATCCCATCATATTTATTGCTTCCCCTTCTTTCTTTTTACGATTTTGAACGCTTTTTCAAGGGAGAACGAAAAAACTTACTTTCCTCCATTTTCTTCCTTTTACAGGGGTGTGTAGTGATAGGATGAGGTGTAATGGCTTTAAACTGAAAGAGGGCAGATTTAGATTAGATTTTAGGAAGAGATTCTTCATTGTGAGTGTGGTGAGACACTGGCACAGGTTTCCTAGAGAAGTTGTGGCTGCCCCATCCCTGGCAGTGTTCAAGACCAGGCTGGACAGGGTTTGGAGCAGCCTGGTCTAGTGGAAGGTGTCCCTGCCCATGGCAGGGGGAGTAGAATGAAAAGAGCTTTGAAGTCCCTTTCAACCCAAACCATTCTGTGATTCTGCTTGCCATCTTTTTGTCCTGTCTCTCCTTTCCTAGGAAAACAAAGGTTGGAAAAGCTTTGAAATGTTTCACTTAGACTGTAGCTCTATCCTACCTGCTGCAATCTTTTGCCCCATTCTTTTCCCTCCCAATGCAAACATGGTTTAGTCTGATTCTTCATACACCCCATCTTTGACTCCAAGGCCAACATTTGAACTACCACTCATCTCTTTTTCTTGTTGGGAGTCATTGAATGAGCTGTTTGCAGTCACTCTCTGACGAGTATCTCCAAAGTTTTTCCTAGGTCCTTTCCACGCTTGTCCTGACCCCTTGTACTCAGTACATTCCCTTCCTCCTCTTTGTACTGCCAGCTGCCTCTAGTACTGTTTACTATATTTTTCTTTTTGAAATCTTGCTCTTTTTTTTCCCCCGTTCTTTGACTGTTCTCTCCTCCCCCTCCTGTCTTACTTGCTTTTTCGTTTGGAAGATGATCTTTCTACTTCCAGCTTTTTTTGTGAAGATTTGCAGGACCCTGTGCTTGCTTTAACACTCTTCCTCTCTACGTCTTGTTTCTGGATAATCAAATTTACAAATAAGAGTGGAACTATCGTATTTAAACTGATGACTCACAGCATATACTCTGTATGCTCTGGATCCAGTACCATCTGTCCCAGCTAAAATGTTGGCTTGTTTGACATCTTAAGATTGCGTAATTGTCATCTTAAGCTTAATGAGTCTAAAACAGAGCTCTTAATGTTGTTTCCACCCACTTCCTCTTTTTGATGTCTGTGGACACATGCTGGCATCCCGAGTGGTTATTGACAAGTAAATAGTGGGATGTTGTAATTTATTGCTTCTTAAAAAATAGTCTGTAAAGAAGTGGTAATAAAAATCGCAGTCAAAGGGCAATGCAAAAGTATTGACCTACTTATGAAATACGTTATGTTATACTGCTATGCAATATTAATTTTCCTGTTTGAATGCACAAATAGATTTAATCTGGTTATGGGATCACATTTTCTGTAGACTTCTGCATGGGACCAGCCAGCACACACGTTAGCATTTTGTGATGAGTGGGTGAATCTATATGGATTTTTTCCTTCTTTTTAAAGTAATGTGATAGTTAATGATTTCTTCCTCGCTTTGTCTCCCTGCAGTTCAAGAGTACTTAAGCATGTATGAAAGGATTGCACTAATTATAGTGAGGAGTTTGGACCTAATGACTGTGTGCTTCATTCACAGAGGATAAAAAATAGATCCTTAGCAGCTGGATTATTAGGAAAACCTGTCAATGTATAGAACTGTGAGACAGGGATCCCAGGGAAGTAAAGGACACGTGGTGTTTTACTTCGTTTTACAGAAGCAAAAGAGAAGTTGTGTGAACAGATGTACTGTTGGCATTTCTGCCTTCTTCACTGTGCTTTCTTTTAGAGCAATATGTTCGTCTGGAAAGGTGTATGAATGAGGTAGTAAAAGTCTATTTATTTATGCTATTTGTGTAATTTCTACATCTAACGAATTGTTTTTAATTGCATATGACTTCCTTCTTTTAATTTCAACAATTTCATGGGAAAACTTAGTATTGCAAATTTTTTTGGACAGCAGTGTTTCCTCTTAGTGGGATAGACATACAAAATCCACTAGAAAACCATGTGTTTTGTGGTCCTCTGAGATTTGCCTGAAGAAGGAAATGGCTTGACCTATTTGGTTGCTATGAAGTAAAAACATTCTTGTTCTTTCTTTTTTTTTTTTTTTGGTGAACATCTGTGTCACATTTATTTCATTGCTTTCTGAGGTTCTTTAAGCACATTATTTGCTAATATGAAGTTTTATTTAAGGAAAGTAAAGTGATACATAGCTTCCACAATTCCCCTGAATTTCTGATATCTGCTTATAAATAGGTATGATATAAGTGGGAAGGTTTTCCAGTCCAAGTTGATACGTTGAAAGGCAAACACAAATGTTATACAGTATTTACTAGGAAAAAACGTGTTTGACAAATGCAGTAGGATCTCATGGAGTTAACAGGAAATGTTGCATGCTGCAGCCTTGGGAAATCTAAATCATAATCTCATCTAGGATTTGAAGATGTTTTGATTTAATTTTTCAACAGGTTGGCCTTCTTAGTGTGGTTTTAGTGATTAGCCTCATTTTCAGATGTTTATTATAAAAATAAATAGTTATCTTATGCCAGGTGTATGGAAGAATTGAAGCTGATTCTTTTATTTAGCAGCATAATGGTAATTGTCCCAATGAGGGTAGATTTTATTGATTTTACTAACAATTCTTCTGAATTCCATAAGAAAATTCTTCAACAAGAATCTAAGATCAGTCCGTTTGTGAAAGTTAAATCCGAATTCAGATCTGACTTTTGCTGTCATGTCCAAGGCCTTGGTTGGATTTTGAGGAGCTGCTGCTGTTCTTGCAGATGCAGGTTCTTAATAAAAAATGGAAAAACTGGCATTGATTTTTAGATGAAATACGTTGAGTGTCTTAACAAAACAAAAAAGCTGTGTGAAAATGATGAACTGTGAGTGTGCCGATCTCACGGTGTGGAAGAGGCTAACAGGGACTGTGGGAATTAGTTTTGGTGGCTCTTCTACCCAGCTGCTGGTTCTCACACAGCTTGTAGGAACATCTTCTCCTCAGTCCAATTAGATTGAAACTGAGTGGTGTGCAAGGAGCTGATGGGCAGGAAAACAAATGTGTCCAGTGTCTCTTGTGCTCACTCTTGTTCTCACACACACGCATCCACAAAAAAATGGTTGAAAAAAATTAGCATATGCAAGTAAGGGAACTGCCTCACATTGTTTTCTCTAAGAGGAACTGAGATGTAATCTCTTAATGATTCACCTCTACAGTTTATACAACTGCTTCATTAGTGTGACTTCCAGAATGCAGATTTTAATTTTTTTGTTTGTTTTAATATCTGATTCATATTGCAAAATACCATTGATGCTGCTTTCTTGTTGAATTCCAAGTATTCAAGAGCTTATTTGCTGTTACATTTTTGCTTTCATGTACTGTAGATACCATGTTCCTTAATAAGGTCCTTGTTTAGCTCTCAATCAGTGTTGTCTGTAGAGACAAATTCTGACATAAACAGATTCCATTGCCTTACCACAGGAGAGGGAGAATTCTCAAAAGGGGTATTTGTAGTTGTATTGGATCCTATAAAATAAGGAATTATGGTTGCTTGAGGCAGTGTTTCTTATATTCAGTAGTTGGATTCCAAGTAAGTCTTTATGGTTTTTTTGTCTCTCTTACTCAAGTAAGTTTGTCCTAATGAACTTCCTGCCCAGTCATTCTGTTGCACCGAGGAGGAATTTTCCCACCAGACCATGTACTCTGAGTACAACTTTGACCACTTGCAAATGCGATTTTTGAATTTGTAAAGCTGCTGCATGTTTTTGTTCCAGTGTCTTGCAACTGCCCAGCCAGGGGATGTGGAGGAAAGATTTTTCCCTGGAAGTTGAGGTTAAACCACAGTGGCCATAAGAAGAGAAAGTGGCTCTGTTCAGGAGAAACTCCATTCCTGGGGAAGAATTTTGCAAGTTAAGTGTATTCTCTGGCCATGAAATTCCCTTTGTATGCAGGACAGGGTCTGGGTCCTGCACAGGAGCATTCTCAGTCTTTCTTGGGAAGACCAGAAGGACCTGACCCCTCTCTTGTTCGTGGTGCTGTGCTCTTCTGGCTCTGACCCAGGCAGGAGCTGCTGTGTGCAAACCCTGTGTGCTGATGATCCATTGTAGTGGATCTGTGAATAACCCTGTGGACTTCACTGCCTGGGGTAGGTGAATGGGCATCTCTCTGTTGCTTTCTGGTTCTCCCTTTGCATTTTTCTTATTTTTGGTTCAATTTTTAATTTATTTTTCCTTTTCTTTTAAGTGAAAGGGTTCTGCTTGGTACCCACCCAAAACAAGCACTTTATATTTCAGAAGTTTGCCTTCAAAAGCCTCTATCAGGCTGAAATAATTCTTGGTATAGTCTCGTATTTTGTAAGCCCAGCATATACTAAGTGGGGAAAACTCACTTTGCATGTGGTATCTGTCATGTAAATGCATAAATGAGTAGCCCATATTTTGGAAGTATATGTTTATAGACTCAAAAGTAGCTGTGTTACTTTATAGAACTTCTACTTTTATTTAACTTCATCTTCTCCAATTCAGTTTTACCTACTATACCCTTTTAGTCATTAAAATTATCATATCATGTAGTCGCAGCTTTTTAAAGCAGCATCCAACATTCATCTGGGGACAGGGAGAGTATCTGTGCTTGTGTTCCCACCATCTCTTATCAGTTGTGCTGCTATCCCTGATTTGCAGTTTGTAGATTAACTATTTCCTAAGTGGAAGTTGAAGCTGGTAGCCAAGACTAGTCAAAGTTGAGGGAATTGGCTCTTGTGTCTATGGAAACATTTGCAGTCACAGAAGGGAGAGATTAAAAGGTTCCAGGTATATGTGAGCAGTTTATTCTTTGTGTAGATGTTGCTGATTAATTCTGTAATCTGGGAATCTCAGGCTGGGTCTTAAACCTGTATTTTATGTATTATGTGTGGTCAGCCTTTCTAGGCAGCTGACATTTCAGTTTGCTGTACATGTTTTAGCAAGGTTGGATGAATGGAACATATGGATTTGATTTTTTTTTTTGGCAATAGGAAGTGGATTTTTGTGCATTAAAAATAGTAACTTTCTTTTTTTAAATATCTGAGCGGAAGCTTCCCCACTCCCAGTGAGATATTTTTTTAATAAGAATACATGTAACTTTCTTCACTCTCATTTTGTGCAATGTAAGCTGGAAAGACTGCAGTGTTTAGTCTTGGTCTTGTACCAATAAATGACATAGTATCACATGAATGTTTTAAAAGATTAGGTGATATTTTATAAGAGCAAACATAAAAAAAAGACTGGTTAAAGTCCTTCCGCTGTGAATTCACTGATATTCAAAGTAAAGAGAGTATGCATTATGTTATTGTTCTTATTCTGCTGAAAACTTATTTATTTTCCTTTTGTATCTTCTACCTGACTGGTAAGCCTAGAAAAGTAACATGTGTTATGAGGGGGAAAGGTTGGGTGAAATTGGTAATCCAAATTAAATACAAATAATACTCTCAAGTTTATAGAGCCTGTGGGTGGGTGGACTTGGCAGATCTATCCATTGTGGTATGTTAGACTTGAAAGAGCATATGGAGATGATTATTTTCTGGCATTTTGTAGTAAAAGTTTTTGAAGAAGGAAGTTTTAATTTTTTTTAATTTCAATTTTTTTTTTTTAAGAAATCAGGTGAAAAATAGGAAGAATAACATTTTTTGCATTGAGTAGTAAAATAGTTCGTTGTAGTAGCATATGAAAAACAATTTATTCGAAGGTAAGCTGCTAAAAGAAATTCTCCTACTGTTTTCCTATTGGCTGTCTTGTTTTCTGAAGGCAGCCAAAGATCCTGTGCAGCTGGGACTAATACAGGATCCAGCTGTAAGTTTTTTTTATTGTTGTTCAGATGTCCGGTGATGGTCAGATCTAAGTTATTGTGTGGAAATTCAGTAAAGGAAAAGGGTAGGGTGGGAAAAAAGTGACTCTCCATAAAAGTATTCCAGTAAAAGCAACAGGAACTAGGAGTATCCATTTCAGAACTCTGCCATAAATCCCATCCTGAAATGCTTAAACGCCTTCAGATTTTGCTGTAGACTTTAAGTCATCTAAGAGTTGATGGTTAATTTTTTAAACAGAAATGAAGTTAGCTGGTTGGAACGGGAAGGTGCCTGTTCTTTCAAATTACTTAATGGAAGAAGATGCTGTTTTTTCTTCATAGTACCAGGTTTTAGTCTCTTTACTCTCTTTACAGTATTGGTGCAGTATGTAATGCTACAACGGGGAGTAGATCAAACGGGTTTGCTTTTACTAATTTCACTTTTGCTAGTCTTTGTTTTACAGAACTTAGGGATGAAAGAAGGGCAGAAGCCTAATATTTTTCTATAGAATTTGGTTTACCTTTGGTATATTTGGTGCTTTCAATTCTGTCTTTTAGGTATTTGCTTCCTTTCCAAATCTTCATTCCAAACTTAACTTGCTGAAGGAGTCCATCAAATAGCTGCCTGAATTTCAGAGTTCTTTTACAGTTACTCCAAACCTTTAATTTTGAATGTCATTACTCAATCAGTTTGTAATTACACTAGTTTAATTTAAGAAGTTTAGTAACAATAGTATACAAATTATAAGTCCTGATTGACTGAAAGAACTAGCTTCAAACACTGTAAGTGATATCCATCAATACTGACAGTGACATGAATTTTAAAACATAAATACTGTCTCAAACATAACCTGGATATTGCATTTCTTTCCAACCTTAATTGGTTGTTGATATTAAATTTTTTTTGTTGGAGGAAAAAGAAAAAAAAACGATGAAGATTTATGGTGGGTCTGTTGGGTGTGGGATAGCCTGGCACTGTGCCCCTTATTCCTAGAACAGAATAGCAGCAACAACTTATTTTCCTTCCTGAGCAAGTAGGAGCTGATCTTTGCCTTCAAAGTAGAAGTGAAATGTGGACAAACACTGTGCTTTGAAGGCAAAAACACTTCTAACACAAACCAATTGCAATGCAAAAACATCTGTGATGTCCTTTTACATATAATATTTTAAGTGAATACCATGCAAATAATTTGTTTTACTTTTTTTTTTTTTTTACATTTGCAGGAATTAAATAACCCGTACGACATTTTATCCTTGTTTAGTGAGAATGGCAGTCCGTTCTTTTTCTCCCAGTTTTTAATGGCTGTGATCTTTATGTGAAGTCTGAAGTGCCTAAAGGAATCTCTTTCAGTTAATTGTTTTCTTGAAGTGCAGGTCATCTTCCAGTGCGTTTTGCAAAATCGGTTTTGTGTAGACTCTGCCAATGTCAAAGACCATTAAAATACAGCAACTAGAATGAGAAACTTGGCTTACAGATTTGCTTTAGGATGTTTTGGCTGCATTCATGACACATAAGGAAAATTAAGAAAATATTTGTGGCTTGAGAATAAAATCTGCCAGCTAAGTTGAAGAAAGTATGATAATGTCTTGCATCTTGGAGAGAGAGAGAACACTGCATTACAGTTATTACTGTATTGTGTTTTTCTCTGGAGTTCATATGGACTTAGGAGATGATTTTCTAATGTGATGGGAGAACATCAAAAGGTCCTTCTCACTTTGGAGGAATAATGGTACAACAATTCTAGTCAAGTTTTGGCTTTTCACTACCTCATTTTACATTTTGAAGAAAGGGTTTCCTGCTGAACAAACACATGTTAGTCTGATAGCATTTTCCTGTATTTGAATTGTGAACAGTCAAATGACTCAAAAAAATTTATGTTGAAGTAGATACAGGGTTTTAGCATAGAATATGTGCATACAATAAATCTATTCAACTAATCAGTCTGCTTCCTTTTTCTTCCACCCCCTTGCAGCTGGAAGTTCATCAGCTTCTGCTACTATATCTGGCTTCCTCTGGAGACTTTCTGGGGTAGAGTTAACAGTGGTGGCAGGCATTAGTGAACAATGTCATGATTATATTGTGGGTCTGTATAAGTTGTCATTTTCCATTGCTGCTATTTCTAATGGAAAAGATGTCATCTATTTAGTATGAGCATATTATGTGTGCCGTGCAAAGTTGCGTGCTGCAGGGTTTAGTGAAAGCATGTACATCATCATTAAATCAGTATAAAATATTTTTAGGTTTCATTAGTGACCCATTTGGCATTTAAAATGGAAAATTTATGATAAGGTTTTATTTTCATAAGATCTTAGCTGGGATAACACAGGATGGCTAGACTTTCATTGTTAGTTAGTGCATAATTAATTATGCCTTGAGGTTCTTTAGTGTATGTTATGACATTGTTTTGAGGTACAGCTGGGGAAGAATTCAAAAAAAGAAAAATTAAATGTTTCCAGTTGTGAACTTCATGATAAAATACTTGCAGTCAGATCTAATGGAACCTAACATCCTGATTAAAATCTTCTATAACTGATTTTTGTTGACCTATTTTGTCTAAAAAAATCACAATGTAATCTTTCAGAACCAGCTTCTGGTCATTTGGAGATACCGGTTAAACATCTGCAGGGTCAGTTGGGTATGGCACTTGGGTGTTCTGGTTGAGCTTCAAATACTTCCAACAAAGTTTCAAGGTTCACTTTATGAAGACATTAAAAAGATGGTAGAACAGATGCTATGATTGAAGAATCTTTTAGAAGTAGTTTCTGTATGATTTTCAAATGGACTGCAGACTGCTGCCTTTGTAGATGTACATCAGGATTATTGGGGACAAAGGTCTGGGCTTAGTAGTGCCACTGCTTTTATTACCATTTATTTATTTATTTCAGTGTTCAAGAAATCCTTAAAACAATGAAGAGTTTACCTGTGAATGGTATTGTCCAGGTGTTTTGTACTGCTGCTGCATTGTCCATGTCTGTGATAATACAGAAGAATTTCTGAACTGCACTAAAAAGTTTTCCCACTGTTCAATATGGGAGCTGTGTCGGTAGAGCTGCAGACACTGTTGCTACAGACTGCTTAACAGAAGTTATAGCTTGGTATTTCTGGTTGCCCTAAGGCAAATTTAGGATAATTGCAAGTATGTTAATATGAGTCAGATTTTCTCAGTCCTACACAAAGTTTGTCTTTGTATAATGAAAGCTTGTGCCAGGTAGAGCACTGCTCTGAAGGCACTATCTCTTTGGAAAGGTGCTTAGCAGAGGCTACATCTGACCACACTGTCAATGGAACTGCTATGTGTAGGTGAAAAAATCTGGTTTTGTTGTAGGTTTTACACGTTTAGGAAGTGATATCTTTTATTGTTACCTTTTGTGCCATGTTGAGGAGTAGCAGAACTAAAACATACAGTCCTACTCAATTGTTTTCCAGTCAACAAAAATGTTTCCTATTTGAGCCTGACAGGATGAAGTGGAAATCTAAGAAGGAATGTTTATTAATAGGACTTAAAAACGAGATTGAGGGTTGAATCCCAGTTAGTTGCTTACATTTCCAGGGAAAATGTTGAATCTCAGAGACATTGAGAGTAATAAAACGAAATTGCTTAGATCTTTGAAGTTGTATGGATATGAGGTTTTTTTCTTGTTAAGTACTTAGCTGAGAAAAATGACTAAGTTATTTGAAAATAAAGCACAAAAGATTATGTGTTCAGATTATTTTTCACTGATCTCTGGAAGGAATGCAGTGATTTTGCCAGTAAGGGGCAGAGAAAACAGCTTAGAAAGGGCAATGTAGTATTTCAGCAGCTTTAGTTGAAACAGTTGGGGAAAGTTTAAATGGGAAGAATGTATTTATTCAAATGAGTTTTTGATCAGAATGCCAGGAGGTCTGCCTGGAGTATGAAAAATCTTTCTTTTTGAAACATATAGTTAATGTCTGTAGTTAGAAGAATTCCAGCAGATATTGAATGTGCTCTATTTTGGAAGTGTGGTGAGGCAGATTTGGTATGACTGCTGATGGTCTTTTGCCAAGCAAAGAATGAGAGACCAGGGGTCTGACCCTACGGTAAGTGGATCCATCCAACAGACTTGTTATCAGTGGGCCAGATAAAAAGCTCTTTCATATCTGAGTTAGTGACCTGTCAAGCTAATTGTTTCATGGTGTGATGGCAGCCAACAATTCACAAAAGCTGAGTATACTCTTTTCTGAGGAATCTGAAAATGCTTTGCAGTCCTAAACTAAGCTTTGCTATTCCTTCACCAACAAACCTGTGAGTGAATTCCTGACTCTGTGCCCTCTCAGACTTCAGGCAATGGGACCAATGGGCCTCTGTTGATGTAATAAAAAGAAGCTGGAGCAATTCAAGCCTAAGACAGCCAAGAAGCAAGATACAGTATTAGCTCTAACGCATCTCTCTCCAAGTACTGCAGCTCAGTGGTTTCCATAGCAGGTACCGGGGTTACTTTTTTTGGAGGAGGCTGCAGGAATTTCAAAGGCTTACACAACATCGTGCAGAGAGTTGTGCATCCTGGAATCTGTCTTGTTTTGGGTGAATGTGAATGCTGCTCGGGCAGTTACTTGATAGATGAGCAGTCCTGTGTGGCACTCTGTAGCTGCCTTTGGAGACATTCCTCAGGGAAGGAAGATTGCTTTCAAATCCGGCAGTTGCTCCACCTCCTTCAGTGTGCAACTGATCTTGGAAAATTAATAAATAGAAAGCTTCTGCAATACTCTTCTGAAATCTAACTCCAGAACTGCGTCAGTCAGGGATGGGGGAAGGGGAAAAATGAACTTTGCCTTGCTTTTTCTGAAAATTGGATTGTGTGCTTTAGAAACAGCCGGCAATCCTAAGTAACAGCTAATGCTCCTCACTAATGAGTGCAGTGCCGTGAGCAGATCCCTTATTGCCAAGAGTAGATGTTACTGGAAATTTGTGACAGAAAGCCTGTCTGAGCCCCAACTGTTTTGCTGGGAACACGGTAGGTCTGATGAGCTGTGCCTGAATATTGAGCAGGATTTGGGGGTATTGCTGGCGGCTGACCACAGGGTCTGGGCTCCAGGACCCCCCTGCAGCTGCTCAGCGACATTCCCATCAATTTTCCGTGCTGCTGCTCGAAATGGATCTGAATGGAATGTCTGCTACTACTCTCTGGTGTGTTTGCTTTTCGAGTCTATTTTCCAAGGTCTATCCTAGGAAAAAATGTAGGTGCCTGCCAGCCAACCATTTCCTCTTCCCAGTAACTCCAGGTGACTGGGGAGACACAGCCCTTCTGTAAGGGTAAGGCTGAAACACATTGCTGTTGTCTTACTCTTTTTTCCTTCTCATACCATTTCAAAAGCTGAAGGAATCAGTGGTTTTGTTTGCCTCTTCCTTCACGAAAGGTGTGAAGAAATGATCTCTGTGAGGTGCTTGGGTCCTGGACCTGAAAGAAATCAGGACATGTGTGGTTAGTCCAGTTGTTCACAGGGAGTACTGGAAGTTGTGTACCAGTGGGAGATGGAGTGTCCCTGCTTTCCTTTTCATCCACACATATTCCTTGGGATGGCTGGGAGAGTCCTATGCTGACTGACAGGGAAAAGAAGTTGACAGAGGGGTATTTACTCTCCTGTCAGTAGTTTGAGGTTTGCCTCACACTGCAGAGTTGCTGGGAGTCATCCCAAACGTGCTGAAGTGAACACAGAACCAAATCCTGGGCAGTGGCTGCAGCACTTCAGGCAGTCCATCCTCCCAGACTGTATGGGCTCCCACTTGTTCCACCTGTTTTCCATCAGCAGTCTGAGCAGGTCTCCCTCCTGTGCTGGTCATCCGAAGAGTTGTTCAAAGCTAAAGTGTCTTTTAATTCCTGTCAGCATTGCCCGTGTGCTTGGCTCAATCAGAAGTGAACTGTGCTGCCACAGAAATTACTCACGGGACCATCCAGTCCCTTTCCATCCAATTCTTTGTATAATTCTGTCTAGTAACATGCTACAGTTATATTGGACAAAATCATAAATGCCCCAAGTTAAAAGGTACATCCTGCTTCTATTGTGTGGCTTCAAAGATCTTACTTGTGGAAAGCTATTGCATCTACACATTATAATTTCAAAATCTTCTCTTTTTGCTGCAGGCAAGCAAAATCCACTGCTCTTTTGCTGCCCTTTCTTTGCTCTGTTGTAAACGAAGGGTTTCAGTTAAAGACATGATATCTCTAATGTGCCACTTAGCTATGCTGTGCATAGTTGGCATGGTGATCTGTTCCTTTCACCTCCTAGATAGTGTTGAGGGGGAGCCCTGATTTCCTTCCCAAGACTCCCACTTGAAAAGTGGCTGTTCTGCATTGCAAGTGGATACATAATGTGCTATCAGCTGTTACCCATGGTCTCCCCTGGTGTTATTGCAGGATCATTCTCTTGCTCAGGGTGCTCTAAAATTTTTTGTGACCTGGATCTTGCCATGAAAGTGTACAAAAGAAATTCAGAATTTGCAGACTTTCACTCTGTAAAGACTAAATTTGTGTTAATGCATACTATAATATAATGTACTCTAAGCAAAGGCTTTCAAATGCAAACATCAGAAAAAATTTGTTTGATTTCAGCTATGGCACTACATAAGTCACCCGTTTGTTTCTCCAGTTTTCCACATACAAGTGCTCCAAAGAGAGAAAATTATTACTGAGCTTTCCCAAAGTTACTTATCTGTGAGACTCTGCCTTGCAGCATACATAATGAGGAGGGGGAAAAAAAATAATTTATATGTTTGACAATATTTTGTTGGTTTGATGCAGTGTAAAGAAAAGGCTTGAGCCACTTAACTTTTGTAGCGTGATATCTATATTTATAGTGGTGGTATTACTACACAAAGCTGATTCTGATCACCCTTCCTCATTATTTGCTGTGCAGAAAAGAAATCAGATGCAATAATTTTCTTAAAAAGCTGAAAGCAGAGTGAGAAAACTTTAAAGCAGTATAAATGCCCCACTATCCCCAAGCCAGCAGGACAATACAAGACTCTGCATTTTTACTTACAGTGCTTGGCACTGCACAGCATTGCATTTGTCCCACATTACTTCGATGTTAGTGTTTTCCATGTTGGAAGAGGACTGTGATGTTAAGATGTGATAGTGTGTAGCTGTAGCACTGAAATCAGAATGGTGACTCACCAGAATTCCTGAATAGTAATTGGTAACTGATGCTGATGAAGGCACTTGTGATACTGGATAGTATTTCCTGTATCTGTGCTAATCTGTTCATAGCCCTCTCTGAAACACATACCACTACAGTGTGGCCAACATCTCCCTTTTAAATTTCCACATTAGCTGGCATAAAATTTTTCTGCACTTCTTAAATATGCATGGATATGCATATTTTAACACTTCATATTATTAATGCAAGTATTAATGTATTTGGGTAAGGGACTTAGAATGTTAAGTTAAACTCAGCTTTCTTTTCATATTCAGTAATTTGTATTTACATATTTTAGAAAGAAAAGTTGGCCTAGAAGCATCTTCTGATCTTGAAGCAAGAGTAGAGTGACTTCAAAAGAAAAATGCTTCTGAAAGGAAATCCATGCTTATCTATTATTAATATCAGGTTGAACTACTTTTAGTATTTAGAGAATACAGACTGTAAGGGTGGGTTTTTGGGGCTGAGGTAAGCTGGTTTTAGGGCTGGCTGCCCTCAAGGGGGTTGCTGTCCCCTGTACCTTTGTGCTTCCAGGGGTTTCTGCTGTGCCTGTTTTGTTGTCTTGGGCAATTCCGTGCCCTTGGTGCATTTGTCCTGCTAAACCGGGGAAAAAAAAACAAACCCAGAAAAAACAGGGTCCAGGCATCAAATGGCAAAGGAATGCAGGACCGTAAAGGAGCAGGTACAAACTCATTACCTGTGAAATCTTCCTCAGACCTTTCTTCTTTCTCCCCAAGTGATTCTCCTTTATTTGATTGAAAGCGGCTCTTTTATTTAGTTGTTGCAAAACACTTGGTTTCCTAATAAAAATACATAAAAACGTTGAAATAAGACATACTATTGATTTAAAGCAGGTAACTGTAATGTAAACGTGACCTTCAGTACTGCCTGCTCATGAAAATAAGAGCATGTAAAAAAGAAAGACACCTTAACTGAAACACAGCCTGCTTTCTAATGGCCAGTACCTGTGTCAGAGGCCTAATTGGGAGCCAAAAAGCAAGGGAGGTGCCTCTGCAGTTTCTGCGGGTCTGTCTGTACAGGAGGGTGAAGATGTGGAAGCGCTGCCGACCCCTCTTTGTGCCTTGGTGCCGTTCCGAGGGGCAGCTCCTGGCTCCCAGGCAGGATTAGCAGCTCAAGCGAGAGCTCTGGGAAGCCTTTCTGCTCCCCGTTCCCGGCGCAGCTGTTGGTGCTCGTGTTCTCTGCACACGCGGTTTGTAAAGAACATCTGCTCTTGCTGCTGACTCCTCTTCCTTTTGTACTCCATAGACAGAAACATTTGCAGCTACCATGGCAGGGCATATCCGTTGTGACATCTGAGATCAGGCGGTTTTTGGGAGGCAGGTAAAGTTTTCCTTCCCTGCAAGTCAGTGTTATCTGGACCCTGATTTTGCACAATTTTGCAACTGCTTACTTTCTGCTTGACTAGAGATGCTAACACATCAACACATTATGTAGGGCTATTTCTGACCAGAATAAAAACATAATCTCGCCTTATTTGAAGTAATCCTGATGGATTATGAGAAATACTGTTTGTTTTTACAAGAGATGATTTCACACTTGATGGTACAGTCACCCTGCTGGACCTCTTCTGTATAGAATAAAAAATATGTTTCATATTTCCAAGTTTTTATGCTTTTGTCTGTTTAAAAAAAAACCCTACACAAATGTGTATCACTGATATAATAAACCTGCTTTGCAGTGGAAGTAAAATGAAAAAACTGCAAAGGTGTAGCAGGTCAGAGGGAAACTATTTCCTCTAAATTCCTGAAAATGTATTTTTACATGGTAATAGTATTAATATTCTTAGGGTTCCCCCCCTTCTATGATTAGAAGCACAAAATGGTAATAATATCTTAACTGTAACTTTCTTGCAAAGTGTGTCCTTATCCTAGAGAAAAAAAATGTTTTCAGGAACATCTTGTAATGGTGTGATTTCCAGCAGCTAAACAATGAGAATGATGGATGTGCATTGGAGGTTCTCTTCTGGGTTTGGCCACTAATGTGATTTCTGGCCACAGAGTCCCTTGTGATTGAAAACTCAAAATAACTCTGCAAGCCATGGATTCTGTCCTAGATTTCTCATACCACCAACGGGTGATTTTTTTTTTGTGTGTGTGTGTGAAAGGATATTGTGTACAGGATTATTTCCCCTCTTAATGGAAGTGTCTTTGCTCCTATGCTGGAACATGCTCAGCAGTGGCTAAAAAGCAGATTCACATAGTAAGGTAGTTAAGGAAGCAGCTAAATCCAGCTGTTTCTACTGATTGAATTTAATGTAGCTACAGTTGGTTTCTGCACTATGAAGTGAATCTATTCAGAAGGATGTCCTCCTACGAAAACTTCTATGGAATTTTTAATAGCCACAAGTAGTTGGAGCACTGTTTATACATCTTGTCTGAAAGCTGGAAAATGTTCCTGTAATCAAGTTTTAAAAAAAGGGAGCATGTAGGGGGAAAGGAAGAGAGAACAGCCTGAGAATATCCGTTGAGGCAGATGTCCTGAGACAATCAGATTTGTTCTCAGAGATGAATGTATATTATTTTAAAGGCCAGAAGAAACATGTCTACCCATTTTGTGTATGGGTGAGGAAGGGTTTGTTTAGTTTTAAGCCTTGCATTGTGTAAATATCTTTACACTTGCAAGATGTTTCAACTGTAGTGAAATTAAATTCCATCTAATTGTTCTTTGCTTGGAATGCAAATACTGAAGACCACTAATTTGAGACTGAGACAGAAGAAGGAAAATGTTTATCTTTATGAAACCAAGAAGTTAGCTCAGCAATGAGAGTCAGGGTGTTGTATTGCTTTTTAAGTGGGGTTACAGAATTGGTGTTTTGTCTGCGTTAGATATTGTTAGATGTTTGCCTTCTGCTGGTTGTGGATGTTTTACTGTGTCCTTGAGAGACTGAACTCTGAAGTCAGTTGAAGGGGTCAAGTGAGATTGCTTTAGACTTTGGCTGGTGGCTGGCAATCGAAAGGCTAATAAGTGAGGTTAAACACAGGAGTTTTGCTTCTTATGATACCGTTGGAGAGCTGGAAAAGATTTAAATGTTGCTACTGAAAAAGATGAAGGTATCGTGGTTATGGAATTGGAAAGTACTAGATTTCTGTTTCCTGTTAGGGATTTGCTCCTATTTTCACTAACCTGTGGGAACTTTCTTTGCAAGCTGATCTGTTGCAGTTCTTTCTCAGTCTCCAAAAGCTTTTGGGTTTTTTGGTACTTGCTAGCTCAAAAATGCTTTGTATGGAGAGTTGGGATGATGCTCTTCTTTGGATGTTGTACTTGGGCTGTCCATAGTGGACAATTATTTAACCAAGTGACCTCACAACTGATGCACAGTACACTTATTTCTGTGGTGAGATGTAGTTTGTTTGTTTTCCCTAACATGGTATAGTAAACAGAGCTTTATTAAAAGTGTGTTCCAATAGTGTTGGTTTACAGGATATTCATTTAAATACATTTAGTTCAGTTACAGGAATTGAACTCTATAGGCCACGTTGGAATATATTAAATATTTTTCTATTTTTTTATGTTGGTAGTAGTAATAGTATTGCAACATATATGGTGTTGTGTGTTTGTTTCTTTCTGTTTGGCCCAGAATATAATTTGTATTTTCAACAACTTTGTTCCTCATAAATAAAGTATCAGTAGTACATTGACTTTCTCTTTGGGAGTACCTGAAGCTCTGAAGTTCTGGAAAAAGGAAGTGCTCTCCCTGTAAGATAAAAGGTTTTCACAGAAATGACTTGCATTAGAACATTATCTTTATTTGAAGATTAGAAGATAGCATGAAAGCATGCTGCAGCTGTAGCTTGTTCACTGTACTGAAATGCTTTTGTTCTTTTTTAGTATTTAATTGTTCATGCTAACTCCTCCCATCCTATGTACTTTGTGTTTAGATTGGTGAAAGACAAAAAACCTCACAAGTGACTCAGAGAGGACAGCTAGAAAATTTGTTTTACAGAACAAACACATGGTATGTGCTCCATGAGTTGTTCTGCGTGGAGGATTATGTGAACACAAGGTTGAAAAAGAAATACTCTTGCTGCTGGAGGCAAAGGGTGGCCTTGGGAGGGACCTTGCCAGAGCAGATTGTCCCTTACCATGTACCTGCAATGTTTGCTTAGGACTGTAAAGATGTTTTAATCCACCATTGTGTGTTGCCCTCCTATGTTAATATTTCAAAAGCCTTAATTGAAATACAGAAATACTGTTAGCCTTTGTTTTAAGACAGAGGGTTAAAGCAGCAGGGACAGCAGACATAAAGTCATGTGGCCTCCTGGAGCAGACGCCTTCCAGGCTGCAATGCCACATGAAGTCTCTTCAGAAACTTCCTTTTGGTGCATTTACTTTCCCACTGATATGGTTTCTGCAGCACAAACAGCAGCACTGGAGACGGGAGGCAGTGAGGGACAGCCAGTGGAAGGATGATAATAAGGCAAACATCTTCAGTATCCCACAGAGGCCAGTTCATGTGACTCCAGGACTGCACTTGGGGGTGATCCTGGCCAGTCAATCATCCCTTCTCTGTGCTGGTAGTGTGTGGGGAAGGAAAATACTGTCTATACCAAGAGTTTCTAGAAGTTGAGCAGTACTGTAACTCCCACTCATTTATGTCCTGACTCTTCTATTCTTGTCAAAAGATACTGAAATATTTTGGCTCTCATATTTAAATACTGTTATTTAAAGATGTTGCATTAATGTCCAGTTTTATCTAAGTGCTCTCCAAGTGCAGGATCTTCTTTTCCACCAGACTGCTTGCCTTGTATCTGGCAGATAAATACTTGATGTTATTTCCTAATGCAAAACGTAGTCTGACTCCATTTAGCTTTTTTCCTTTCTGTCTAACAGCATCATTAATTATACTGTGAGGCTTGTCTCTACTGTGGCTGTGATCAGAGGAGAGGAGAACACAGCAGACAGTATTTGGGTGCTGTAGGAAAACACTGAGGTGTTTGATTTCTCTTTTTTTTGTGGGTTGCTTGTGCATAGAAAACTGTTACAATTCGTGTTGATTCCAAAAAAGCAAATTCACTCGTTTCAGGTATTCCAAACCTGTCCCAAGGAGCCTTCACTGCAGAGTAGAGTAAGGGAGAAGAAACTGCAGTACCACTCACTGGAGTGCAGGTTTGGGAAGGGCTCGTGGTAATGGCTAATCCAGAGGATTTGTAACTCAGCTTGAAGAAAAAACCACACCATCTATGAAGTCTAAATATTTAATGCTTAAAGACGATTTTCTGTTTGAGGTTTGATTAGTATTTCCAGCTACCAGCAAAGGTGAAATTTACCAAAACGTCTTGCTGCAGCAAAAAGTTAAAAATTTAGCATCTCTTACTGATACTGTTACTGTAAAACTGCGGTGTAATTTCATCTACAGTACTGCAGAAATGCTTTAAGGATATCAGAATGTGCTTCCTAGCTAAGAGAGTGATTATGTGGTTTGCCTTTTTTATAATCAACATTGGGTAGCTGTATTAATTTTTTTTGTCAGTCTTCAGTTAAATAGCTGGAATATTTGTGGTGTGTGTATGTACATAGTGTATGTATAGTCATTAATTTTCTTTGGTTTAGAGTCTCAGAGTAAATGTGTAAGACAAAGATGTGATGTAGGCATGTGTATTTTTAAGGTTTGATGTGAAAAGAATCCTACCCCTATTCGCATGCAAGAAATTTTTAGGAGGGGGTGGCTTTCTGACAAGAGGAAGAGAATAAGCAGGTAAACATACTGAAGTCTGGTATTTGTTCAACAGAAGACTGTCATTTCCTAAACTGAAAGTAATTTAATCATGTTTGTATCTGGAGTAGTTAAATGAAATCATTTGCTGTAATTACTTGATGTCTAACAAGGTCTGTCGCCATTTGGATTTTGTTATGATTTGGATCCTAAAAGGGAAGGAGCTTAACCACTGGATGTTGAAATAATCAATATATTTCATTATTAGGATTCGAGCAGAAGCTCTGTTCCAAATGTGTGTTTAAAACTCTCCTCTCAAGCTGAACTTTTTTTTGTAATCCTCTTGCTACAGTCTGTTATATGTATATAGGACATAAAGCAGTGGCCTTGGCCATCCTAAATGACATTTGTTCTGTGTTGCTCTTACATCTCTTATTAATTGTTTTTGTTGTTCCATTTTACTGAGCTGGAAGGAAAAGCTGTTCTGTAATTAAGGAGCTGTTTCCAAGAAAGTGGGTAGCATTAGAACTGTTATTATAGGATCATTGCACAGGAGGTGAATATTTGTGGTTGGTGTCTAGTGCTGTACAAATGAGCAGAAATAATCTCTGTCCAAAGAAGTTTCTTGCTGGGGAACATCTGATTGTTCAAGAAAAGCAAAGGTTTTGTGCAAATAATTTTTGGTGTTTGCAGGTTGTCAGACAGGGTAAGGGTAGGGTGAGTGACACACACACACACTTGCATCCTCGGTAACAACTGATTTTTGTCAGCGGGTTCGTATATTTGATTTAGCATGGCCAAGGAGAGACCTAAAATTGACTTAAAAACTACAGACTCGCCTAAATGATGTTATGCAAAGCCCGTGTTTGTGTTAGATAACTGATTCTGCTGCTGTATTTGTGTATCCTGCTGCACAGAGGTATTTGGTGTTACTGGTGTTTGCTGGGTTGTACCTGCTTGCATCTCCCTCTCCAAAGCAACCAAGTGAAGGGCACTGCTGGGATAAGGGATCTCTGCAGTCAGCACCAGGATACACATCACTGGCTATTCTTTGGCTTTTTTCTCTGGAAGATAGTCGTGTCTTCTGAATCATAATTAATTTACATGAAGAATTTTAGTATGTTACTGATATAATAGGAATTTTACCAGACTTAAGTTTAGCAATTAAACTGTAGAGCCAAATCTTGCCACAGTGTGTGATAACAAGATTCCTTTTATTGTCTGTTTTTCTTTTGAAATATAGATTCTGTCCGTAGTGATTCATTCAATTACCTTACTTAGGGTTTTTATAAAGCAGTTTACAAATATATTAGATTTAAGTTTCATTTGTGTTGTTAGTTTTGATTTGGTTTGGGTTTTTTTCCTGAAAATGATGTAAAAGAAATGTCTTGATGTTTCATATAAGCTTATTTTTCCCAATCAGTTGATTAAGTTTTCTGTGATGATGAGGTATGTTTGCAAATGCTAAAAAATTCTATGTTTTGCTCTATTCCAGTGCCCGATGACCTCTCCATGGAAGAAAGAGAAGAGCTTTTAAATATTCGTCGCAGGAAAAAAGAACTGATTGATGATATTGAGGTAATTGATTTACTGTAAAGATCCTTAGAAAACTGCTTCAGTAGATTAAGTTACAGTAAGCTGCAGACCTAGATACAAATTTCAGGTAATGGTTTTAAAAGCATATAAATTACTTAAGGTAAATACTCCTAATTATGAACAGGATCTATGCATCATATGTATGCTTTTAAAAATATTAACTTCTGAATTTATGTAATGCAATGTGTCCAGATGTCCACATTTGATTTGTGTAATCAAAAACTCGTTAAACATTTGCATCCAGGATAGGAGCAAGTGAGAAATGTGGGTAAAGAGATCTTTTAAATTGATAATGCAAGCTTGGTCTTGGTGCTCTGACACGAGCACACACTGGGAGTGCAGGTTCATGTGTTTAACAGTCATTTAGTTGTGGTAAAATCTTTAAATATCTAAGGAAGCCCTAAAACTGTTCACTTTTCTTCAGGTAAATAACAAATGTTAGAAAATAAAGCTTAATTATCATATTGTTATATGATAGATGATTTCAAGAGGTGTTCTAGTGTAGGTTAATGTGTTGTCCTTCCTTCTTTTGACAGAGATTAAAATTTGAAATTGCTGAGGTTATGACTGAAATTGATAATCTGACTAGTGTAGAAGAAAGGTAAGTAATGCCAACATACGGATGTGATTCAGTAAGACATTGGTCTTCCAGGAACAGCAATTAAAAATACCTTTCCCATGCTAAACAAACAATGGATCCACCTTTATTTAGTCTGTTACCAAGTCTCTAAAGCCTGACTTTATCCCATGCCTGCATGTCATTTGTTTGGATAGAGAATATGTTGTATAGTGTGTAGTATTTTCCTGTCCAGTTGATAAGGGATAGGGGTCTCTGAAGCTGCAGTTGCTTAAAGGAGTTGAAAATAGTATCATAATTTTCTCCATTATAAAAAGTGAATGTCTTGGTTTTGTAATAGAACATACATAGTAGCCAAAATGCAAATTAAAAGCTCATCCAGAAGTTGTTGTTTTTGTAAAAGAACAACTGGTAAGTGCTTGTTGTGTCTTCTTTGTCTCCATACGTAGCAAAACTACACAAAGAAATAAGCAAATAGCCATGGGAAGGAAGAAATTCAACATGGACCCTAAGAAGGTAGAGAAATTTTTTTGTACTTGTCAGGAATCAAGTTTCTGCTTGTAGTATGATCTGTGACAAATACTTGCATGTTTTTAGTAAGAAACATTTCTGATGATGTAAGTTCACAGGCCTTACTTGTGTGTCCTGTAACACAGGGAGCAGAGGGTTAAATTGGAAGTGGTGATCAGGTTATGTGCCAGTTGGGTGCTTCTTTCACTTAAGCAAACCTTTGATAATGGAGGGTACTTATCAACAATCAAATATGCCAGGTATTGATTGACCTGGCTTGCTTTGTACCTGATAGAGGTGTTCTATGCTGATATGTCAAATATAATTAAAAAAATTTTTTGGTGTATGGTTATTAGTGAGGCCATACATTTTATTCTTTAATGCTCTCCTATTTTTATCTTTCAAAAAACCTTTACCATGTTTTTTAATTTGTTCTTGTGCAGAATTTTATATTTGGCTATCTAAAGTCTTTTTGTGGAAAAGGCATGTGTGAACATCTGTACATTTGTATATGTATATACATACAGATGTGTACCCATCTGACTTGTACAAGCTTGGTTACCAGTTTCAAGAAATCTGCTCTACATTTAGCCAAGAAGTAATGCAGTTTTTCTTTCTGGAGTGCCTCTTTGTTTCTTAAATAGTTGCTAATTTTCTGGAAAATTCGGGGACCTGCACATTGTCTTACAGACCTCCCCTGCAATAAAGAGCTTCTTTGACATATTTGACCTTTATCCTTTGCTTTTCATTTTTCATCTTCCTTGCTTTGTTTTACTGTCTTCTATTGTTTGTAATTGAGATTCCATTTTGAAATTGTGAAGAGTATTCTTTAAGGTCTTTTTGGAAATCATTTAGCATTTGTTTTTCTGTGTTCTTGACATATTTTCTTTCCAATTGTATTGAATTCATTTACATTTTGGTGGCTTTTCTGAAATGTTCCAAGTACAGTGATGACTTCTATTCTTCAGACTCCTTTCAGTTTGACTGAAATTCTCAAGTACAAGAACCCTTTCTAAACTGCTGGCCATGTCTTTTATTTTTATTTTCCGTTTTGGTGACTGCCTAACTTCTGTTCTGTTGAGGGCAGAACCCCCAAATATCCTGGTAGTTTCCTGTTGTCTTCCAGCTCTTTCAAGTCCTAGAAGTTTGTGGCAAAGTCACAGGATGATGTCAGATGCTCTCATTCCATCATTAACTATTTTTTGTTACGGTTCTTGCTGGATGAAATTATTTCTATAAATAGATGCTGTGGCCACATTGCTACTGTAACATAATTTAAATGTGGTAAACAGACTTACAGTAGTAATCTTAATAGTGCCTGTGATCAGTGGTGGCTGCAGTAGCTGTCTGCTCTAAAGCTGGGTCGTGGTGTTTGTAGCTGCTACGTTAAGTTACACACAGCTCAAGTACACATCCTTCTGGTGCTGGGAAGAGCTACCTTGGGTTCACTGGGAAAGGGTTTTTTTTCATTTATAAATAGGAGGGAAGATGGTCTCTGGATTTAGGAATGCCAAAGAACTGGAGTAATAATACTTGGGTTGAATCTTCCAAGTTTCCTCCTTTAAACCGGGTAGCAGAGGTCTCATGTTTTCCTGTTAGCAGGAGTGCAGTGAGGTAATTTTCTTTCATCACTTCTATTTGAAGATCTTTACACATTCTAGTGTGTATGTGTGTAGAGCAATTCTGCCTTGCTCCCTCTGAAAATAGGTGTGTTTTATGTACTTCCATGATGTCATACCGGGTACCTGGGGGTTTGGATTTGGTGAGCTCATGTGGGAAGGGCTGTAATGGTAAAGTCTGTAAAACACTTCAAGAATCCCTGTGCACAGACAAAGTAGTGCTTGAAATTCCCAGTGCTGGAGTTGGTACTGCCTGTGTTGGGCCCAGGAAATGAATTCTCTGTGACAAAGACAGGGTTTAAATAACAGCAAAAATTGTAAGTGAACTACTGTAAAAGCAGTGAAATTCAAAGCAGATTTCACTGCAGTGATGTAAAAAAAAAAATCCATGCAATATTTGTAGTGAATATTGAATATGTCTGTAGCCGTGAGTTTTGTGTGGGGAAGTTAAACTAGTACAGCTGTCATCTGTCTCCTGTCAGTCTACAGAAAGAAAATTTGCATCAAGACAAAAGATAGTGTAGGATGTGATGGGGGTTTGCTTGGCCTATTTTGCCATTTATTCCAGACACTGAAGTTGTTGTCCCAGACAAATTCCTTTTCCTGTCTGTTAGACTCCTGGCTCTTTAACATCTTAGGAATAACTAAAAAAAAAAAAAAAATCCAGGGGAAGGAAAATTAAATTGATTTCTGCAGTATGGTGAAGTGTCTGCTTCTGTGCACAGAAATTTGTTTTCCATACTTCTAGTCATGTCCATTATCAGTAATGTGCACAACTTCAGAAAACCTGTTCAGATCAGTCTGTTTATACTATCTGCATGAATAATATGGTCCAGGTGTTTAACAAGGGAATCTGCTGTTTCTGATATCAGAGCTAAGATTCTCTTTTGATTGTCAGAGATGAGAGGTTTTTGGATAAATTGGTATGGGAAAAAGCGCTATGTTTGTAGTCAAATATTGTACAAATAAGCTTTGAAGGGATTGGTTTTGAGGAAAGCTCAGCAATTTCTGCTTCAAGATATAATGGATATATTCTTTGTAAAGAAATAATAATGCTGTGAAATGGCATATCAAAATATTAAGTTGTCAGAGTACCAGCCTGGCATCGAAAGTTTTCAGATGATGACAAAATTGTTTTGGGAGAATTGCATTCCAGACTTTCTAAAGAAAGCTTCAAGCTTTATAACATCACAGTTCACTTTCTTTGTTAAATTCGGTTAGAAAAGTGACTATTTTCTCAGACAGGTAACCATTTCATTATTAAAAACTAGAGTTAACCAAACAGAAGGATAATAACTTTTTTGAATGTTACGAGGGGGCCATCTATTCTATATTAAAAAAAAAAATAAATATTTTTTCAGTTGTAATGAAAGAAATAATACTTCATTTGCAGAAATTGAAAAGCTAGTATTTCTGAAATTCTGAAATATTTTAGTAGAGTCTGCTAGTAATAATTTATTAACCTGTTTTGTACATACGTGGAATCCAAGACAGTTTCCATTTCTGCTTTTCCACCAGCATGTTGTTACAGTTTGAAGAAATCAGCAGGAGTAGCAACATCTTTGTTGGGATCTGTGGGCTGTAAAGAGGATGGTTATCTCTGCATGACCTGCTCAGTGTCAGAACAACACCCCTTCCACCCTCCCCATAATCTCTGTATAACTCTCAGTCTCCTTTCTTTGCTGCTTTGCAGAGAGGTCTCTGGTTTTTCCTAGAGTGTGCCAGTTGTAGGGCAGTAATTTATGGAGCAGTAGGAGTCCTGGGGCTTGATCAAGTTACCCTCTGAGGGACAGGGTAAGACTCCACCTGCCTTTAGTAGCAGCCTGACTGAGCAGCCCTTTGTGACTCGTGTAGCTCCAGTCCTTTGTGAATAGTTTAGTTCCAGCACAACCAGAATTCACTGATAATCCCAGTGTCAGCATAAACTCTTAAACCGGTTTCAGTATCTTCAGCTGTGACTTCCCACTGCAAGTAGTGGCTTGATGTATTGGGTTGCAGTTTGTAGATTATACCAGATGCTTTATTTTGTGTCGTGGTGGTAATTAAGTTGTTTCTACGTACCTCTTCATTATATGATTTTGCAGATTACGGCTCTGCAGACATTTATGCAATGTTGGTAACAGGCCAGCTCACACATTAGCTCCAAAGAGCAACATGCAATCCTTATTCAATTAATATTTGATCTCTTTATGGTTGAGAGATTTAAACTGCCACCTAGTACTTATAGCCTTAAAAATGTGTTTCATTTTCATCTTAAAACCAGTACTAAGTATTACTCATCTAACAGAAAAACATTTGTTTATCATTTTATTAAAGGAAATAAAAATCTGTAGGTTAATGTAATTCTTAATGTGCTGTGTATATGTCTATGTCAGTATATTAATACCAAATGTTACGAGTGATATTTACATAAATGCTTGTGGAAGAAGACATAACATTCCTTGTTCTCTGGAATTGCTCTTCCTAGGGAATACAGTTTCTGATAGAAAATGACCTCCTGCACAACACTGCAGAAGACATTGCACAGTTCCTTTATAAAGGAGAAGGATTAAATAAAACAGTAATTGGAGATTACCTCGGTGAAAGGTAAAGTAAAAATATTGGAACTTTGCTCTTGAGCTTACAAAACACATTTACAGGTTTTAGGTAGTTCCCTTCCCCTTCATAGGCTGCATGAAAGAACTGCTTGAGTACTCTGAGATCTCTAAAAGCTACAGTGGAGATGTAAAACTGCTAAAGTATTGTGATAGGTTTTCTTCCTGTTAGGTTGCCATTTTTAAATGGGTACATTGTGGAATGATATTTAATTAACTGTAATTTTCCATTTTGAGTAAACCAAAACATTTGTCTGTAGTTCAGAATTTAATACCATGAGCTTCCAGAATGTTTGAGGGTTGTGTTGCACCACTACTGGTAACTCTTAGTCCTGTGTCCAGAGAAGGAGTGATTTACAGTCAGTAATAATTGACAGTAAAGAAATTAATTATTAAAACAGGAACTTCCTGGGACAGCAGTTACAAGCAGGTTTTGGTGTTGTCACTTCCCTGCACACAGAAGTCCCCTTGCTAAGAAGGCATCTCCAAGGGCAGCTGCGCCCTGTCCTTATCAACCCTGGTACAATAAACATGCACTGTGCATATTTATGCTCACTGTTGTAAAACACAATCAGAATGCAAATGACTTGCTTTGCTGTGCAACCCAGGAAGTGATTTTGAACAGGCAGCTGAGAGAGGCAGCAGTGCAGGGGGTTGGAGTGTGTGTAAGGACGTGCTGGCACATGTCCAGTGCCACTTCTGGAGCTAACGCAGGGACTCATTTGGGATGTGCTCCTGGGGTGATGGGTTGTGGCAGGTCCCTTTTGGGACACTCTTCAGTCTGCTTCCAGCATCAACGGCGTGGCTTCTGCTCAGCAGTTTCCTCTTGGCTTTCATAGGTTCAGTGAAAGTTTTTACTGTAATATGAGCGTTTTGAAAATAGATCTTTGTTATGAAGTCTCTATGCAGAATATGTGGACATGTCAACAGTTTTTATACAACAGAATTATGTCTGAGGACATTCTCTCTTACTTTGCTACCCCCTCTCAGGGGCCCATCATAAATTACTTCTGTATTCTAGCTAAATATAGCTGAAGACAAGACCAGGTTAGTCAACAGAATGAAATATTTATATAACATTCTGCCATAAAGAGATACATTCTAAATTACTGACTTTTATAGTCTTACAGCACTCAGCAAACTGAAAAAAGTGAATGTAAAAATGGAATGAGATAACACTTAAAAATATAGCAAAAATTATAATAAATCAGGGATGAATGACGTCCTTAAAGAGTTAAGATTTCTTTCTCTGTGGGTAAGTCTTCACTTCCTTTTTTAAGTGGCTTCCTGGAGCATTTGTGTTACTTGGCTTGTGTCTTTGAAGGTGTACCCAGCACAAGTACTGCATGCCTATAAACAAAATAAATAATTTGCTTGGAGTAAAAACATGCCCCTCTTAAGTGCTCTCTTTTATTACACTCCTATGCCACTTCACTGAAAAGTCGTTGCCCAGTTGAATTTTGCATTGCTAAATTTGATGAGAATTGCTTGGGTTTGCTGACAGAACTGGTGTGTTTTTCTGTAAACAGTGTGGGAGCATGCTAATGAATGAACATTTGGTTTTGAGGTATTTACTCCTGGACATTACAGGTTAGTCTGACTGTGCAGTTAGTCAGCAGAGCAGCAGATAATTCCTGGTGGGTGCACACCTTTCTGTTTTCGGGTGGAGGCTGATACACAACATTCTGTCTCGGTGACGTATTTAAAGCACACCCTAAGGATTATAAACCTTTTTTCTTCTGGCACAAGAACTCAGTGATGGTGTAGGCCAAGTTCTGTCCATCCACACAGTTTTGTGTTCATTAATGTTTAAATGTTACTTTAGCATTTGAGCACCCTTGTATCAAACAAAGCATTATTTGGCTCACTATTTGCATACCAATATAAGAGACGGGTGAGAGGAAGCCCATTCCAAACCTATTCTGATTTTACTAAACTTTGTAGTACCAGTTTTTGAGAATGGAGTAAGAGTACAGTACAATCTAAGCAGCTCTTTTCAAAAGCTGTTCTTTTTCTTGGATAGAATCAATAGAAGCATTTTTGTTTCTTATCTTTGTACATAAATTAAGATGCTGCTTTAATATTTTCTGTTCTTAGAGTGGATAAAAGATTGTTTGTTTGTCATATGTTGTATGGCTAAAGAATTTAGTCTTACATTAACCATTGTTTTAAGAATTCATGACAATTTCTGCAAAAGACTTTTTACTGAATAAATTTCTCAAGTATCCTCCTATGTCAAGACAGATGCATTAATAATAAATGTGAAGCAAAGAAGGCAAGGCCATTTTTAGGTCATTTAAATAAGCAGTTCTAAAATCAGTTCAAATGTACTGGCTTTTGCTAACCTACCAGCAAAAATGGGCAAAATACTAGTGTTAATATTAAAATACCTCTCAAATGAATGTGTAGATTATTTCTGATGACTTGATTTGATCAGTATGATTGTTTATTTCCTTATTTATTTTCAGAAGCAAATCGAGATAACTAACAAGTCTTTAAAGGTCAGAATTGTAACTGTCTATTTAATTTTTGTCTTTCACAGAGATGAATTTAATATTAAAGTTCTTCAGGCTTTTGTTGAACTCCATGAGTTCGCTGATCTCAATCTTGTACAAGCCTTAAGGTGAGTAAATTCTTTCTGTTTTTTGACCTGAGCTTCCTTTATCAAACTGCATGTTTATATGAGTCACTGTGTTGATTTATTCGTCAGAAAGCTGCTCTACACCTCAGCACAACTGTACAAATTACTGTGCAAGTGAGCAGAGACAGCTCTGTTTAACCCTTCTGATGGCTTGTGTGTCTGCTGCCTTTGAGGGTGAAAACTCCTGATTATTTCAGACAAATATGAGCAACTAAAACAGCTGTTACTCCTTGGTGTGCCTGCCATATGTGGACATTTGAAGAGCTGTTTTATATCTTAGCACAGAGATAGATTAAAAAAGAAATAAACTCTTTATTTAAGTAATTTTCTTCCTCCTTTTATTCCACCTCAACTTGTCCTTCTGGGCAGGGAGGGGGAGAAATCCACTGGCCGTAGTCACTGATTATGTTCAATCACAGAGAGGTAAACTTCAAAATGAGTGATTTCCATCTACTTCCCTCAGTTTCCCACTTGTCATGTGAAAGAAAGTGTGATATCTTAGCTTATTTTTTTCCCTTGCTACATGAACAGTTCCCTTGATTTATCTGGGATGCTTGCATACAGTGACCTCGTGAGATCCCTTCTCATCTTGGTGAAAATCCCTAACAGATTGAGCAAATTGAGTTGGCTTAGACAGTTCTGCCTGGTTTTTGCCACAAGTGACTCCCTCCTGACACCAGATAAATGGAAATGTCCATGTGATCTTTGTTTCTGGTGCAGTGCCTTGTGATGTGGAGTCAGAACAGCTTTGCTATGGTTGAGTGATGTGGCGATGATAACTTGAGCTGCCTGAGGCTGGAGCCAAAGGAGCCTTTTCTGTGGCTGCTGAAGCTTGTCTGGGAAGCTTCGTGTTCCCTTCTCTTTTACCCACTTTGATGTTAGGTTTGACTTTCTTCCTCCTTAGCAGCTGCTGCTATTAAATGTTTGTATTTTGGTAGCTTACAAAATTCGTGATCTGGGTTGGAACCTTGCACGAGGTGAGTAAAGACAGTATATAGAGCTGACAAACTAAAGATGGCCTGTGACACTTGAATATAATGTCCTGAAATGAAAACTGATGAAGACAGGAACAAATGGTTGTTATACTGGCATCCAGTGTACAGGGAATAGTGAGAACTTGTTTTGCATGGCAGAGCATGTAACTTTGCTGGTTTAGATCCTGGTTTAATTCAGAGAGTTCTTTTGCCAAGAGATAAAATAATAAATGATTAAATTCATTGGAACATTTTAGTGCCGCAGTGTGCCAAAATAAATTTGTGAAGACTTCTGTCCTGTATGCATTCCAGTGTACCTCTATGTAGAAATAGTAAGTTACAAAAGTCAACTCTCTATTCCAGTCTATGCTGCTAAGCAGCAGCAAGATCTGCTGCATGTATTACAAAATTACTGAAATGATGGCATGAGTTGCTCTTTTTAAGGCCTAGGTCTGATTCTTGTAGGGTGTACAGTAGACAGGCAGCACCTCTCTAAGCAGTGGGGTTTTCTTGTTGTTACTACCATTTTTTAAAGGTTTTGTATGAATTTAAGTAAATATGTTAAGTCTTCCTGTGTTCCTTGTTTCTCTCTCCTTACACCAGAAATATTTTGTGTATTGTGTCTTTTTACATTGTGAAGAAAGTCTAGCTGACTGTTCATTGCTTTTGTAGCCAGGAAACCCAGGGAGGATTGAACTCATTTTTTCCCCCCATAGCATTCTCATGGCAAAAATGGGATGCATACAGAAAATTGTTTACTAGTCTGGAAAAAAGAGAGAGCCTCAGAATATGAACTGCCATATTATCTTGCCTGATAGCATGCAGTGTTGCTGGCTGAGTTACTGGGCTAGCCATCTGTGCATGTTGCTTTATAATAGCTCCTGACTTGTGTGTTGAGAGATTGAGAACATATTTCTAGGACATTCTATATAGACGTTGCTGATTTTTTTCTTTTTCCGTTTGTTTCGGATTATTTGTAATAAATACTTAATATATAAATATTGGAATGAGTCTAACAACTGTTCTTCCCTTCTGTAGACAGTTTCTCTGGAGCTTCAGACTCCCAGGAGAGGCTCAAAAAATAGACCGTATGATGGAAGCTTTTGCTTCACGCTATTGCCTTTGTAACCCAGGAGTCTTCCAGTCTACAGGTCAGTCACAGGAAACAGGAGTTCTTAAGTACTTAAATGATCCAGATACAATTTAATATACATATGTGTGTGTGTATGTTCTATATCTGATGCAAGGAGATAGTGGCCAGTTCGGAAGTTGAGAATGAAACAATAATGTGAAATGAGAAATACCTGAGAACATGTGACTGTCTAATCCAGCAGGTGCAAGCTTATGGTCAGAATGCATTTTCATTTATAAAACTTCACAGAACTGCACAGATGCCCAGGCATTTTCAGTCTGTTTGGTTATACACACAAATAGTTTGCCCTTGATCACCTAATTTGAGGAACAGATAGAATGGGAAAAAGTTGGTGTAAAGCAGGTCTGTAACAGCTAGAGAGGAAAACAGCTACTGAAAACAAACTGCTGAAGATGCAGACACGTTTTTCCTCTCTGTAGCAGGTTTTCATCCTGCTTTTTCTTACACAGAATCTTGTACTTGAATTCTGGGAGAATTTACTATAATCATAACTGTGTCAGGAGGCATGATAAGATTTCCTTTGTCATCTTCTGATATTGTCCAGTAGTGCAAGCTGCCTCCTGTATGCCACGAAATTGAGTCAATGTCATTTTCAGTCTTTTTAGATGCAATCAAAATATTATTTTGAAGAGACCATTCTTTCTCTTTGTAGAGAGCTTTGGAAGTACTTTGAGTAGGAGGAGGCTGATGGACCAGGTTTATTATAGCATCCACCACTATGATTTAGGCAAAATCTGTGCAGAGAACATTTTGCCCAACACTTCAACGTTTGAAGTGAAATGTTAATTTAGGGTGATAGCAATGATTTCATAAGAGTTTTAATTTTTTTTTGGATTCTCATACAATTTTTCTTATACTCGTTTTTTATTTGAATTGCAACTTTCTTTTTTTCCTTGGGCTTACTTCAACAGCTTAAAGAAAGATTTTAGACTTTTATGTACAGCATTCAGGATTTTTTGATTGTTTCTTTGTCAGTCAGGATGAGGTATATACTAATTTTACAGGTTTGTACACACAACACATGGGAAGATAAATCACTTTTCAAATCTGATTTCAGATACGTGTTACGTGCTTTCGTTTGCCATCATTATGTTGAATACCAGCCTGCACAACCACAACGTGCGAGATAAACCCACAGTGGAGAGGTTTATCTCCATGAATCGTGGAATTAATGAGGGTGGAGACCTTCCAGAGGAGTTGCTAAGGGTAAGTTAGGCTGGGTAAGACAAAGCCTGGCTTTGTGTTTTTAATAGCAGACTTCAAAGTGTGTGCAACACTTCTCAGGCAGATTTGTCAAGGGAAGGCAAAAGAACATTTTCTAGCGTGTGTAACCATTTGAGTAGCTGAAAGAAGCATATTCTGATATTCACAGCTACTTTGAGCTAGTTCTCCCTGTATCCAACCTTTTGTTGAGGACAAGCTGTTTCAGAGTAAATGCTCTCTGTATCTCTCTGTAGTTTGCTTCTGGCAAAATCCATGTGGAATTGGCTGCTTAGGAAAAAAAGTAATATTTCTAGATAAGTCAGAAAAAATAGTAAAAATTATTTTTTCCCTTATTGCCTCTCATTTTTCTCATGTGTCTTGTGGAGCTCCCTCCTTGAGAAATCAGTAAAAATATCTACTGCTGTAAGACAGTGTGATGGGGTACATGATTATCTGAAAACCCAGATTCATTTGGCAAAATGTGTAATAAAAGACTGATCCTGAAACCTTTGAAATACTAAATGCTGAAGATAAAATAAAATTGTCACTGCTAGGAGTGCTTAAGAAATTTGTACTGAAGAGAGACTTGCTTATAGATGACTTCATCACCAGTTCAAAATCATTTCAGTTTAAAATCAGTCATGATCAAAGCAGAAAACAAAGACTGACAAGGGGTGGTTCAGAATTTTACGGACAGTATTTCCTGTGCTTTTTGTACAAATGATCTGTGAAGCAGTAAGATATCCTGGTTGCATTTTCTGTTAAGACATTTATTAATGAGGTCTTCTTCCTTTTTTTTTTTTATTTTTCTAGAATTTATATGAAAGTATTAAGAATGAGCCATTTAAAATTCCAGAGGATGATGGAAATGATCTAACGCATACATTTTTTAATCCAGATAGAGAAGGTTGGCTGCTGAAATTAGGTTAGTCACAAGGGCAGTTCTGCTGCTGTATGTTTGTTTGTTGTTAGCATGTTTGCTGCTCCGTGTCTACCTGCTTTCTTGTGAAGGTAACAGGTTTAACTTCGTATTTAAAAATGTATGAACCAAAATAAGTAGCTCCTTTGCGTCTGAAGGCTGTTACTTCTTATTGTGCATACCCAAATTAGCAATCTTGTTTCAAACTTCGGAGTTTTATTTCTGAGATCTGAGAAATAAAAACTCGGCGGCAAAAAGGAAACACCACATGGTATTTACCACATGCTGTGACTGATAAATAACAACTAAGTCTCCATAAGGTCATTTCAGAAAACTGTGTGTGATATTTCAACACAGTTTTCTGTGTCCAAAAAAAGGATATCTCTTCAAGTAGTTATTTTTGTATGTCTTTATTTTTCCATATTATTTGTGAGTTTCTCTTGGTTTGGTTTTGGCTATGATTTTTTAATGAGTGGTTTAAATGTGCCTTCTTGTTTTCCTTATGGCCTATGACCTATCACCTTTCTGTTCTGTGACTGGCTGTCTCTGCTTATTCTGCATTAGGAGGTACGTATCTGATTGCTTTCCAGTCCTCTCTTCTTCAGTTGCTCATTCTTTTATTTTCTTCCTCCTTCCTCCTGGTTTTTTCTTTTTTCTTTTTTTTTTTTTTTTAAAATCAGATTCGTAGCATTTTGCTTTTTCACTCAGTGTCACTAACAATGTCATCAGTGGTGCTCTGAGGGACTGGCATGTCAGTGTCTAACTCACATGCAAGTGTGTTCTGCTAAGGAAGAAAGCATTTACATGTAAAGCAGAAAAATAAAGATGACTTCACACGTTTTTCATTCATGGAAGAACATAACAAGGAAAGAATAATCTGTACTGAGAGTAAGCAACATGTCTTACTCTGTCGTGAAGTTTCAGAGTGGTTTTGTTACTTTTTTGTCAATGATAATAGATTATTGAAAGACTGATTACATTTGAACTACGTATTTGTAGAAGCTGTTCTTTTTCCTGCTTGTTTTCCTTTTAAAATAATACATTTAGCTTACTTAACAGTTTTAAATAAGCTTCAAATTTAGGGTTGCAGAAACCTCAGGTAGTTCAGTCTCCTGGCACTGCAAGATGCCTTTGTTTTTACAGATTCTTGTAAAGTTGATGGGATTCACTTTTTCACATGGCCTTAGGGAATTTTTTTTCCTATGTAAAGGATACTGACACTTTGTTTTAACCGTTGCTTTTCAAAACAATAATTTTTTAAAATTTAAACACCAGCACACACTTCAGTAGAGTCAGTTGTTGGCCACTTTAATGTGTTGAAGTGGAAGAAATTCGCACTTGGAGAATGGTGACTCAAGTGTGAAAAGGGATGTGTGCTGGGGGAGCACATGGGCAGGATGGTGAAAGGAGAGCCTGGATAGAGCCCTGGAACCACTCTGCTGATTGCACCTGGATCTTGGTGGCCATGCTTGTGCTGGAGGGAAATGGATGTGAAAAGGAAGCATTTGGAATTCATCACGTGCTCTCCAGTGTCGTATTCTGACCTCTGCGCTACAGATGCTGTGGAGCTCCTTTTCTAACTACAAAAAAGCAAAGCTCTTGCTTTTTGACCTGTAGTGGCTCAGCTGGCACAATTTCAAACATGACTTTGCAGCTTTTCTCCATCTGGTAGCATGAGATGATGGTTAACAGAAAAGCCTTTCAAGCTGATGTAGGTGGAACGTGCTTCTTGGAGAAGAGGTTGAGTATAAGGCTGTGCTGTGCCTTTGCTGTTGCCAGTGCTCCCTCACAGACTTTGAGAATGCAGGCAAGTGTGAGTGTGTGTAGAGGAGTGACAACATCCTCTGTGGAAGAAACTGCCCATAAAATAGATCTAATAAAAAATAGAGGAACAAAGAAATTGAGGAAGCGATGACTGAAAGTCAGTGAGAGCTGCCAGGTGCTTCTGCAAAGGCTGTTTCTGGCTCTGGTGCAAAGTCAATAAACCAGAGGTCAGGGGACTGAAAAGTGCCTGAGTCCTCGCTGTGTAGGATGCAGATGAGACACAGTGCACAGAAAACCCAGTAGTAGAAGGGTGTGTGAAGCAGAAGGGTGTTACACGTAACACTCCCACAGTGTGAGGGTTATTTGAATAAAGAAATGAAACGTGTCCAGAAGCCTCTGGTGAATCAGCCTGGGAATGCCTGGAGCTGTGCTTCCATGAAAGACTGCATTTTTTTCAGGAGACACAGACTGGTACAGACAAATACACTGCTAGTTTAGTTGCAATGACCAGAAATAAACCTGACCGTCTTTCTTTTCCCCCCCGTCCCTTTTATTTCTTTCCTCTCCCTCGAGTTTCCTGTTTGCTAGGAGTCTTAGACTGTATGTTGAGAGTACTGTCTCAATCCACATCGTTTGCATTTTTACAGTCCTTTCTGTTGGGAAGCACTTCTTGTGAAATGGGTAGGGCTTCCTTTCGTTCTAGAAGATTCTGTTATTAAAAATTTGTGTATTGTTGAAATGCTAAGGAGACAAACTCCTCTATGTGGGTTTAAGTGCTCAGTTGTGATAATACATAACAGCTGAAATAGAAAGTTTTATTTAAAACTATAAACATGACCAAAGACTACTTGCAGGCTCTGAGTATATCAAGACAGTATTTTGTATCTGGTGTTTCTCACAGTCAGCTCTTCCCATTTATGTAGTTGTGCCCCCTTCTGTAGTATTCCATCTCTCACTATATTGATTTTTCTTTGAAAAAGAAAAGATGGATATCGTGAAACTTTCGTATATTGTAAAATTCATCTGTCCATAAGACCACTCTGGTTTTTAGAAGGCTGGGAGGGTGCAGAAGGCTTTTGGAGAGTTTGCTGCTCTGAATTTTTCAGAGGTGACCATGTAAAGTCCGAGTGCCAAACCTGGCAGCCAGACAGCAATTCTGGTTTTATCTATCTAGACTTAGCCAGTGCCTTTAAATAGACATCTTTATCTTGGTAGACCTAAATTATCATTCAGTTCTGAAGCGTGGTGTAATGAAAATGAATGCAGCAGGTTAAAAACTGAAAGCTGCTGAGTGCTAGTGAGTCCTCCTTGGAGCAGCTTGACACATGAGCTTTCAGACTTTCCTGCATAACGAGTGGTGTTGGTACCAAGAAATTCTCTGCTATCCACTCTAAGGTATTTTGAAATTGTTGCCTGTGCTCTCTTTGCTAATGCCCAAGTTAGAACTGTTTTGCACAGGGAGGTGTTTCCTTGCCTTAAACAGCTTCCCTTGGCAAATTGCTTGGTTTGTGTAATATTTTCTTCTCGTTCGAGGGAAACTGTGACATTATTCCCCCAAGCTGGAGAGGAAATGATTCCAGCCAGACACATGAGTGTGTTAATTTTTTCTGCCAGTCAGGCGGTTACGGAGTGCTTGGAGATGGTCCAAGAGCTTCACATCCGGGCCCGTCCCGCCAGTGGTGCTCGTTCCAGCACATCTGTCCTTGGGAGGATGTTGTTTCTCTTCCCTAATCTGGGGTGAGAGAACAGTGCTGGTTGATCAGGAAACCAGTGCCTTCCTGTACCTGCTTGGCTCTTGTGGAGACTGGGGCTCTTCCAGGTTGAGCCAGTCAGTGCTGTGGTCAAGGGAAAATCCTTTTTAAAAGAAAGCCAAACTTTGATCCAACCAACTGTGCAGTTACTGAGTTTTTTCTGTCTGGTGATACCTAAATGAACTCAGGAGAAGAAAAAAAACATTCTTGGTATGTGCATCTCCTTCAGCTCTAAAACTTTTATATAAATGAGATGAAGATTTGGGTAGATTTTTCTAACTTTAATACATTGCTGCCTTTAGCCTTAAGGCCTTTTTTACTTTGGAGATTTATGTTTCCTAAGTCATTGCCAGTTGTTTTCCCCTTTATTATAGATGGTTTCTTTTACCTTGTTGCCTAGTTTGTACTTTGCCCAGAGTTAAAAAAAATAATCCTATCTTGAGTTACAGAGGTGAAGAGGGTTTCTGTTCCTGTTTCTGTACATTTTGCCTTGTAGCCTTTTCTTGCAGTTTACTTACATTTCCACATACTGTGGAAGATACTGTGCTTCTATATTTCTTTATTTGAGATGTCTGTGCATTTTTGTAATCAGCTTGATCTTTCAGAAGTATGTCACTTATCTCTCCATTTCTGTAAATGTTTATGGATTCATACTCTGGTTTTCTTGATCCTCTTCTGCTAACTTAATTCCTCCCAGTCTTAATCTTTAAAAGGCTGGGAGCTGGAATAAGAGATGAAGTATGGTACTAAACCCTTTGTTGTTGTTTTGTGAGCCTACAGCAATCTCAGCCAAGGACAAGAATGTTTTGTTATCACATGTTTTTACCTATTAATCTCGTGTGCAGAGTTTACAGGCCAGAGTGCCTTATCAGCCAGCTGCTTGGGCTGCAGCCCATTGTAAAGGCATATTAAATGTGTGTTATGTGGTGACCCCTGCAAATTTGATTAGTACAGATTAGATTTTGAGCTTTATTAGAGTTTCAGTGCTGTTGACAGCTGCAGCTCAGTAATGGGGTGTGGAAACAGACTTATGTGTGAGAGTAGTTCCTTATTCTGGCAAAAAAAGTCCTGACTGACTGCTTTCTTTTTTTTTTTTTTTTTTTTAAATTTTTCTTTTCTTTGGAAGAGTAACTGATAGCTTGCTGGAGCAGGAACTTAAGGTCTATTTCCATGACTCCTATGAGTGCTGTAACCCAGTAAGCTGCTGGCTGTTCTAGGGAAAAGGGAGCAGTAAGAGGGATGTTGTTGGAAATACTTAATCTTCTTTGTGGCTTCTCTGGAGCTGGGAGATGTTTCATGACAAAAGCTTCATCAAAACTGCAGCATGATTACAGAAGGTCTCAGGTTTGAAAAATCTGGCTTTTCCAGAGAGAGAGGATGTTGTCAGGAAAACACTCAGCAAGCTCAATTGCTGTTTACTGCTCGGCAATTCACGTTATTCTGGGAGCGTGTGTTTTAGGTCTGTTGTTTCTTTCTCAAATTATAAACAGGTCATCTTTTAAATATATGGTTATTACTGATTTTTTTAAATTGTGTTTTGGCATGATATCACAGTTTATGAGAAACACTTTTTGTTCAGTTTAAGCTGCTCTGTGATAGTAACCTGTTTCCCTGTTTGATTCATTCTCTCTCCTGAATTGTTTTTCTGCTAGAACTGGGCAAGCCATGACCTCTGATAGCTGATATTAACTATTAGCCTGAAAAACGTGGTGGTGTTTTAGGGCCATAAAAATGTTAAGTGATGTTAATCTGCTAACCTTGAGGAGCAGAACGTGACTTACAGCCCTGGCAGTTGACCCTGGGTTATGTAAAAGAAGTCACGTTGAGCTGATGGCAGGGAGTGCCCTGGCACTCGCCGAGACTCGGCTGCTCTTCCACGCTCTGGAAGTGAGTCAAGCTTGAGCTCATCATTCCAAGCCCAAACAGTTCCTGATACTTGAACCAGCTCTCGGTCAAGGTGATGGGGAATTTTTCTAGTGACTTACGTGCCAGTTGGAACATCTCTGCAATGCTTTATTTAAGGATCTGTCACAGTGGTTGTACTAAAATGCCACCAGTTCTTCCCTCACTGTCTCCAGTTCACTCAACCATTCATTGTGTCACGGCTTCTGCATCTTGCACTATTTTGCCTTCACTTATTTCACCACACCTGCTTGCAGATTAAACTTTTCTTAAGATACGAGTGCATCTGGTGGAAACATAAAGTTTATTGAGTACATTGAATGTTGCAGTGTGTTAGCACTGGGTTATCGTGGAGGTCATGAAACCCAGCAGAAGGAAGGTCCAATGTGCAACATACTTGGTCTGCAATGCAAATATGCAGTAGATTGGTATCAAGAAATGTCATGATATCCCTAGAATTGTTCTTTAATATGATTTGGATTTCTCTATTAACCAAAAACCCAGCTATCTTAAGCAAGAACAAAAAGATTAAAAAATTATGTTTATGTCTTAAATTTGGTTATGTGACTTGGATTAAACTGGGTGTCTTGTGTGTATTAATGGTGCTCTTTTATGCACAGGTGTTGAATAGCAAGATCAACTATTTTGAAATGTTGACTTAATGAAATTAAATCACTGCTGAATGGATGATGCACAGGTGGTGACATAATCCTGAAGTCAGATAACTATGGTGGATCTAAACCTTTAAACTAATAACACATGAATGCTTTATCTACAGTTGTCCTTCTTGGAAATGAGTTTTAAAGTAATGTAATGTGGGAAGCCAGGTGTGTTCTGAAGCAGCCAACGGCAGAAAAACATCTGAAAGGGCCAAGCAATACTGTTTCTAAGAAGAAACTGTTCCCTACAGGGTGACATTAGCAGGTGTAAGGAAAAGTAACTCTGTGGTTGCTGCTGTCTAAACTGTTAATGAAGGAAAAATTGGCATTTTTGGAGCAGTAGCTATTTCCTCTGTCAAGTGTACTCAGTGGTATATTAACCCATGAAGAGAAGATGTTTTGAAAATACTGAAAGATGACAAATTAATAAATATGGTATATTTTGGCATAGGATTTGCTCCTCATTGATGACATCATATTTGTTCTGTTAGTGATGTTCGTAAGCACCTTCTGCACTTGACCTTAAATCTGAAAGTAAAGACAGTTTCTTAATCACGTGTTTGCTCCTGAGTGGAGTGACAGGAAGGTGATAAAATGCCCTTAATTGAATTGAAGGGACCCTTCCCTTGCCCCAGACAAGCTGTCGAGGGGGTGGCTGCTGTAGCTGGGAGCCAGTCTGTGGTTCCAGGGGCAGTGCTGGTGTGAGCCAGCAGCTCTGGGTGCCAGAGCAGCTCAGGGCCTTTTCTACCTTCCATTGCTGCCCTCACCAGGCTCCCTGGCAGCCCTGGCTGTGTCCAGCACTGTGCAGAGTTGGTATTTTTGGTGCAGTGAACACGTGGCAGGGCCTGGGCAGAGGAGCAGGTCTGGCCCCTCACTGTTGCCCACGGCTCTCGTGGCTGGTGGCACCTCCATAGTTGATGCTGCCTCAGGACAAGTTGCAGTAACATGTTCCTTTAACCTCACTCATCTGTGCCTGATCCATTTACCATTAAGCAATTAAACCATACTTTGAGAAATAAGCAAAACTTAAATTATTTCCTTGCCCGTTGTTGAAGCCCTGACAGCAGCACAAGTTTAATTCTGGAATACTTTTTGTTTGTAGGGGGAAGAGTAAAAACATGGAAACGGAGATGGTTTATTCTGACTGATAATTGCCTGTATTACTTTGAATACACAACAGTGAGTACATATCATGGTGAATTTTATTTGTAATCAAGCTATATAAGTAGCTAATAATGTGATATTTTCCTAATTTTTTAGGACAAAGAACCTAGAGGAATTATTCCGTTAGAAAATCTTAGCATAAGAGAAGTCGAAGACCCTAGAAAACCAGTAAGACAGTTTCATATTTATTTTCTAAATGAAGATAAGAAAACCATAGGGAACCTAATTGTACTGTTGAATGAATTTATTTGTCAGTTTTGTTTTGTTCTTTTAAATTTATTACTTCATTTCTACCCTCCAGAACTGCTTTGAGCTCTACAACCCCAGTCATAAAGGTCAAGTAATTAAAGCGTGTAAAACTGAAGCTGATGGTAGAGTGGTGGAAGGCAACCATGTAGTGTACAGAATATCTGCTCCCACCCCAGAAGAAAAGGAAGAGTGGATTAAATCTATCAAGTGAGTTTAAAGTCTTTAATGTCTTTCAGAAAAGAAGTGCAAGCTCTTTTCAGAGTATGATACTAAGAGAATTTGTTGTAACTTGTTTGAAGAACTCTGATGTGGCAATGTCCTCGAGGATTAACAGTGAGCTCTGTGGGGTTAATGGATCAAGATACAAATCTCCTGTTACTGTCTGGTCCTAAGGAAATATTGCTGTTAACTCAAATGAGGAAAATACGGATTTATAAGTTCTATGCAAATTTAAAACCTTGTGTGAATTGTCATTAAATCTAATTTTATTGGATTCTTACTTCACCTAATAATTAACTTCAGTGACACATATCTTAAGCATGTTCGCAGGCAGCTTCAAACTTCCACAGCCTGACTTTATCTTGGAAGGTTTGTAAACAGACCCACACTTAAAAGAAATAAATAACAGTCAAGATGTGAAGGTGTGACCTCTAACATATCACAGCTGAATAGCACCTTTTGCTAAAGAAATATTTGTGGTGCTTAGATGTCAGCCATCCATCTTACTAAGAATGTGGAGTCATCCATGAGGATGAGAGAACAAAAGTTTCCGTTTTCAAAACCAGGTATTTGTTAACCAAACTGGTGATTCCTTTTCTCTCTTCCAGAGCAAGTATCAGCAGAGATCCCTTTTATGATATGCTGGCAACAAGGAAACGAAGAATTGCAAATAAGAAATAGAACATGATCAGCAACTTGTAGACCTGCATCAACCTATAACTGAGCATACAGTGGAGAGATAGAAGAAATTGGACAAACTAAATGAAGACAACTGTAAATTTTATATATAGATACACATATATATACATTTTACTATGGCATAAAAACTTGGCAAAACTTTTCAGGGTAAATAGTTACTGGCATATAATTTGAAGTAAGCCTCAAATCCCAGAGAATGATTATATTGGAACTTAATTCAACTGAACACATGGAAGCCTTGTTTTCACTTACATTTGTGACAACTCCAGTTTACTTGGGCTGGGAGGGAAAGGAGTTCAGGGCTAACACTAAAATGTCCTGCACCTGTTACCTGAGCACATTTCCCATAAAAGAAGGAGTGATTATAAGGCTTTGAGTTCTCACTAAAGTGCAGCACCAGCAGTGGAGCAGGACATGAGCTGGTGCAGCATTTTCCTGTCAGCAGAAACCTCACAAATCCCAATGTCAGTTCCAAGTCGTGTGTGTTTCACAGGAACAGCTGAGAGCAGCTTTCATTCAGGATCCTCTCCTACCTTTATGGAACCAGCTTTTCTCCAGAAACTCAGTGACTGGCAGCTCAGTAGGTGCCTGGTGGTGCCCAAGGGTTTGTCATTGTGCCCTGAAATACAGGCAGGGCCCAGCAGCAGAGGTTTGAGCCCGTGGCCATGACACGAAGTACAGATGTGGTTTGTGTTTGCCAGTTGGCTAAAACTCACTCCTGTCTGCTCATTCACTCACAACAAACACTGAGGTGTAATGACTGGTTTAATCTGCTTTTTATACAGTAATGTCCTTCTTATGTTTGAGGTGTTGTAGTTTGATTAACACTAAGTTACTGCTAAAGGAGAGAGATGACAGGGCTTGTGTGATTTTAGGCCTTGCATGTGAAAACACCCCCAAATAATTTCACATGCATTCAGTGTTTTTAAAGGGAAAAGCCAGGAAGGTGAACTCTGTAAGATGCAGCCCTAGAGAGTTAAACAAGCAGGATTTGTTTCTTTGCTTGATAACAAACTTTGGACATACAGAGTTCATGCAAGTTCATACAAGTTCAGTATTTCTATTGCATTCTTAAAGGCAATTTTCAGATTTCTGCTTCAGCAGTTGAAATTGAAAAAAATAGACATTTTTACTGAAAAATAAAGTATTACACACTGATTGCCTGGTGCAGTAGACTTCCCCACAGGCACGTGTCTCTGTTTTTGAAACTTGTGGGAGATCTTTCTGAGGTCTCTCTCATGGGTCTTTCAGGAACACATCAACTGCTGCAGCAGATTTTACTGCAGTGCTTTTCTGTTGATAGCACTCATACTGTTCTTAAGGTAAAGCCCCTAATTCCACAATGGGCACTAAAAGTGGGAGGTTTTGACTCTACTGCTTCTGTTACTACTCAGTTTTTCCCAAACTTGTTGAACCTGAGCCATGCCTGCTGTGCCAGTGGATGCTTTGGAGACCCAAAATGTTAAAGCAGCTTTGGTTGCTGGTTTCAGGAGCATCTCTGGCTCTGTTGTAGGGAGATGTGCTGCACTGGCAAACCCACAGACCTACCAAGTTGATCTGTTTGAAATCTCCTTTGAACTGTAAGGGAGAGTCTGTTTCACTGTTCTGTCTTACTGATTTGCCTTGTTTTGCATGGGGTGTCAGCCTTGTGAGTGTTTTGCTTTATTGCATGTTTGCAAAAGAGGCTGAGAGGAAAAGAACAAAGTAAACTTCCCTACACTTCAGATTTTCCCCAGGGTGTGTGGAATTGTTCGTGTGAATGTTTAAATCCAACTGCTTCCACAGGAATAAAACTCAGCCAGAGGAGATAGAATCCTTGAGTGAGTGTCAGTGTGGGGATATCTTTGCTTAATGGAACACATTTAAACTCTTTATAGAAATGAATTGTGTGTCCTGTGTTTGCAAAGCAGCACAATGATGGAGCTGCTGCCAGCACTTGTTTTCAGTCTTCTTTTCTGCAGTGACATTTTGTTTTCAAGCACTGCCTACGTCAGTCTTAGCTTTGGACAAGTAGATTTGTAATGCAAATAGTGACAAGCCAAATCAGTGGTACTAGTGAGCAGAAAGGTGAAAGGCAGAAAATACAGTATTTCTGGAGAAATATGAGATTACAAAAGCATTAATAAGCCATGAAGCACTTTTGTATCAATTCTTATCTTCTGAAATACCACCTTCAAGGAAATCTATTTATTTAACCAGGTGAGGATGTCTGCCTAAAAGCATGAAGGAAATGATTTGAGAGTTCATTTGCTGTATTTAGTTTGAAGTTCTTATATCCGGCAGAAATAATTATTTAGAGTAACATGTAACTGAGGATATTATAGCAGGAAATACATTATTTCTTAGCATTGAAATGCAGCATCTTAAACAGCTACTTGTGGTGCTCAATGTATCTATTTAATTTACCAAAGCTAATGGAATTGCGTTTTTGTGTGTGTTAATATTTGATTTCAGATGTTCTTTGTAACAGTATTAACAGGGAGTGAAACTGGCCCAAAATTTCCACTGGCCACGAGGCCAGTAAAACAAAGTGGCTTGTGAAAATTTTGGCCATATCAGGTACTATCCATGAGGGTGAAGAAAAATCTCTCAACCTTTCCCTTTTTTATTGGGCTTCAAGTCCAGGGGTGGCTGCTGAAAGTGGCTGCTCGGTGGCCTAAAGCAGGATCTGTTACAGTTTGGCCAAGCTGAGGAAAAGTCCTCTGGGGACAACAGATTCTCCCTTCCTGTTGCACTGAAACTTGAGGAATTCTTGAGCTCTTTGCTTTTGGCTCTGCCCCTCACAGCTGCAGGGGCAGTGAGAGCCGTGGTGCCAGTGCAGCTGGGAGGGAGCTGTACACAAAACTTAAGCTCAGCTGGACTGACTTAAATTTTACAATATTATGACAAAATAAGCTCTGAGTCACTTAACATTTTGAACCGTTTTAAACTGGTACAAAACTGAACCTTTATAAACTGAGCAGCATTTATAATGCTTCATATATAAAAAACTGCGTATTTTTAAGATTTATTACATATCTATGTAGATATGCTTGCTGGAAAAGCTAGGTCTGTTGTAGACCAGATGCTACAAATTAAGACTTGTGGCTTACCAGTTTCATTTCTATATTTTCTTGGAAAATGTTTCTAGCTAGAGTTTAAATATAAAATGTAAATACTGTACAGGTATGTATTGATATGAGTATTACTTGGTGTACACAAGTGATTTGCATGACAAAATATTCTGTATCAATCATTGTTAAAACGGTGATGTTCTTATGTAAAGCCACAGCAATATTAATGTTCTCATTTATCATTATAAGACCTGTTGCTTAAATCTGTCAATTTTCTCAAAAATAAAGTGTGAAACTGTACTGTCATGTATCTCCTCGTTTACCAGGAATAGATGAGAGGCAGTTGCTGACTCTTAAGTGGTTTAATTTTACAACTGCGCTTGTTAAGTAAAAGGCCTCTTTTCCCTACCCTTTAGGCACAGTAATTTGAAGTATCAGGTTTAATTTTTCAGAGAAAAAAATCCTTTAGCTGCAAAACGTTTCAGTAAAGTGTGTTACCACGTGAGAGCGACTCCAGTGAGAGCTGGCTTCCCTCGAGAGCCACCCTAAATTGAGGCATTTTATTTTGTCAGTTCCCTGCCAGGAGTTTCAGTCAGATGAGAGGGGGGGAAACGGATCTCTGCTCGTGGAGTAGATTAATTAGTTTCCTCAATTAGCACTGAGAAGCAGGTGCTGCTGCTCCCCAGCTCCGGGCAGTGCCACGAGTGCCCTCCCTGCTCGGAGCCAGGCAGGGCTGATGGAGCCCGTGGGGCTCTGCAGGGAGGCACAGCAGCAACACAAACTCCTTTTGGACATTTGTGCTGGAGCTACTCATCAGACAAAGGACACGACACCGAACCTTGGAGCCAGAGGACAAAAGAGGAAAAAAAAGCCAGATACAGGACAGGAAGGTTGGTTACTTTGCCATGTTACTTTATGTAACGTCACATCACTGTTGCCATAGGAACATTATGCAGGTACATTCTGGTTTGGCTTTACCGTGTTCCCCATGTACCAAAATATTACTTGTAAGTATTTAGTGAAACATTAACCTTGCTCTTTTCTGCTGCTTTGTTTTGTTTAGTTTTGTTTATTTTGTCACACACAAGAACAAGCTCCTGCTGAGCTCCCAGCCCGTGCCTGGCTGAGGAAGGTTTAAGTTCAGAGGTGAAGCCTTCAGCATCCTCGTGTGGGCAGCTGCAGTCCCGGGTACTGATCTTCTCTGGCTCACACCGACAGCATCTTCTGCCCTGCACTGAGAGGAAGATGTGACTCCTGGAGTGCCAAACATGCTCTGACAGCTGTCAGCTCCCATGACACAGTGCACGTTAAATAACTCAAGTAAAACTCAAATAAAAATGCATTTTAACTTTGCTGTATTTATATACTATATAAATTTTACATGCTATATATTTACAGTGGGGCAAGTGCTTTTTATCTTTAAAAAAACAAAGATCAAACTTTAGACATCTCTGAACAACACAGCTTGTATAAACCAGACAGATTATTCAGATGAACTGTATTTAATACAGGTTCCCCACTCATCTCCTGATGCAGGACCAGTGAATAATAAGTGCATCACAGTTTGATAGCATTTAATAATAAAAATAAAAATCACAGTATGAATTTGTCTGTAACTAGACACTTTAGAGAGACAAAACAGACAACTGAGACTTAAGACAAATGACAGTATATTAAGAAAATGTAATAAAAACATATGGAACAATATACAAATAGTCTTGAGAGATACATTCAGAACTGCATATTTGTTGTTTCACAATGTCGAAAACCAGAAGATTTTCTTCAGATCTTGAATATAACTCAAATGTGAAGTAAATTAGTTTCTAGTGTCAGACCACAGAAAAAAAAAAATGAAGCTCTTGCAAAACTTGTGAAGTTTAAATAAGTCTTTAAATTAAATATACAGACTGTCAGTTGCAACTTTTATAATTCCTGGTCGCTCTTGCACCAGATGTCTTAACTTGGAGTAACATTACATGAATAACATAAAGTCAACCTGAGTCTGTAATTAAGCAGCATTTGAGATGGTCTATTCCAGGGCATTATCTCAGCTCAGTGAGATATTTATGTGGTAATTTACAATGTTCAGCAGTTGTAAAAAGTTTTCACCCTTTTGGATTAGAAGTATATTTTAAAAAAGAAAGTCTCAAGTTAAAAACTAAAAAAAAGTTCTTATATGGTAAAATTCTGTACAGAAATGTTAAGCACCACTTATGACTGGATTTTGTCTTGATGGTAATTGATAATAAAGTTTAAGTTTTGATGGTCAATATTGGTAATGTCAGGTTTGAAGGTAAGAAGTTGTTGAAGGTAAGAAGTCGTTGTTTTGATGATGGAAAGTTGTTTTGAAGGTGAAGGGTTGTTGGGGTTGGTGGTGGGTTCAGTCTGAGTATTGAAGGCTTTCATCAGTCAGCTCCACATCTGAAAGGCAAAAGGAAGCGAGGTCAGGCCCTGCCATGACTTCAACCCTAAAACTGTCCCGGGCTGCATTTCTGAAAGCCAAGGCTCAGAGCTGGCCCAGCTCCCTCAGGCCAGGATCCAACTCCCTCCACACCAACTGCTCCCAGTTCCAGGCTAAGGCTGAACTGGACAGAGCCTTGGGACAGAGCCACCTGCTTTAACAGCAAGTGCTCGACCTTGCTGAGTCAAATTTCATGGAAGGTTTGCCCAAACAGCATCGTTGGTTTAGTAACAATCTTGTGGTCAGGCTGAGCAAGTCGTAGCCACAAAGGCAGAGCCTTCAGAAATTTGCTGGAGAGGAATGTAGGAATGTAGGAAAGAACTGCTTCAAAGCTGCTCCTTCCCCCCTCCTGTATGAATTTTTCTTAAATCAGAACTTAACACTAGCTGTTTTCATCCTTAATAATTTATTCAAAAAAACCAGGAGTTGTGGTGAAAAGGCACAACTTCACAATTCCTCAGTGGTTCCTCACCTGTCCCTACCTTGTTTGAGAGGTTCAATACTCTCTAAAAACACAGCCTAAGTGGCCTCTTTTGAAAGCAGCTTTCATTGTTCTGAGAATTCTACTCGAGACCCATTTAAAAAAAAACAAAAAACAAAAAACAAAAAAACCCTGACATTCCAAAAGATGGAGCTAATTAGCATCCATGGACTTGAGGAAATACTAAAATTCTCAAGCCTTGAAAAAAATTGCTTTTGCCAGCCCTCATCTCCCCTCGAGCTGTGAGAGTTCAGCTCCTGCCCCTGCACAGCTCAGGGCCCTGAGCTGAGCAAGGGGAGGCAGACATTGAATTCCTGACTAAACCTGACTGGTTTGGAAAAATCCGAGTTTGCCATCTGCTGGCCAGAGAATCACTAAGGCCAAACCACTATTGAGCACAAGCATTTTATTCTGTTTAGTTCCTGATTTATCAGCTAGATAACCTTTTAGTGCAACAAGGGTTATTTTGGGCATGAGTATTATAAAAAGCATCTCTTTTTGTAACATTAGGATTTGAAAGACCTCAACCCAGCTCTTCTTAAATTCTCCTCATTAAAGAATAATGGGTGAACAATCAGCTTTCCCTCCTGACCATTAACCCAATTCTTAAACCATGGGTAGGTATAAAATGTAGAAAATTTGACAATAAAACTTGCTTTTGGATAGTGAACTGTCTTCTTCAGGGACTACTTCACTTATCCTTGAGTAAAATGATTGTTTTGGTTTTTTATTAAAATAGATGAGTAACTGAAACTGGTTTATGTCGGATAATAGGCATTTAATAAGGTTTTATTTCTATAATAAACACTTCTGTTCAGCAAAAATTTCATGGGAAATGTTGTCAAGTTTGATTTTAGATGTTGAACTTGTTGCAGTATGCAATCATCTTCATTGCATAATTTTAGAGCTAATTAATTTAAACTAATTAATTTATCTACTGTGAGCCCAAGTTGAGATTATGACAAGCAACAGCTGAGAGCTCAGTATAAATTTAGTCAGGCACACAAATTCATATTCAGGTTTTTGTAAGAAGCACCAGACTTTTTTAAATATTAGAAATTGGGGAAGAGCTGTTTCCTCAGCCCATTTCTATGTACTGTTAAGCCTATGCTAACAAAAAAACCCCACAACTGAATAAAACAATAGCAGGAATTTAACACTCTCCGGGTGTTTAATTGTCAAGTGTCCTCTTTTGAGAGCTGTGCTTAGGAGAAGGCAGAGCTACACCTGGACCAACAATATCTCAGTATCACCACCAACTCCTGCTGCTCTGAGTGAGCAACCAGCAGTGTTTCTGTGCTAGGAACAGCTGAATGTGGTATTTTATTTGAGTTACAGAAGGGTTTGGGTTGGAAGGGATCTTACAGACTATCTGTTTTCGACCCTCTGCCACAATAGTGTTTGGAAGCCATGATAAAACCCAGGGGTTTCATCACACAAGCATTTAAAGATTGTTCTGAAGAACCAGGAGAAGATTGTTCTGAAGAACCAGCCTTACCTCTGACATACTCATTGGATGCCATGGAGCTGTATTTCTTGCTGTCACCTGCACCAGAAGGCTTCTCTTCCTTGTAGGGTTGTTTACTGCCCTGGTTTCTGTATTGCTCACATAAATGGTCGTCTGGAGGACGGGATTCTTCCTTCTTCTCCCATGTTTTCTTCTGGGAACGAGGATCTAAATATTCCAATAAGTCTTTCAATTTCCTGTCGTGCTTCTTCTTTTTCTTCTTTTTCTTATGTTTGCGATTGTCATTGTCAAAGTGGAGCACAGAGCAATCCAAATCATAAAGTCTGAAGGAAACATGCAAGTTAAAAATAGAAAAACAGATGTGGCACTTGATGTATAAATGAAATGTTATTTATTTACCACAGGTGATGACTTGCAGAGTGTCTGCTACTTTGTGGTAATTTCTGCACATCTAACTTAATTTAGATGCAGCAACCTTAAGCCCTCAGAATGAAGGACAAGAGGTCCTGGTTTGTACACAAATCATTAACAGGCATATGGGGAATTAAAAAAAAAAATTCAAATTGTAACCTAACCAAGAACGGCGTGCAGATGTTATTCTGACTACATTGTCCAGCTCTAGTGTTCTAACACAATTCAGCAACATCTTTCCTATCTTCACTTGGCCAACCTAATGACATGATCCCGTCACGTTATGACAGATAAGTTACTTAGAAACAATGAAAAAAAGGCAGACATGAGAAATACCCAGAAAATAATTAGGAAAAAATTGCTGATTATGCTGGAATCCTTGCTTACTTGTAATCCTTCTCTCGATGTTTATCTTTGGACTTCTTTTTCTTCTTGACCTTCTTATACTTTTTGATTCTTTGGTCATCTATCTTTCGGCATTTCTTTTCTATGTCACTTCCACTTTCTTCTTGGTGGGAGTATTTTCTTTTGCTATTTCTTAGTTTTTCTTTTTCATTTTCCCGGGAAGAGTCCTCAAAAGTTGAGTGAGCTGACACTGGAGGAAGTGTGTGCCTTTCACGGGAGTATTTTTCCGAGTGCTGCTGAGGTACTGAACAGTGGTGGAAGTTGGCTCTGTGGCTGCTGAAGTGATGCCCATCCTCCTCTCGGGAGAGTGTGCTGTGAGCCCACCTGCTTTTGCAATGATAATCCTTGTGTGACCTGCTGTAAGCTTGGCTCAACTTGTCATAGTCTTTATCACCGTGAGAGGACTTCCTCTCCCTGCCATCCCTTGTTCCATGGGAGGAATAATAATCATTGTAGTATCTGCATTTTTCCCATCTCCGTGGTTCATCTTGATAGTATCTTTCTCTAATCCAAGGCCTGTCTCCTTTGGAATAATAATACCTGTTCCTGTCTGGATCTGTCCTTTCTCTGCTCCGGGATCTGTAACGGGAGTATTTTCCTGAGCTCCTGCCATTGCTGGGACTGTTTCTTTCATTGTGGGAGGATCTGTACTTGCTCTCGCTGCAATGCTCCTGCTTGTGACGGCTCTGCTTGTTTGTTTCCACACTGTGAGAGCTCCTCCTCCTGTGGGAATGATCATCTGCTTTGTTTCTGGTTTGCCTCTCCTTCTCCTCAGTGTCCGAGTTCTCTCTCTTCCTCCGGTAGTGCTCTTTGTCAGTTCTTTTAGAGTCATGCATTTTTTTCTTATTTTTTTTCATATGTTTATCATCTTCTTCACATATTTTATTACTCAGTCCCTCATCTGCTCTAGAAAATTGACTTTCCAATACTTTATCTAGCTTTGTAATAGAAGAGTCATTAACGGGTGGTACCTCTACATAGTTATTAGAAATGTCCTTTGTATCTTGGCATTTATCTGTAATATCTAGAGATGCAAGTTTTTTAGAACTACATTCAATGTCAGGCTTTATAGAGGAAGTTTGCCCTAATTTCTCTTTGCTCTCAGGAGACCCTTTGATGTACAAAGGATTTTCTTTTGAAATGAGTTCAGGTTCTTTTGATCGTCTTAGTTTGTCTTTATCTCTGATGTCTTCAGACTCGCACTGCCCAAGGAATTCACCTTCAGTATCCAAGGATTTTTTCCTAACCTTGTGCTGACCATTGATATTGAGATGTGCATTATCAGCTTTTGTTATAATACTTTCAGCAACTTCTTCTTTGGTAAAAATGGATTCAGAATCTGGTTGAGTAAAAAGTTTCTCAACCTCACAGCTAAAGTTGGAAGGAACCTTCCTGGATTCTTCATAGGCAAACAGTGCTTCCATCACTACAGTTTCCATAAGACCATCGTTGTCAGAAGATTTCTGAGATCCAGAGACACTGCACAAAAATAAAAACGTATTTTTAACTTCAAAAAGTTCATCTAAAAGATGTTAGGGGTAAAATTTCCTAAAGGTAAAAAAAAAAAAAAAAAAAAGGTGGCTAATGCAAAACTCTGAAAGACATTGTCTTCAGAAAACTATTCTTACACCTCCCTCAGCTCCCATGGAGAGTTTTTCTTCTCTCAGTTCTGCAAGTCTTGCCTTAAAAAACCCACCCCAACACATCCACCTCCTTCCACTTGCAGCTCTGAATCATATCAGCAGCCAGAACAACAACGTTTGCTCTCCCCCCAGTTAGAAAAAAGGTAAACACACAGATTTCCCACTTTCTCCCAAACGGGAGAGCAGATTGTGGGAATTTACATTCACTCATCCTAGGATGCAAAAAAAGGGGAAAGAAAAGAAGTGTTCCAGACAATGGAAGAAAAATGTAAAAACATCCTGTGAAAGTTTCACAGGAGGCATCTGCCTGTATTTAGTATCAGAGTTAGGTGTGCCCAGTGCTGATGCTTGCAGCCCAGATGGACAGTGTGGAATTCTCTGTACTGATGTCTCTTAAGTAGCACTAGTAGATGTGCAAAATAGTAATAAACTTGTATGAAATATTGCTGTAATCAGTGTCTGCATATTACCTTTTTTCCTCTGACAAGCTGTTCAACTGGCTGTATGTAAGAGATTCTAAGATACCTTGAGGATCTGGTGACAAAGCTTTAGGCATCTACAATTAAAACACAGAAGTTAACAGAAAGAAAAAGCTATTTTTAGTAGAAAATTACTGTTGTTGACAAACTTCCAACATTAGATGTTAGACAAGATCACACTGAGTTACCTGCACTTTTCCCACTTTACACATCATCCCCCCCCTTCTCCCAAAAATGTATTTTATGAAGCTTATGAAGTATTATCTCCCTGAACTTTTCTTATGCTGACATATGTCACACGTCAGCTCAGCTCTGCAAATCCAACGGGATAAGAGCACAAAGGGTTAGAATGAAATCTGTGCTGTGTTTTCTTGGTATTCCACAGTGTAGAGCTCATCAATATTGAATGTATCATAGGTGAGGAAGTCCACATGAACAAACGTAACTCACCGTTTCAAGCACTCCATTTGCTTTAGAGAAGAAAATCTCAGAAGGTTTAATGGGTTGGACTTGGCAAGTGGAATCATCAAGTTTCAGTCCATTTTCTTTATATTCATTATCTAAACTAATAGCACCATTTAAGGAATCAATTTTTGGCAGCTCATGCTGGGATCTTTCTTCAGCACTCTGACAGGACGAATGGGAATTATGCAATGTACGGACCACCTTCCCAATCAGAATTCCATTGGAAGATAGGACGTTGCAATTCCTTTTAAACAAGCCCTTGGACTCCTCGGGTTTCCCTGAAGGTTCTGCACCGTAAGGGATCGTGTTATCAGAGCAGAGCTTGGGGTTTCCATTCACTGCTGGCTCAACAAAGATTTCATCAGGAACCTCCTGCTTGGGGACATTGGTAGCAACTGACACTGTGGCTGGGTTTGAGGTAGGCTCTGCTGAGGAAGAGTTTGTGACTGTGGCTGAAGGGATGGGCTTCAGCTCCTCCTCCTCCACAGCACTGCTCGGACACTCGGCCTGCGACACCGCCTGCCGTGGGGGCAGCTTGTTGTGAATGCTGATGGTGATCTTCTGTGTTTTCGAAGGGTCTGTCATTGAAGGCCTGGCAATTGCCCAGTTCTGAACACAAGCTGTTGGTGGAGCTGAAGATGGCCTCTTGACAGCAACACCAACAGCACTGGGATCCTCTTTTAAGGGTCCGTTTCCGTTTAAGCGACTGGAACTCTGGATTTAAAGAGATTGTAAGATGGGTATGTTCAAACACACAGCTTTGCAAGTTTTACAACATTAAGTTCTCATATTAAATAGTTCTATGGATTGCCTCAACACCTAAGGAGAAACCTCACCTCCCTTCCAATATAAATGCAGGTCCAACAAGTGTGTGTAAATCCTACCTTTGGTATCAAATAAGCATAGGTTTTGACACCCACCCAAACAACTTAACATTGACTGAAGCTATCCCAAAAAATATTTATTTTCCTTTTTAAACATTCCCTGACAACACCGGAATAATTCTGCTGGTACTCAGGAACAAGACAATTTATTTTGTATCACCGTCTCAACTAAAGCGACGGTGATAGGGATGGGGCAGATATTTACTTTTTAAATTTAAATTATTTAGGCATTAACAGACAAATTGTCTCATGAGCACAGCTCTCAAGCTGAAAGTAGCAAAGCTGAAAGTAGCAAAGTGACATAGTTGCACAATTTAGGATCAGCCAGTGTTCGAATAACTCCGGCTCTAGCCCGAGGGCTGTGAGGAGAGCTGCAGTGTGGAAGGGAGAACAGAACCCAAGAAAACCCAACCCCAGACCACCCCCCGGTACGCGGGCGCTGCCGTCCGTCCCCTGCCGTTACCTTGACCATGTGAGGAGGCAGGCGAGGCCCCACGAAGGCGGGCTGCTTGCCGCCGGCGCCGCGCTGGCCCAGGAAGGGGCGCGGGTAGGAGGGCGCGGGCAGGTAGAAGGCGCGCTCGCCCAGCGTCAGGTCGTAGCGCCTGGAGAGACAAGGGCCACCTTAGCTCTTCTTTCAGCCCCTGCCTGCATTAAACCCCCTCCCACAGCCTCACAGGAATAGTGTACACCACAGGAAGGACACGTGTGGAAGATTTAGCCAAGACTACAAGCTGAAGATTAGATAATGGTATTTCTACAATGAGTGTCCAAAGCAATGCTTCAGCCTCGCACCATCTATGGCTGTGGTTTCTCCTCTTTTCTAAACTGGCCAGCTACAGAGAGCTCATATAAAGCAGTGCCCAAGAGCAGAAGTTTAATGTCAAGCAATGAAAGGTAATAAATGACACGGGGGATTTCCACTTCAACAGAGATACACAAACAGTAATATTTTCCTAGGGTGAAAAGAAAAAGACTCGAAAACAAGGAAAGTATCAGCAACTTGATAGTAAAAATATTCTGAGTACATCTGGTGTTTGTTATTACCTGATATAAAAAAGTACATAAGCTTGCTGATTGAGAACTGTTTTGATATCAGAAAGCTCTACTGAGGCATCATTCATTCGGTACCAAAGTCCATTACCAGCCTGCAAACAAAGACAGAATATCTTCAGATGAACTGCATGTGTTCCAAAGGACATCACAGATAGAGCACCACAGAACAAAGCATACCAAAACAAAGCAAACAAAGCACATGATGCAATGTTTTCCCCTAAAACCAGTGGTTCCCAGTAACATTTTGATTTCTTTGCCAGCACAGATTTCACCCTGTGAGAAGCTGAGCTGATATCTACCTTTATGAAGCAGAGATAGTGTCCAGCATTACAGTTGAAGCCACTATGTACAAGAACTGCATATAAAGCATAAATGAGGGGTTCTCCAATGGATTGGGACATATATGCTCGAAGATCCAAATATTCAGGGTATTTTACATCCTAAACACAGACAAAGATTCAAACATTATACTGAAATACTTCAGAGAACAGCCTGAAAAAAACATTTCTACAAACACAAACGAGGACTTACATATTTTTCGGTTCACTTAAAAATGCCTATTCTCAGAAACAACATTTAATAACTTAATCTGCAGGGAGCTATTTTTTACAGAATTAGCTTTTTAAGGGTAAGGTATGTTCTTATGGTCACACAGGAACTTTATCACTATTAAAAAAGTAACAGCCACTGCTGCTAAGTTGTTATATGAATTTCTCTTACGCTATAGGTACTGCCTGAAAATGTAAACAACTTTAAAATGAGTACTCATCTTTGGGAAATAACCCATTCTGAAAAGATAAAGTAGCATTCCAGCTGCAAACATACCTTGTTGATCTTTCCACCTGTAAAATTTGCAAATCTTTTCAGTGATATTGTGAGAACATTGGAAGAGCGATGTATCGTGTATCTCTTTGATGCTGGAACCATCTTTTTACACCTTAAAAACAAGCACAGACACAGTTTTAACAGTATATTCTTTTCTCACCCAGAAGTCAAACAAGTTTTCATCTCTCACACATGCTTATGCTATTTGAATGATATTTGTTTGTGTAGTATGTTAGATCTTTTCTTAAATCCATAAACTGCATTTCAGCTTTGTTAATAGAGAGAAGATGGGAGGACATTAGGGACAGCTCTACAGAAAAAAAAATGAAGGATTTAGGACATTATCTCTTGATAGCCAAATAAATGTCTGAACATGTATCTTTCTTTTGTCAAAAAGGTAAGGCTGTAAAAAATGCAAAAAAAACCACTGGAAGGAAAGAGTTAGCCATGCTGCAAGAGGCAGACATTGGACAATATTGAGTTTTCTTGTACTGAGGTTCCCTGGAAAGACACTGAAACCCTCTGCAGTCCTCCAAAACAAAATTGTTAATTTTGTTTGTTGCACTGCAAGGAGGTACAGACTAAGTCCTGAAATGCAACCATCAGCACAAAGACTGAAACATGTCACTTTACATTGTCAAGAAAAATACTGCTGAGAGCTAACAAACAGAAAGAATTTAATAGCTTCTTTTCAAACTGATGTCAAAATACAAGGCACAGAATTCCAAACTGATGGTGAGAGCCAATGAAAAACGAGACCTGCCCAGAATATGAAAAAAAAAAGAAGTGGTTTATAAAATTCTGGAACTTGTATTTAGAGACAAAATTTTCAGGCAGTAGTCCTTATTAGAAAAAATAATGGTAGAAAACAAAAAGGAAACTGAAAAGTAATATAATAGTTTGCCAGCAATGGAAATGACACTGTACATATACCAAACCTTTCTTTTCAAACTCACAAAAAGACTGAAACTTCTGGTTTTATGTGACTAAGCCGGTGTTGCCTCCCACCCAAATCCTTGTCCATATCCCTGTGCCCCAGCTCACCACTTCTTATCAGACATGCCTTTCAACTTCTGGCCATGAGTATTTCAGTGTGCAATGTCACACCTAGGAAGGCTGACAAGCCCCAGCACAGGCAATATTAGGCATAAAAGTCTAATGTGAGCAACACAATTCTTATAAAGTATTTCCAAATATTCGAACAGAAGCATAAAAGTTACTCACTTAGAAACAAGTGCATTATTTTCCAAGCTTTGAATGATTTCAGTATATTAGTTGTGTAAACAAAACTAAATGTAACAGCAAGCCATGTCCGTCTTATTGCTAAACAAAGTCAAGAGATAAATTATCCTCCAAGTCACACCCTGCATTAAACATGTATCTTGTATTAAGGTGTAATTAATAATAATCTTACTTGCTACATTTATAGCTATTTTCACCGTCCAGTTGTTCCGGTTTCACAAATTGTTCCAGAGCTCTGGTGACAGATGTAACTGCCTGGATGAGCAACAAAGTAGAGCACTAAGTCACAAGAAATGCAAAATTTTAAGCACTTACAAGCACTATACATGAGAACCTTGCTACTTCATACTTAAGTGACCTACTGTGAACAGCAAACACCATGAAGGAGGAGACAGAAACAGAGTTCACTGAGCTTTTACCTCATTTGAAAATGATTCTACTTCAAAATAAATAAATTTTGCAGTGCCAGACAGTATCTGTGGTATGCTTTGGCATCAATAATGAGAACAATCAACCCATCGGTCTGACAATAGATGTATATTGAAGTAGAATAATTGAGAAGTATGACTGTATCATTGTTTGTGTAGACATAATTATTATTTTTCCAGCTTAAATCCAATCCAAACACAGAGAACATTTCCATGGCTTCCACAGAACAACACAGTCCAATCCACCCACATCCACTACCACGTTCTTTTGTTTCATCAAGGTATGTTTTTAAGCAAAATGACTTTATTTTAGGAAGCTCTACAGACCTTTACACATCTCAGCCCATGCTCACAAAACATCTCACCTTTATGTCCAAGGTAACATCGAGAAATGGCTCGTACGTATCTGACACTGCTTTGCAGTTCAAGCACTTTACTGCAATCAAAATACAAATGCTTAACATCATGTGAATGAGGCTAACTGCATGAATTCAAATTATTAATACACATCACTTTAGTCAAACTACAAACTCCTTTGCTACAGACAGACAAAAAGATCAGTTCGGAAGACAGTTAATTTTTTTACTAAGTACCTCGAGATCTTAGATATCCTCCAAATATTTGATAAATAAGCGTGGTGGCTTGAGAAGATCTGTCTAACCTGGAAATAAATTAGAGTCAGACCTGAGAAGGCTGGAAGCACAGAGTTCAATCTTCAAACAATTTTTGGTTTTATGAAAACTAAGGACATAGATTTTAATTCATGATAGTAAATAAAGTAGAAGGAGGGGCTAGGAAACATTTAAAATTAATTAGTTTATGCTTACTTGGTGCTTCCATTCAAGCAAGCTTTCTGTAAAGCATCAACAGTGAAGCATAAGAATTCATGTGCATCCTCTTGGCTGCCAAAATGGAAATGTTTTCCTATTCCTAATAAATAAGAAGGTTATTATATATTTATTTCCTACAGAATGAAAGAAAACACACATTTCTAAAATATCTCTTCTTCAAAGTATCAGAATTATTTACATGTATCAAATAATTCTTTGAAGAACTAAAAAAATAAAAAATAAACCTATATCAAACTACTTACTTTTAAGGCCATTAATAACAGACGTAGGTTTGATGGCATTATTAGAGCAACACAGGACCTGGTTGATGTGACTTTCCATTGTGCACATCATACAGAATCCTTCTACATGACCTAGTGAAAGAAGAAAGCATCCCATTCTAGTCAAACACACATTGCTAAAAAAAAAACCCACCCCAAAATAATAATAATAATAATAATCTAACTTGTGGGTGCAATGTCCACTCTCTGTGTTACATTCCTTTCTCCTAAGGTGTCAACATCCCAACAGTTCTGTGGCATTTCATTATGCAGAACTGTACAGAATAAAACTTGTAGAATCACAGACCAGGTTACTCAAAGCCCCATCGAACCTGGCCAGGAGCACCCCCAGTGGAAAATGTCCCTGCCCATGGCAGGGGATTGGAACTAAATAATTTTGAAGGTTCCTTCCAGCCCAAACCATTCTATGGTTCTGAACTGAAATAATTTTATATGGGAACAAAACACAATCAAACTTCTAAGAATACACATTAAGATACCAGACTAGAAAGCATACAGGTGCCTTAGGAAAAAAAAACATTTATGGATATAAAAAAAAGCTCCCCTAGGCTCAAATAAATTCAAGTAGAAAAACAAAATTCAAAGAACACAAATTCCAAGGTTTAAAAATACAAACTTAATTATTTAGATTAAAATCAGCGTATTTTTTAATACAGTCCCCCAAAATTTCTATTTGAGTTCATAAGAGATTAGTTTGTACCACTTTCTAGAACGTTTGTGTTTTTTAATGGGTCAACACTGAACATGTGATTTATCACAGTATTAGTGCACTGCAGTACCTCAGCTGTGAAGACTAAGTACCTTCAACGCCAACATCCTAAATTTTATCACCTTTCTACCAGCAGGAAACCCAAATGCCAAATGTTCATCAAATGCCTTACTTTACAATGTACTTTATTATTCACATGAAGCAAGAAATGATCTTTTCTTTAAGTTTTACCGTGGCCCATTAAATTAACAAATTCACTTTATATGCCTCCTATAATTCTGAGCCTCCTGTTAGCAGAATCACAGAACCATTTAGGCTGGAAAAGACCTTTAAGATCACGTTCAAAACCTGCTTCTACAGACAAAATAGGACAACTAAGAATTTTCTTGACAGAACCACTGTTTTTCTTCCCCCTCTGGAGCTGTCCAACAGATTTATAGTGTTAGAAAGTACTCACATGACTTGGTGTGCTCAAGGGAAAGCATGTAATTGGCAAGAGGAGGCGTGTAGGTCAAACACTGGAGAGTAGAATTAAGGAAACACGTGTTGCCGAGGTTCTGCAGCCCCACTCCAACACTTTGTGTCTGCTGCCAATCCATACAGATTTTCTCAGGCGGAAAAAGAATTCTTTGTGGCGGAGCAATCCCATCATTAACAACTGCGAGGAAATTGTCTTTCAGAAAGAGTTGTATTGTTTTTGTTTTAAAGCAGGTATTTAAAAAGCAGGATTCTGCAGGAGTAGCCTGAAGAACCAGCTCTGCTCCAAAACACAGCAGCTCATGATGCACAGCATTAACACCGCCACATGAATTTGCTGGTCAACTCACTGTTTAAACAACAATTTATTAATCTAATTCGTCTAATTCAAGACAAACTACCACGCTAATTTTAGTACCTGGTTTCTTTTTATATATGTCCTTTCATCTCTCTATTAATTAAATTACTGGGTTTTTTTCTTATTTTAATTTAAACCATAAACTTACACTTGTGGTTATGCAGTAAGAAGAATTCAGTGAGACAAACAAGTAGTACAGAAAGTAACCCTATAGATACCAGATCTCTTCCTGGGCAGTGTTATTATTCAAAGACTTGTGAATAATGGAAGCCATGAATAGACATGGTGAAATGTACTTTTCTCTCCAGAACAGAAGAGACCTAGGTACATCTGTCCACTATGAAAAGCTCCCCTGATTTGATTATACATAAATAAAAAATACTTCACAAATCAATTGTAAATAGATAAAACCAAGTTCTGCAACACCTATCCCTGCAGCTGCCTTAGGGGATGCACAAAATTGAAGTCTGTGGCCAAACTCTTGATTCGTTGTAGTCCCATTTTACAGCAATGCAACAACTAAAATCTGCTTCTACTTTGGTTTTGTTCTTGAGAAAAAGGAAGGAGGACAAAAGACACTTACCTAGATCTCTTTGGGCAAAAGGCTTTGATTTTTGAGATGATCTACAGTAAATATGCCCCCCAGGACCTTTGTCCACAGAGACTTTGTTTGGATCTTCTGTAGGAGGTACCCGGCCCAAACTTGCAGTGCGTGACGTCATTTTTTTAGTACGGGGTTTCATAGATTTGTCAGACCGTCTTGAGGAAGATTTTTTAGACTTTGAAGATTTTGGCTTGTTAACTATGGTCATTGTTCATATCTGTAACAAGGCAAAAGTTCTGTTTGGCATAAGAACATCCAAAGTATTCCAGAAAGAAAAGACTAAGAGAGATCCTCAGCCTCAAAGAACTCGAAGAACTGAACACTAAGAGTGATTACAAATAAAGGAACAAACCCCCAAAACTCAAAAAAAAAAAAAAAAAAAATTCCACACAACACACAACTAAACACTCAAAGTAGAATTTTCCATCAAAACTGTATCAATATTGCTTTTAACTTCTGCTGAGCTAATGACTGATGGCATTTCTTACACTTTCATGGGATTTTAAACCACTATAGCTACCAAGACCTCCTTCCTAAAAGGAGCTGTGAGCAGTGGCACAACCAAGTGCTGGCCTGTTGGGATCCAGGAGGAATTGTCTGGCCAACATGTTCTGGTTCCTGGGACCCACACACCCCTGATGACACAGAGGATGGGATATAGCTCTGAGAAATCTGGGGAAAGGAGAGCAAGAAAACACTTGCAAATTGATTTCCACCTGGGTTCCTTCTGCCCTTCCAAGAAGTATTTGTTTGGATACAATTTTGGCAGCACTCCTTGCAGTATTTTGCACCCATCACGTTTACAATGCTTACTTATCAACCAAGAAGTTGAATTAAAAAGCATATTTTTCAGTTCTACTTATGCAAAGTTGTTTTGCCAGGGAAAAACAAAAGAGGAATGCAAACTGTAAGAAGAAAATGATGAATGCAAAAGAAAGCAAAACAAATCCTCAGCCCTCAAGAATAAAGGCAACAACTGATATTAAGTCCTTTATAAAATGCTGATTATGTTTCAAGATGGTACCTCTTTTAATATGTGTAATTGTGTGTGCATAGTAAGCTGCTGAATAATTACATGATCAATTATCAACCCCTATATGTAAATCTTTACTACTATCGTACTATATCATGTAGGGCCTTTTTAAGTTTAGGTAAACTATAAACTTAACCGAGGGTTTAAAGTATAACCTGGTTTGTAATCCTGAAATAACTGGGAGAACAAAGCATGAAGCAGTTTCAGACTCATGGCACAACTTGATTGCTAATGATAAAACTTTGGGTAGATTAAACAAAGCACAGTAAATCGGAGAACTTCTAGTCCCACAAAAGACAAATTATGCCTGGAGCCTTTAATTAGATTTTTTCCCCTCTCAGTTATCAATTTAAAATCTACTCTGTACACACTTTCCATTTTAGAGATGATAATACACAAAAAATGGAAAATTCACTCATTTTACTGAAAAAATAGGACATCCTTGTCCATTTGAAAGACTAAGAGGACAGTTCTTGGGCTTAGTGACTTTTAGGTAAGATCCAGACTTCACATTGCAGATACTGGTGACATCTCCTTTTCCTGATGGAAAGGGAAGGGGCTTCAACATCATATTTAAAACTCATCTGCAGGACAAAAACTCGAATGAAGACTGCAGTGAAAAGCAAACAGAATATTATCACAAAAAAGCTTTGGCCTTATACTGACCAATGAGGAATGCCTCACATATTTTTAAACTTATCTTTGACAACTGAGCAGCACATTACCAGATACCAAAGAGTAAGACACCTGCAAATATTAATGGATGCCAAGAACAACTCAGATCCACCACTTTTAAAAAATGTCAATATAACTGATTTGGATATAACATCTCTTTCACAAAGTAGCACAAAAGCCACAAACACGGGTATTTTTCCTCTCCCAGTGTTCAGTGTATATACAGGTTCTGTTCCTGTACCACTGCTGAACAGAAATGCACATTCCATGTGTACTGAGCGCTTTTTCCCTGCACTATTCCCATATGTGACTTCTCCCAGTATAATACTGACAAGTAAAACAGAACAGTTGCTTTCCTCCCATTTGGAGTGTTGCATCAGGGTTGTTTAGATTCTTTTTTCGCAGTCTCATCACAACACGCATCAGTTACGACTTGGATCTAAATATTTACGTTTGGTCTCCGTTTTGCATACAATAAATCACAGCTCAGGAGGGTTTTACACAAGATCCCGTTCACAGAACCGCGTTCAGCCAGGGAGTATGACTGCGCCTTTATCTCGGCACAAACCAAACATTTCCAGCAGCGAGCGTAAAAAAACAAGAGCGGCACACGGCAACACCGAGGCACAAACAAGAAGCAGGAGGAAACTACTCCAGCAGAAGCCCAGGCGGAGTCACCTCGCTCCATCACGGACCGCACCGCACCCGCCGCCGGGAGCAGAACAGCCGGGCAGTGCGGAACACACACACACACACCCCGCGCTGCTTTTACTTTCGTTACAAAATGAAAGGCAGCAGAGGAGAAAGTGATTAATGAGTTCACGGTGGCTCGGCAGGCGGCGGGGAGCGCCGGGCGCGGGACAGCTCCGAGCTGCGGTCCCGGGGCCGTTCCTGTGGCGGGACCGAGCCCGGCCCCGCTCGCGGCCGGACCGCCCGCCCGGTGCCGCCGGCG
>VZRO01003426.1:437496-453879 GCA_013397915.1 Daphoenositta chrysoptera
GCTGATGCAAGCGCGGGCAGGCCCGGGCAGCGCCCTGCCCCGGGGCCGCCGCGGGAGCTCCCCCGGCCTCGGGCGCGGGGCGCCTCGGTCTCCCCGGGTAGCTGCTTTCCGTCTGCACTTAACAAAATTAATTAGGTTCCTAATTAGCGTCTTAAGCTACTCTCTTAATGGCAGCTCGGGTGCTGCCTCTGTGAGGCGGGGTTGTGTTGAGGCTGTGTGGTTGTGCGTTGTTTTGATGTTTAGGGAAATGGGTGTGTACTGAGAGCTAAGTTCATTCGTCTGACTGCCCTCTTCCAGAGTCCGATGTGCCGGCCGAGCTGAGAGTTGCGAACGGGTCGCAAAAATTTGTGAAGTTCACTTCGACCATCCAAAACCAGCTGCTGCTTGTGTCACTGCTGGAGCATCTCTGCCACATGTACACGCACAACCCCGTTCACTCCAGGTGTTTGTTCCGAAGTCAGTAAGAGGAGTTCATTCCTGTCTCTTAAACTGATTTACTGCAATATGTACCAGACCTTTCTGTGCAGAGTTACTGTGTAATATCAGTACATAGCTGTAGGTTTCATCCCGCTGGGACAAGAGTGATTCTGTGAAGAGGATGAATAACTTGAATCAACTAAATTGGCAATGACTTGTGTTATTTTTTGAAAACAGTAACAGAATATTGCTGTAGATGTAAGAATCAGACAGTTCTGTTTCAGCTAGATCCTGTGAGTTGCATCATGAGAAGGGCAGCAGGGTAAATTATGTAACTGTTAAGTGTGATCTAAAAATGCTGGTAGAAGAGGAATTTAATAAAATACTTACCAAGAAATAGTTGTAGTAGAGTCTTCACCAAATATTTCAAAATTATATTCTGTGAAAATCTGAGTAAATACCTTTATAAGCCCTTTATTTTGCTGTAAAGTCTTTTGATATCATTCAGGGAGTTCGCATTTTTGAGTGTGAAGTGTTACTTTAAAAATACCTTTTTGCTATGTGACTTATAATGGGTATTTTGTTCATTTAGGCATATACTTAGTGTATTTAAGAAAGCATATCCAAGGGTTTTGTCCTTACTTTGCACGATTGTAGACAATAAAATCTAATGTGTTGTTCATAGCTAAAATTTATGCCATTTATAACATCATAGCTGCACCCATCTCTAGCATTTATTAGGTTTTGTTTGCCACAGTTGTTTCACTGCAACTGAGAGAGATGAGGTGCTTGGGGAGGTGGTGGAAGGGAGTGACTTTGTTCTTTATTGTGAATATGTGCACAAGTGTGTGGGTTTGGATGGGAATTAGAAAATCTTGACACGACCACTTTTGGTTATAAATGCGTCCTCATAATTGCGAACCTGCTTTGAATTTTTCTCTTCACTGATCAAAATAAGTCCAGAGGTAAAAAGTAAGTGGATGGGTGGATGTTTGTATAATTCATCTGCTGAGATGAGGAAGAAGAGGAGATGCAGTTTTGACCTTGAAGGGCATGGCAAATAACTGTATTATGCAAAGGGATTCCCATAGAGCAGCTCTAGTTTGGATTTAATTAGTTTTTATTGCAAGGAGTACAGGGACAACATTAGAGTAGGAGGGATTGTTCAGTTTTTCAGACACGTTGTCTTTCAAATAAAATTTCTTGTTTAAAAACTTTGCATGGTCTTACTGGATGGCCTTATTTAATGTTTCTGTGACCTTTCTCTGTTGCTCTGTGCAGTTCTTCGTCAGGCTTTCACAAGAACAGGCTTGCTCTCCCCTTTTGCCTTCTGTGATGAATTTAGTACTGTAAGACTGCAGCACAACAGAGCCATTGCTGAACTGATGAAAGCAGCTAATCAACAAATACTTAACGGGGTAAGCTTTATTACATGTCTTTGGCAACCTCTGCAGCAAGGAGCTTTTGTTTGGGGGCTTCTTGTAGTGTTGGATTGGGTCTTTTTAATAGTTATACAAAAGAGCTCCTTGGCTGTTTGTGATGGCATGGTCTGGTTCTGTAGGTGAAAACCAGTTTTTGAAGCCATCAATATTTTGTACCTTAAGAAATAATAATAATGAAACAAGTTAAAACGTTTATAAACAACGGCAAGGTGTTGTAAGTATTGCTATAGCTTTTTTTGATAGACATCCATTTTCAGCTTTAAACTGTTGGTTATGTTAACACCCTCATATTTACATTAGTGGAGGGTGTATTTTGTGTACTTGTGCTTCAGGCTGAATCAGACCTGTTTGCTTATCTCGCTGCTTGAACTAAGCTAGTTAATTTAGTTTTAAGCACCTTTTAGAGCCCTCGTTTATCCTGTTTGCCAGCAGAACTCTAAAAGGGCAGTAATCTCTACAGCAGAGAGATGTTAACAGATTACCCGTGGGATAATAATACTTGAATTTGGTGAAGCTCTCTGCAGCATGCAAATGGCTGTCTGTTACCTCATTTTCTTCTAAGAAAGAGGTTGCAGTTTCTATTCAGATTGAGCTGTCCATGCCACTGGCTCAGTAGACATGTTATTCTTTTTATATAATATGTTTTTATGTTGGGTTTTGTTGTTTCATAGGAACTCGATAACGGAGAGTCTCGTGCAATTGGGTATGTATTTAAAACATGTAGAAATACTAAACTAACTCATTCCCTAAAGTTCTGTGCTCCACTCTGAATTTAATATATACTGCATTTCATATTTTGGCTCTGAAACATAGGAAAAAAGGTAGAAGTTTCTCCAAATTCTCAAAATGATGTGGTGAAAATTTGTTCTTCAGTACAACTCACATTCAGTGCTGTTCAGGAAAACAATATTTATCGGGCATCAATGTAAAAGAAATAATCTGAACACCTCTGTTAAAACAGAATATGGATTTGTAGCACGTGCATGCTCTTGCAGCCTGCTGGTTTTCAGTATTCACTGAAACTCAGGCTGGTATGGTATGTATGGTAATGTCAAGGTACTTTCTTCTTTTCATAACATGAATAGTATTTTTAGAATGTGTACAGCTGTATCTCACTTGTAAGTTGTAATTTAGTTTAATGCAGCCTAACTTTTTTTGATTAGGGAAAAAGAAGTTCTCTTTGAAGCACAGACTTCACGATACTTGAATGAATTTGAAGAGGTTGCAAGGCTAGGAAAAGGAGGATATGGCAAAGTATACAAGGTATTCTTTACCTCACACTTAAAACTAATCTGTTTGTATGTAGTTTTTCTTTGGAATTTGGAGTTACTGTTTTGGCTGTACTGCCAAATGTTTTTTGCATAGAAGAGGTGCAAATCTGTACCTTAGAAGAAAGTTGGTGTTTCATTTCAAAAGCTGCTCAGTTGTAATTAGTTTTGTTTGTCAGAAGAAGGATATATTAGATGTTCTACTTTGTGTATTTTGACCCTTTTAAAATGAAAGAAAACTCCTTTTTTCACATGTGAAGTATTGTGTTATATTGACTTTGAACAGCCTCAGAACTGATTAGTCTGCACACTCCAATGCTTTAGTTGTGGCTGCCTGAAAAAAATGAGCCGTAATATGAACATAAACTGTCCAAGCCAACTTTGAATTGGCTTAATTGTATTGAGGACTTGTGGTGTCTGGCCAGCCCAAGGCTCCCAAAGAGGTGTGTGCCACGTGGAAATGACAAGTGTGGTCTCACATATTTATTGAGGACCTGTTAAGCAGTTATCAGGACCTATCAGCATCCCTGTCTTAGACAGCAGGGGCCTCATCCCAGTTTCATTCCCTGATACAGGTGATACCCTATATGAATGGGGTGCAGAAATAAAATTTTAGAAGATAGTGGGTTCTAAAGGATTTAATTAATCCAAGCACATTAACATCTAATTTTCTCCTGCTGCAATTGTTTTCAGGTCAGAAACAAGTTAGATGGTCAGTTCTATGCTATTAAAAAAATTAAAATTAAGAAGACTACAAGAAGAGATTGCATGAAGGTATTCTTCTTCCTGTGTTTTGTTTCTTGGCTGTAGGTTATTCTGTTCTAATTTATTCATGTAGCTAACATTTCCCAATATATTAAAAATATTAATATAATTTTTTATGCATTCTGAGTTTTTAAAGGCTTCAGCCTATCAATACCTAGTAGAATATAGTAAATGAGAGGTGTTTAAATCCATTAAAAAAACCATATTAGTTACTTGGATGTGATCATTTCTGCAAATATGAAAATCAATTTGTTTTAAAGCTTTCAAATTTTCTCTGTTACTGTAACAATTTTATCTGTTCTTTCTCTGTAAGAAACTTACTTTTTGTTATCTTTTGTGTTTCTAAGCATTCAGAATAAAGTACTGTCACACTCTGGGTTTTTTGGTCTTTTTAGGTGCTCCGAGAAGTCAAAGTGCTGGCTGGGCTGCAGCATCCCAATATCGTAGGCTATCACACTGCTTGGATGGAACAAGTTCAAACAGTACATTCAAAAGGAAAGTACAGCTCTTTGTGTAATTCTAGCTTGCAAATTGCAACCTCTCTACTATTATTTGCAGGAGAGTATTTCTTCTCTGATAAAATACTCTGGTTTTTTGTGTATCAGCTACTGTCTGTAACTGTTGAGAATTTATCTCCTTTTGTGTTAATTTTATACCTTCTTCTCGGTTTTTCTTTTCAGTTTCTTTGTTCTCAGCTCTTTCCACACTCTGTCCTTTGGTCCCTTTGTAACCCTAATCCATTGGTCCCTTTCTAGTCCTTTCCTGGAATGCCTTTAGCAGTTAAATCTTTTGATCCTCTCTTAGTGGGAGGTTTGGTTATGCTCTGTATAATTTTATTGCTTTCCAAGTCACTGACTTGATGCCCAGCCAGCCATAAGCACAAAGGAAAATGCATAAATGCATAGGAAGTTGACATCAGAATTAAACAGGCAAAACTTTTTAACCAATGATCCAGAGAATCTCGAGGGAAGCAATTGTTTAATGCTGGGGGTCCTTCACAAGTATTTAATGGTGGTAATGAAAGTACATAATGAGATCTGTAGGTAGGTTCTGTGGTACTTAATGGTTTCCCTTGTCTTACAAGATCGGTGGTTTATATTTGCTTCTGTGTGCTAAAACAGCTTTTTCATATAAAAATGCAATTTTGATGATAATTATTTCCAAGATATCAAGTGTCTTCAAAACAGCAGCAGTGTGATGTGAAGGGTGGTGCCTTGTGGAGCTGCTTCTTTAACTGTGTGTTGTTCTATACATTGTAAACCCTTACTTGGAACAGGCTGACTTCTGAAAGATGAAGTCTAAGTAAATATCTAAGAGAGCCCAGTACAACCCTTTTAGTGACTTTGTACAACATGTTTTCTTTCCATCTAAAGAAAAATGAAATACATATTAAGGTAGCTTCAAGCCCGTTTTGCAGCAGCAGAAATAGAAGTAATCTAGAGCTGTGCATGGGTAACAAAGTTAAATTCAGTGAGGTGCTGTAGCTTAAATGCTAATTTTTAGTAAATATTTGCATACATTCTTTGTTATATAAAATACTGTATTTATCTTTTCATCCAACAGGTAAAACAATAATGGAGTTGCAGCCATTATCTTTGGAGCAAGAGAGTAGCAAGTGAGTATTACAAATCTCAGTGTCAGCATATATTTGACTTTAAAGTCAGGTGTGTATCTGAGACATTGCTGTCTGGGACAGCTGTCCAAAATCCCTGCTGGGAGAAGGTATTAAAACAGCTGGAGCTTGCACTGACAGTTATGTAATCCTGGAGGTTTATGTGGGGAAGCAGCTAAATTCTTACTTGGGAGTGCTTTTTGCAATTGGGGGGAAAAAAATCAGTATGGTGTCTCACAAATTGATGTATGAAACTGTGTACTTACTTGGATTTCTCTCCCTTTATTATTTTTAGTGCTCACTGTCACATCCAGAGTGTGGAAAGTGGTAGTTCAATTATCTTTGCTGACCTTACCTCACAAGAAAAGAAGTCCTGTGACAGTACCAGTGTTAAAAATGTGGGTCGAGAATCAGTGCAGAATATGGATGTAAGGAATGACTTTACAAACAGTAATAGCAAAGAGTGTGTGAAACCAAATAAACGTGAATTATCCATAGAACTACAAGAAGACTTTGTAAATAATGTTAACAGTTTATCAACTGATGTGGAAAATCATTCAACACGGGGACCTGATTCCAGTCTGGATCAAGATGCTAGCACCGAAAGCAAGTCCAGCCCTGAAAGCAAGTCCTGCTCTGAAGGCAAGTCCTGCTCTGAAGAATGCTCCAAAAATGAGGTAGCACTCTGTGGAGAGTTTGAGGTAAATACAGTTCTCTTTAAGTATTCTTAACTGCTGTCTAATTTTGTGATGTTTTTAAAGTAGTTCAGTAGACAGGAAAGCAATGATTCATAACAATAAATGTAAAAGAATGAAATGACTGCAAGTAGAGCCAAAAATTCAGACAATTTTTACTGAAGTGTGTTCATCATTACAAGGAAGCTGACCAGAGGAGCTGGCAAAGCTCAGCATCTGTGAGAAACTTTCCATGTGTTAGGCACCTTGAGTCCTTTCAAAGTACCTGCATGAATAAAAAGTGCAACTGCTGCATAAATGGCCCCATCAAACTCGAAAACATTTAGCTTTCAGTAATGATGGCTAAAGCAGCTGCTGTTGGTAAACATGTCTTGGTCTGTCATGTGGTGGCCATGCAGTGTAGGAGTACGTGGGAAAAAGATAAAAAGCAGATTTGAGCAGGGAATCACTTGTGCTTCTAAAACCTTGTTGTCATTGATACCACACCACTGATAGGTTTTGTATAACACAGCCAGCTCTGGAATGCTTCAAGCTTTTGTTATCACTTGGAGTTCCCTCTTGCAAGAAACCCAGTTTTAAAGGTGTCTGCTTGAGTTGTCCAGGTTATCAGGTGAACTGGTACATTATCAGAAACTGAGCTACGTATTCATGCTAATAAATCAAACAGTTGGACTCAAAGGTCTTTTCCAACCTAAACATTTCTGTGATTCCAAAAAATTCCATATAAAGAATTTTTTTGCTACTTTATATTAATTAAGCTGGAATAAACCTCTGTTTAGTATGCCTAGGTTTCAAACTCTCATTTGAATATTAAAGATGTATCTGGCAGTTTTATTAGCATTTATGTTAAATTTGAGAAACAAGTAAAAAACTCCCCAAAACTAGATAGCATTGTTGCATCTGCTTCTTGAGTACAATGGATTACTAATTCTATACTTGATATCCTTTGTGTACCTGTTTTTGGAGGGGGTTTTTGTTTAATAAATTTTGGGTTTATTTGCTTTAAAGAAAATAACTAAGGAAATACTGTTCATATTGCAATGGCAAAATTATGGACCCTTATTTTTCTGTTAGGTGGAGTATCATTTAATGCTTCATATACAAATGCAGTTGTGTGAAATATCCTTGTGGGATTGGATTGTTGACCGTAATAAAAGATGCAGCAAGAGATCAGAGGACACTTCAAGTAAGATTCATCACTGTCTTATTCATTGTAAAGCAAATAATTTTTTTTTTTGTAATTTGTAGTGCTGTTGTCTACTTTTATTTTACTTGAGCAGCTTATAATACAGATCTTCATTAAATTCTTTATTCACTTAATCTAATAGCAGCTTGTATTGAATTTTTGTATGATAGATGTTGGTAAAAGAGTTGAAATCCTTGAGTTTTAGACAGCTCTTCAAAAAAAGAATGACTGAATGCCTGAGGCATAGTTGTTACCAGGGGCAATCAGTGTATGGGCAATACTCCTCATTTGGAATTGAGTTTTTATTGACAGAATCTGCTGCTTCTCAGAAAGTGGTTAAAGGCAAATTTATCTGCTATGGAAAATACAAATATATCATTTGATCCAGACAGGTTACAACAAACTTAAAACTTTGTTCTCAAGAGTCAAAAGTCCTATGCAGGCTAATTTGTAATAGGTTAAGGAATGTAACATTCACTTTTTCTAAGTGACCAGGGGGCTCTCATGCCCTCATACCAAGCAGTTACCAGTGACTGTTGACATTTGGAAGAACAAGTCTAATGCTCTTAAAGCATTAGAGACATGTTCCATTCTCTGGGGTGGTTGTATCTAAGCAGCATATGCATATCAGACTGTAAAACAAACTGTGATTAAAGTTTTATCTTGGTTTTAATCACTATTAAGGTAAATCTGTTCTTCTCTTCATTCATGGAGTCAGGTTTACCAGCAGACTGTCAGCTGCCTTCCACTAATCCCTCCTGTTATCATAATATTTTAGCTTTCATAAGCTGCAAGATGATGTTCCTGGTCAGGAAATGACAGAATTACTATGGCATTTGAGCTTGCAAAATGCTGGTTTCACATGTTTTCGTGGAAAAGGTGAATGTTATCATAGGTTAGACAGGAAGAAGCACAAATCCAAATGTGAATGAATTGTGAGTGTTTAAATGGACAAGAAATGGGTCATTAGAGCAGGAAGGCAACGTGGTTTATTAAAATAGTAATGTGGAAAATGGTCAAAACAAGGAGGTGCTAAGTTTATTTAGGACAGCTACAGCCAGAGGAGATTGAGGAATTTCAGATTCAGGAATTTCTGCAAAGCAGCAGCAGGATTAGGAACCAAAGAGGAAGAGTGCAAAGCAATACAGACAGCATGTCACTACATAAATTAGTATGATTTTATCTGGAACTGTATTTTTCATGCTAGGTCAGGACTGACATGAAAGTAGAGAGTTTGTTAAATTCATAATCAAATAACTATGTGATGGGGTTTGGGAGAATCTTTTCAGGAGAACATAGATTCATGTTCCCTGAACTTTCCTTTTTGGAATTTTGATGTCAGTGACTTTTTGCTGATTCAGAAATACTATCTTGAGAGAAGCATGGGAAAATCCATATTTAACATATGCTCATTCTGTTAAAAATTTATTCCACAGCATAAATAAACAGAATTCAACAAGACATAATACCATAAACTTATATAACTCAGTAAAACTAGCTGAAATAATCGAAATTGTTTTAAGGTCCATACCATCTCGTGGATGTTCGCTGGACAATGAAAATTTTCCAGGAGATAGTAGAAGGAGTTTGCTACATCCACAGCAGGGGAGTGATGCATCGAGACATTAAAGTAAGTCCATCAAATTATTACTTGAGGCTGAAGAAAACAAAGACAATTTACATGATGGGAAAATGAAAGAAACTTTATAGGTGCATTTGAGATAACCTGGGCTCTTAAGAATTTAGTTGTTACATATGAAAAATTACATTATCTCCTCTATATCAGTACCATACTTTCTTTACCATCAGCATAGCACTCAGTTACACTGGCTTACAAGTGGATTTTAAGCTCTGGAAGTGTTATCTCCTTGGAAGCAATTTTCCTGTCTGAAACAGGCACAGTCAGATTAGTTTTCTTTTGACTCAGTCTTTCCTTAACCAGGGTAGGAACCTAATTACCTAAAAACCATTTATTTTAGGTAATTAGAAAAATAAGCAAAGCCCCTTGCTAACTGCATACCAGTTAGGTTTTGAAAATATGTTCTAGTTTCTTGCTTTAAAAAAAAATAGATATCCCCTCATTGCAAATAATTGCTGTCTTTCAAAAAAGTTGCTGTGTTCTCTCAAGAACCAAAATTGTAGATGTCACTAGTGACTGAAAGTTTTGGGTTTATTCCTGCTAACAGTAATAAAGAGCAGACTTTTAAAAATACCACTTAGAATTATTAGAATAGGATGCCCTTTATATGTTCCCTTGAAGGTTTTTGGAACTCTGAGAATACCTTTGACTTCCTGGCTGGCTTAGATTGAAGCACAGGCAGGTGAATCTCGCTTCTGACCCACCCCACCCTTAAACTGATAAACCTCAATAGCAAGGAAATGAATGTGTGTTTTCCTACTTTACTTCCTACTCAGGTTTTCTGCATCTGATACAGCAGCTGTATTAAGAAATCATGATTATTAAAACTTCACATGTGGAAGCTTGGTACTACTTGAAATCACCCAATCTTCATTCAGGATTAATTTTCATTTTCCTGTCAACTGTTTCAGGGTGAACAGTTTATCAGTTTGCCTTCCCATTTAGCATCATCATGGCCATATTGTCCAAAGTCCTGGTAGTTGTGTAAAGAATTCTGGAATTCCATACAATTACCACAAACCTGGTTTTGAGCCAGTTCTCACGGTTTTCACCATTTATTCTTCTATTGGTGATTTTGCAGATATCTTGCAGAGATTTTAATTTCTGTGATAATATTCTAAGAAAGTCTTTCAGTGTGTGAATTTCTGAGAACAGAAGCCCAGTGGGTGTGTCCTGGAGTACATTTAACTTCAGTGGATATGAGAAGCCTAGCAACTTGTTCAACAGTGCTGCATCTTTTAAATTTGATCTGCATTGAAGATAGGAAAAGAATGGAGATTGCACATGTCTTGTTAAACTATTCACATGTCCTTTATACTCTAATAGAAGATCAACTATTTCCTTTCTGCCACCTGAGAAAGTTGGGGTTTTTTTCTAGATACATAATGCATGCGTTTCTCCTCCTTAGTGGTCCTACTAAAATCAAAATATATGGATAAAAACTGTTTCAGTTTTCTGAGTCAGAGTTCTCAGGTCTGTCATAATTTGGCTTTCTTTTCATAGCAGCTTCCCAGAACCAAGTAGCATATTGCAGCTGTGCTCATCATACAGAAAAGTCTATTTTGGTTTCTTTATGTCTGGCCCAATGATATTTAGTCATCCTTCCTGCTACATCAGTTGGTCGAATTTACTGTCCACTCTTGCCTGTTCCTGTCTACTCTTCTGCAAATTTCCCAGTTTCTGTTGGGGAAAAAAAAAGTACTTAATCTTTTCACTAAATCTTGTTTTTTTCTGTTTTGCTTTTCTTCCTTTTTTTCTGGATCCTTTTTCTAGGTATGTGGTCTTTTGGCCCAAATGGTGTTGCTAACACACAATTTGGTATCAGCAATGACTATTTTTTCTCTCTCACTACTCAAAAATGTGAAATAATCATCTTATACCTGTGAACTGGATTACAGCCTTTGAAACAACTGAAATTACATAATTCTTTATATAGAAATATTTCTAAATTGTTCTGTCTTGTCTTGCAGCCTAGAAATATCTTTCTACATGGATCAGATCATCAGGTAAAAATAGGTGACTTCGGATTAGCCTGCAAAGACCTTCTTTGGGATGATGCAGACCAGTGGTTTCAGACAGAAAGGAAAAATGGTAAGATAAGAAAGTTTAATGGGTTTCAGTGTTTAAGTTTCTATGGTATTAAAATGATTAAACTGTTACTTGCAAGGGTAACAACACTTACTAAGTCTTAATTGCTTTCAAAGGACTGACACATACTTCAGGAGTGGGGACTTGCCTCTATGCCTCACCAGAACAACTGCAGGGATCTCACTATGATTTCAAGGTAGAGAACTTTGTTTGGTTTCTTCTTTTCTCTATTAGCACACGATAGATAATAGGAATAAATCAAGCCTTTCAATAGGCAAATACATATTTGATAAATACATAAATATTCCTCCTACTGTCACTCCTAATGTTTTTGTTGAAACTTGGGATTTCAACTTTGCCTTCTTGTCTGCTATTACAGCAAAAATTATTTTTTTAATATGTTGAGAATGTATTTAGATTTGAATTTGTGTTCCATTAGTAGTGTCATGATAGTCTTCATTCATCATGAAACTTGATTGTTGTGAAACATTTTCATACCATGATTTTCTGAGAAAAAGAAGTGTACTAAGTTAAAATTGCAATTATCACTGAACTTTCTCCTCACACCATTAACAGTCAGACATGTACAGCATGGGTGTTATCCTGCTAGAACTCTTCCAACCGTTTGGAACAGAAATGGAAAGAACAGAAGTTCTTACCCGTTTAAGGACTGGCCAAATTCCTCACACTTTCTCCAAGAAATGGCCTACTCAGGCCAAGTACGTGGAACTGCTCACCAGCGCGAGCGCTGCGGAGCGCCCGACAGCGGCTCAGCTGCGGGACAGCGAGCTCTTCCACACCACAGACCAGGTGAGCTCTGCACTGACCCCAACCCTTACAGCACAGAGGAGCACTAAAAGAAAATGCCCTGTGTATCCCTGCCTGCATTTTACGTTTGTTTGGCTTTGAGCTTAATCACACGTTCCTCTTAAGACTCTTTTTCTGATTACAGTATTCAGGCCACTGTATTATTTCTGGTGTCTTTGCAATGAGATAGATGGTCATTAACTATAGGTAACTTTCCGGAGAATGTACAGTTGAGAGGTATTTTTATAGGTCAGAAAAGCTTTCAAAGCTTTTCATCCCAGTTGCAGATTCTTCTAATCGTTTTTCCTTTCCATGCCCCACTGCTTTGTGGATTAACTTGTAGTATCAATAATGTAGAATAGCTGAGTGCTGCTGCATTGTGTGTGTATTTTTTTGCAAACACAATTCAGGTAGGTCAGTAAGGCTTTATCCTTGCTTAGCTATAAATGAAGTAATCTGACTCTCGTTTTCAGGTTATTTCTAACCTCCAACAGAAGGTGAGACAGCAAGAAGAAGAAATAGAGAAGCTGAGGGAGACAATAAGACTGCTTTCTGAAGAGCAAGATGAACAAATGAGACTAGGCTCTCCTGTTTAAGTACAGGAAGAACTAACCTCTATTGTGTGTTAAGTTATATAAAATGTTTCTTTTTTTACATAAAATATTTCAATGCATTTTCATTTTGCTGTCTGTTCTTAGAAGGTATTTATCCTTTTGCCTCGACCAAAGGCTCCTGAGAAAGCAATCAAGTAGTGGAAAAATTAAGAGCACAGCTTGTATTTACATAGGATTAATTTACGTACCTTAGCCATTGAACAAACACGTGTTACACAAGAGTTACAAAAAAGGAAAGTCACACCCACAAGGCAGCTGTAATGCTTTTATTAATTTAGGATTCCGTCCAACCGTAGTAGCTAAAATACATCTCAGAAAGAACTCAAACATTACAGCAGGCATGAGGTGGAGTAAGATTAAAACACCGTCACTACGGAGAGTACGGGCTCACTTGAGCAGCTTCATGGCCGAGCTGAAAGGTGCCAGGTTCTCGCAGGCCCTGAGCCACTTCTGGACGTTGGCGGGGGCGGCGCGGGCGCTGCCCGTGCGCCGCAGCGCGCTCCACGCCGCCACGTCGGCCAGCGTCAGCTCGCTGCCCACCAGCCACGGGCTGCGGCCCAGGGCAGCGTCCATGGAGCGCAGCACGGCTCCCCTCTCCTTGCTGCTGCCTTCCTGCAGCTGCAGGATGGCCGTGTCCACCCAGCTGTCGATCAGGGTCGAGGTAACTGCGTTGTACTTCTGGCCAAAGAGGGAAAAGAGAAATCGAGCGATGTTCCCCTCTCCTTCTATAGGGCACATGGTTTGAATGCTGAACTTCATCTGGGGTTTGGGAACTGAAATTCATGGGAAAAAAAAAAAGTGAACACGACATAGTAAAGAAATTTACTAGAACAGTAATTTCATGATGTATATTTGTGATGCCAGCACCACTGTTAACATCGTTAACCTGATGAGCAGCTTTCAGTCTTCTGGGATAAAGAGATCATTTTTTGAAAATTTCAGCCAGATCTCCCCCATAATTTCTCTTCTAGCTACCTTATTTGTAGAAACTGAAAAACCCTTCTATTAGAAAAAAAATCCTGAGGGTAAAAACAACCCTGTCAATGCCATGTGTATTTTAACAGTAGTAACTACAAACAGGAATCTTCCTCTTCTGGCCCAGCATGGTTCACAGCTATGAAAAGAGAACAAAAGTGTTACCTGCTTCTTCATATCCACCATATGTCAGCACAAGGACACCAAGGCAGCTGTTGGCAAGGGTTTATAGCACAAGTTTCATTTTCTCACCTATTGTAAAATACTGATCTACAAATTTCATTCTTACCATCCTTCCAAATCAGAGTAAAGCCCAACTGATACTCATGACGTGGCTGCTTCTTAGTCTGTTCTCCAAAGCATTTCAAGAGGTTTTCTGGCACACTTTTCACTGATGAATGTGTGTGAACAGCTGATAATATTTTGTAGCGTTCACAAAGCAGACTGTGTATCACTAACAGTGACAGTGGAGGTAGAGAAGGATTTGCATTGATGACAACATCTTTCAGGGCACCATAATCCTGAATGGAAAGTAAAACATTCAGCAGGTAAGACACATTCCAGATCATACTCATAAGTATTGCTTTCATCTGACACCAAAATGTAAAGTCATGCATGCCTATGTCTGAAACTCTAATGACATTCAAATAAACCAATTAAAGCTTGGACATTTAAAACTCGTTTAAACCTTTAAGCATCTTTCTTCTTCAACACATAATTCAAGGACATGACTGAGGTAAATTCTACTCCAAGCTGAAGTCAATGTTAAAGTTTCCAGTTTAGTAACAAACAAGAAACCAACTGTTGTAATTTCAAGATCAACTATTCTAGCTTGAAATTCTATCCAAATGAGCATATAGAGTACTAGGATTTATAAATGTTTGTATTTATAATCTGGATGGCCAAAATGAAATGGTAATTGTAGGTTGTATATTGAGTTCTGAGTATCCCAAGTTTTAATGCCCTTCTTCCAACCCTGAAAACTGAATGTTGAGAAAGTACCTACCAATGTACCTGCTCAACGAAACTCACCTTTCCAAGCATCAGATCTAAATCTGCTCCATTTGTTGTCAAAGGAGAGAATTCATCAGTTTGAATGATATTTGTTACATCAAAGTCAGCATCTGGGGTTTGTATCATCTTGGAGAGCCCATCCACAGCGCTCTTCAGTTCATACAAGCGCTTCAGAATCTCCTCCTGGCGGGATTCAAGTGCTTGAAGTGATGGGTCAGCCTCTTCCTACAGGAGAGGAAAAAACAAGACCATGTAAATGTTCACTCAGCTGTGTCAAAACAGTTCACAGTTCCCTTGCAATTAAGTTTTGAAACACTGAACACATTGAAATAGCCAGACCATTGTGAATGGCATGGGCTTATGTCTATCAGTTGTCTCTTGCGTGGTGAAATGACATATTTAATCAGTTCCTGAAATCTTCATACTTAATATATTTTTTAAACCATTAGTTACAGCAAACTCTGTAACACAGTCAAAATCAGACAAAGATTTGGCAGTGAAGTGCTGAATGATGACTGAAAAATCAAAGACAGCTTGTCAGGTTCTTTTCAGCCCAGAAGAGCAGATGGGTAAGTTTGTTACAGCAGCCAAACAAGGAAACTTTTTGACAAATCACGTGGTTAATAAAAGTAAAATGCCCTGCAGGTTTAGAAGGATGGTGTATCATATGAATTCAGTCTTTGTTTCAGCAAATGTAAATTACAGAGGGAAAAAAAGACCATGGGCTTTGTTACATATTAATACCAATGCAGCTTTTTATCTCAATTACCTCACAAGCATCTCATCTTACAATCTCTTTTAAAAGAAGATGAAAAACATATTCCTGTGGCAGGTTTTAACTCTACAAACTTACAATAGCGTTAAAGAAAAATCTTCAAATAGCCTATTTCTAAGCATCCTGAATAAGGATTAACAAAACCCAAACTATCGTGGATGAAGAGATAGACAAAGTATCCGAGTAAAATCTTTATACCCACTTAACACAATATTCTCAAAGACAAGACAAGGAAGGACCTCTTAAGTGACCATTATTTAGTTAGTAGCAATTCCAGACTTTGCAATGGGAAGGCATTTCATTAGCATTCCTGTTAAGTCCTGCCCAAAGTCACTCCCACTCAGTATCTCCGCCACCCGCCTGGGTGAGGGCATAGCAAATCCGGGATGGCATCGAGCTAAAACTGGCCACAAGCGGCCTGTGAGAATTCCGTGCATTTCGGACACCGGAGAGAGCCTGCTCAACTAGACCGATGTAACACAGCATTTTACATTTTTGTCTTATTTAAGGCAAAAGAAAGCGAGGCCAGGAAGAGAGGGCCAACAGCGAGCGGAGCCGGCAGAGCGCTGATGCAGCAGCAGGAACGGGGCCTGCCGGGCTCTCCCCGCGCTGCCAGCGAGCTCGGCACGGCCGCTCTGACAGGAAAACCGCCGCAGGGATTCACCCGAGAGCCCGGAAAAGTCACAATGAGAACTACCGAAGGCTTTAAAAACGTTACAGAGAAATTCCTGAAAACGCTGGTTTTATTTAACCCTCGGACGAGCCGCTTACGGCGAGGCGCAGCCAGGGCCCCTCCTGCGGGCTGAGGCGGTGGGACCCGGCCCCGGGAGCTCCCCGGCAACGGAGGCTCCGCCCGGTCCGTAACCGGAGCTGGGGCTCCCACCGGAGAGAACACCGGCCCGGCGGCCGCACGGCTGACCCCGCCAGGGCGAGCTCCGCAGGCCGCGGCCTGAGCGCTCCGTCCGCCCACCCCGGCTCCTCCCTGCGGCGGCGGCGCGGCGGGGGCGGCGGCGCGGTGCAGGTTGGGCAGGGGGTACATGCAGGCGGGCAGGTGGCCCGGCAGCACCCCCGCGCCGTGCAGCGGCC
>VZRO01003426.1:453987-465754 GCA_013397915.1 Daphoenositta chrysoptera
ACCGGCCCTGAGCCCGGCCTGAGCCCGCCCCGAGCCCGCCCCGCCCCGGCCGCTTTGCTCCCCTCACGGGAGCCGTGCTCCTCGTACGGGCCGTGCCCCTGCCGCCGTCGCGGTTCCGGCTTCCCCTCGGTTCCCGGCTCCCCTCCCGGCTCGCTGGGGGAAGCCTGAGTGGGGTTTGCTGCCCGTTCTCACCGGCCTGGCTCGCTGTCCCTCTCTCCGCAGCCCGCAGCCCGCCGGGGCCATCCGGCCCATCGAGCGCGGCTCCGTCCATCGCATCTGCTCGGGGCAGGTTGTGCTGAACCTCGGCACTGCCGTGAAGGAGCTGCTGGAAAACAGCCTGGATGCCGGAGCTACCAACATCGGTAACTCTACCTCGATTTTCGTAACTTTTCATAGGCTTCTACAGCACGTCTTTTTCCTCAAAACCGAGTGCATGTTATCAAATCTGAGCTAATATTTTCTTTTAGGGCCAAGCGTGTTTGCAGTGATTTTACACCTCAGGTTAATAAAGCATTCTGATTTCAAGGCTCCAGCTGCATTCCTAATAGCGTGTGAGATTGTGTTATTTAATTTCTAGCCCTTTTGGCCACTAAAAAAGTGTGTGGCCTCTGCAGCAGTGATCAGGCTGTGCTAGCCGGCCTTAGGCTAGCACAGGGTAAAGGCAGGGCTGGTTTCCAGAGCTCCCAGGATAACTGGGAAAACTAATGTTCATGCAGAAGTTCAGTGAAGCTTAACTCCATGGAACTACAGACTGGTTTGAATTAGATTGACCTGAATTAGACAGCTATCAGGATTTTTTTTCCTTGTTTGTTCAATTTTCACATGGAAAGCTGTTATTTGAAAAATTGACTTCAAGTGAAAAATTGATACCGAACACCATGTGTGAACATAAAGAATTAAAATACTTTATGACTCAATTTTGTAGATATAAAACTTAAAGATCATGGTGCAGAACTGATAGAAGTTTCAGACAATGGAGGTGGAGTGGAAGAAGGAAACTTCGAAGGCTTGAGTAAGTTGAGTTTTTTTCATAATTTATATTTGGGCATTTTGAAAGTGGGTTTTCAGTAAGAAAGCCACTTTTTAAAAAAAGAACAAATTTCCTAACTTTAATCGTATCTAATGCATACTTGGCTTTTGTATAATGCGTGTGTGACCTGTGAGACTTGAGCAACGACAGGTGTTCTGCAGTGCTCTTGTGGTTACAGTTCTTGTAATTCAGAAATAGTCTTTGGTTTCATTGCTTATTTAAGTGGCACAAGCAATACAAATAATCACAGAGGAGAAAATCCTATAAGTGTTCATGTGGATTAATTCATGTTTGATCATTGTTGAATGAGTTGAGCTGTGTGTAAGTGACTGCTTTGGGAAGGTGAATTATGAACCTGAGTGTTTGCTGAAAGGAAACTGATGTTGCACTGACGGTCAAACTTCCCATTTGCCAGTTTTGAATTGCACAAAATGGGAGCAGAAACGATACAGTTTGATGAATCTAACTAGCCACTGCAACAGAAACAGTGGCATTTCTTTTTTGATACAATATTTAGGAATCTTTTCACCATGGTGATTACTCAGTACCTTTGGTGCTCGCTGTGTGCTGTTGGTGCATCAGAAACTCGCTCTGCTGCTGTTGCAGGACAGTGACAGCTCAGGGGTGCTGCTGCTGGGCCAGTTTGTTACCTGGTGGCTGGTGCTGCCCTGATGGTGTGCATTGAGCCCTCCTCAGCTGTTGTGGGGGACTGGGCTTATGCCTGTCCTCTGTGCACTGTGCACAGCACAGGCTGCAGCTGTTTTTGGCAGGGCAGAAGCTGTCACAGGTACAGCAGCAGCAGAGGCAGGTGCTGTGTCCTGCTCAGGCATCTTGTAGTGCTTGTACCAACGATGCTGAATAAATTTGTGGTGTAAGTGTGGAATAGCAGGTGCATCTGAGGATTTTAAAGAGATCTTGTTTATAGGAAAAAGGGAAAGCAAGCAGTATTTTGTCTTTAATCGTTATGTAAAGTACAATGAATAATACAGAAGGTTTTCTGCTTCTTGACATGCATACAAAATCTACTTGCAAAGACCAGTGTCACTTTGAAGTGAAATGTGTATTTGAAATATCTTTTTCCAGCTCTGAAACATTATACATCAAAGATACAAGATTTTTCTGATCTAATACATGTTGAAACATTTGGGTTTCGAGGTGAAGCTTTGAGTTCACTGTGTGCATTAAGGTAATTAATACTATTTGTTAGTAGTAGAAGGTTACTATACGCACAAAAACACGACAGACACCCTTTCAGTTTACCATTATTGATAAAATGAGGCTTTGGAGACTTCCAGTTTCTTACTATTAATCAGTTTTGAGCAGTAGGTTGCACATCATCCTGAGTCCTTTCCAACCAAAATTATTCTATGATTCTAAGCACCTAATTGGTCATTTAATGTACAAAATTAATATCTGCACACTTAAGTGCAGATCTTTAACAGGGTGGGACTGTGTATTTGAGTATTTGATCGTTTGAGCATGTGTATTTGGTCCTCTGAAGTAAAGCACTGTAATATTTAAGTGATGGTTGTTAGGCTGTAACTCATTAAAACTGTGCTTAAATTTCTTTCAGACCAACTATACATTTTAAATCAGCTTTTGTACACAGTGCTGCTGGTATCTATTACAATGAGGAATGTAGGGTCCAACAAAATTAGATTTTAACATTGAATTTTATAAGAGAGGAGTGAAAGGGATACAGATAAGGATGTTTGTATTGTAGATAGGAAAATGTTACACTACTCTGAAGAGCAGGTTCTTAGTTGTTTATAGGGAAGAGTTGTTTTAATTAAGTTAATAGTATTGCTGCAATTTCTGTGCTGATTGTCATGAGGAGTAGATAAGACAATACAGTGCTCAGTGAATAATTCTGTTGCCTCTTTCCTCCCGTTAGTGATGTTACCATTTTCACCTGTCATAAGTCAGCAAAGGTTGGGACTCGTTTGGTGTTTGATCACAATGGCAAAATTACTCAGAAGACTCCTTTCCCACGACAGCAGGGAACAACTGTCAGCATCCAGCAGTTGTTTTATACATTACCAGTGCGGCATAAAGAGTTTCAAAGAAACATCAAAAAGGTAAGGTCAGAAATTCTCAATTCAGAGGAGTGTCATACCCCAGAATTTATTCACTGCTGAATGAAATTCAGTTCTCTGTAGAATACATTGATTACAGACGATTTCATGCCTGTCTTACATCTTAATCAAATAAGAAAAGTCTTCTTGTGTGCTTTTCTTTTATGCTTTGCAATATTTGGGTTTAAAGGTACATTCTCAGATTTTAAGATTTTGTGGTTAAATATCAGTTTTGTAAACATCCTATTCATTTCTAAAATATGTTTTTTCATATATATATATTTTTAAAATTTAGTTTGTAAAGATTTTAAGAACTATAAAACTCATCCCCCTTGTTACCTGCAGATACTGAATTACCTGCAGATATTTGTGTATACATTTATGTTTTAAAAAGAGACAATTCATATAAATATGAACTTTCTTTTTTCCTTTAATAGGAATATGCAAAAATGGTCCAGCTGTTGCAGGCCTACTGCATTGTTTCCAAAGGAGTGAGGATTAACTGCACCAATCAAATTGGCCAAGGGAAAAAAAGCTGTGTGATATCCACCGCTGGAAGTCCCAGTTTGAAGGAGAACATTGGAGCAGTATTTGGACAAAAACAGGTATTGCTTTTAGTATTGCAAAGAGAGATACTGTAGCTGTCCAGAGAGGTTTTTAATGAGCAGTGAAGTGTGAGAGGATGGAGTGCTGGCCGGCAGCACACCCTACAGGCTGACAGGGGAGAAACACCGCAGCCTCCAGGGGTTCCTCTGAAGGTCCTGCATCTGCTCAGAGACGTTTCATGGAAGAGAAGTGATTTAGGACATGGGGTTATGGCTAAACATCTCTCTGAAACCAGCTTTAAGAGCTGTTGTACCAACATGTGATGTCAGTTAAATAGAAGGGAAAAATCTACATGGGTTTGATGTTTCAGTTCCTTCCCTTCTTTTTTTCCAGTTGCAGAGCCTTATTCCTTTTGTTCAAGTTCCTCCTAGTGAAGCTGTTTGTGAAGAATATGGACTCAACCCTGCTGACATGCCACAAAATCTTTATAGGTAAATAGAAAAAGTACAAACCACTGTTGCCTGTGGCATTTTACCATAAACCAAAATTGAAAATAAAAAAGTAAAAGAAATAAAACGCTGTTGTGATTTATAGTATTAAAAAGAGCCAAGAACAGCACAGTAGATATTGGGATGCAGTTTTGTAGTAGCCTTTGTCAGATAAGGAATTGGGAAAGGAAATGTGTATATACATATTCACTGATGCTGTATAACAGTGTTTCCTTAAGCCCCTTATGAAATACTTGCCCTTTAAACATGCTTTTCTCATCCATTTTACCTTACTCTTATTTATCCAACAGTATTTCTGGCTTCATTTCTCGTTGTGATCACGGTGTTGGAAGGAGCACAACAGACAGACAGTTCTTCTTTATCAACCAACGTCCCTGTGATCCAGCAAAGGTGAGGGCTTTCTTTTTCTGTCATCACCTCCACTAACTTGTTCAATGTTCTCTGAAAACCTCGGGATTAGTAGCTCCTGTGTATGTTTGTTTCTTGGTGGTACAAGTTCCTGCGTCTCAAGTTTCTGTCTTAGTTGTGCCTATTTGTATGAACAAAGCTCAATCATACAATCCATGTTTTAGAACATTAATTAATATACACTGGTGCAAAATAGAAGATAATACTATTGAAGTTTATTGTTTTTTCACCTTTTTTTGCAGGTTGTCAAGATTGTGAATGAAGTTTATCACTTACACAATAAACACCAGTATCCATTTGTTGTCCTTAACATTGGGGTAGATTCTGGTATGTTCTGAATAATTTTTAGTAACCTCAGTAAAGGCTATTACAATTTATTCTTCAATGATGTTTTTATTTAGAGAATATTGTAATTTTCATCTGTATGACTTCTGCACTCTGGGGATTTTTTAATGCTCAGTTGGTTAGGAAGAAATAGGGTCTAGCTGTGGTTCCACTATTTTTCCCCTCCACTTTTTCTATAGTCAAAAGTACCTTCTTATCTTGAGTGATGAGGAAGCTTAACTACAAGAAAATTTGTGTCATGTTTTTGTTTGCTGGAATGTTGAGACAGTTAAATCTGATTTGCAGAAAAAATGGCAAACAAACCAGAACTAATTCTGGGTAATAACATTCCATTTTATTTGTAAAGCAGTAATTTTTTTTCTTTTTTTTTTTTTTTTCCCAGAGTGTGTTGACATCAAAAAAACTCCTGACAAAAGGCAAATTTTACTTCAGGAGGAAAAGTTTTTATTAGCAATTCTAAAGACTTCTCTGATGGAAATGTTTGGTAGTGATGTTAACAAACTGAATGTGAATCAGAAACTTCTGGACATTGCAGGTAGGACAAAAAATATGGACGTTTTGAGTACGATATATGGCAGAGAATTGAAGATAGAAAAACGTGTTTCTAAAAACCTAAAGAAGAATTGAAAAAAAAAATTAAAAATAAAGAAGGACCGTAAGTTGTTAAGTGAGTGTTATGGAAATGACACATGCCAGCACAGCAGGATTTACAGTCACCTTTGTGAGGGAAAAATTAACACAAAATTAATTGATAATGCTTGAAAGAGATTTCTCCCAAGATACTGAAAGAGATCTATGTTTTTTTATGAAAATGTCTTTGAGAAAGAATGGCAAAGGGCTCATAAACAAAATACGAAAATTAAATATGAGTTTATTGGATTTTAAACTTTGATTCTTGTATGATATGTACAGAAATTGATGATTCTCTTGTGACTGTGTAGTCTTTCAAAATCACTCTCCCAAGTTAAGGTCATCTCATCCTCTTCCTTTCATTCAACAGAGCCCCTTCTAGTTTTCCTTTTTGCTGACATACAGAATCAGCTGTAGCCTGATTTTCTCTGTTATTTTAAATTAACCTTTATTAAAATCCATGTCAGACTCGCAGGTGGTGAGGTTGAAGTCCTCTAATGACCTACAAATCCCATATACTCTGAGTGCCTGTTGTGCCAGCTCCCTAACACTTTGTCAATGGAATTTTAGAGTGACCATTAAAGTGTAAGAGCAATTCACTTTTCTTTGTCACTCTGTCATTAAACTCTTTTGATAATATAAATAAATGTGCTGATTGGACTGATTACTGTTCCAGTTTAAAAAGAGACTACAAATTCATTCTTAGTAGTGCCATTAAGTGTCTTCAAGATGTACCTATTTCTGTGTTTGATATTGATGCATTTCAGCCCCATACTCATTGTCTGAAGCTTCAGGGCTCCTTTGGGCAGTTTGCTATTTTTCTACCTCTTTTCATTCCCTTTATTAAAGCACATAATTTAATTTATGTTTTCAGCTAACTTAGAATCTTGAAATACTCTGTATTCTGATTTCATTAGGCAACTTGAGGACACTTCCTGAAGAGACAGAAAAGCCTCAGGCAGAAATGCTGTCTGAGACTGAAAATCCAAGTGCTGAAGGTAAAAGAATAATGACTCTTGCCAGATTAAGGGAGTCGTTCTCTCTCCATCAAGGAACAGAAAGTAATTTTCAAAGCTCTAAAAAGCTAAAGCAGCAGCACAGTTCCCCTAGACAAAGGTTGCTGGATACCACTGGGAGTACTGTAAAGATTCGAAAGGCTGTCTGGACTAAGGAGACTGAGAGTTGTCCTAAGTTGGACTCAAGGGTGTCAATTCCAAGGAAACACTTGAGAAAATTAGAAGATAATGCAGATTCTGGATTCTGTAGCATTTCTGAGTCGGATGCTGGATGTAGTACACCAGAAGCTGGAAGCTGCCTCAATAGTAAAAGTGCAATTAATTCTGAAGAAGAATTTAGTAGCACAGAAGAACAGGTTCAAAAGGAATGTCTTAAAACTGCTGGATGTAGTAAGAAGTCATTGGACTGTGATGTTCAGGTCTTGGGCACTGAACCCAAGTTAGATCAAGTGAATGACTGGACGGATCAAAACGAGTTCTCTCAAGAAGCCAATAGTTGTTCCCCAAGAGTAAAACGTTTTAAAAGCAGAAGCTTTAAAAGTCAAGCAGATGATTCCGAGGCAGGTAAATATCCTGAAGTGAAGAACACTACTGTTGATGTACTGGTGGAAGTTAAAAAGAAAATTGTGCCTCTTGAATTCTCGATGAAGGTTTTGGCAGAAAAGGTAAAAAAGGTAATACAGCAACAACAGAAAAATACAGAAACTGAAAATTACAGAAGATTTAAAGCAAAAATTAGTCCTGGGGACAATAAAGTAGCAGAAGATGAATTAAGAAAAGAGATCAGGTATTTCTGCTTTCTCTTGCTTGATATATTTTGTTCATCAGCTGATAAAATTAGTTAAGGAAGAATATAAGACTTTCTTGGGGGGTGGGCAGGAGACTTACATGTACCTGTTAGTTTTGGGTCTATTTTTTATTTAATGTCACTAAAAAGTTTGTTTGATTAGTTATTTTACTGACAGAGCAGCTACTTGAACTAAGTGCAAACAGAATATGGAAAAAGACACTAAAAAGGCCACAAACATCATAGATTTGGCTTAGATCACCCTTCTGAATTGCAGTGCAGTCAGAGAAACACCAAATTTCATGACAGATAACACACTGAAAAGACTGCATAGCTCATATTCCTCCCTTGTGTGAATGAAATTTGGTGACACTTACCTGGAAAAATAAGTTACATTCATGTGGTCAGCAGACAGTAAAAGTCTGTGATTTGTTAACATTTGGATTAAAAGACGTGTTAGGAAAGACTTCTAATTGTGAAAAGAAGGCAAATAACGTCAGCTGCCTTCAAAAGCACGATGATGGCAGTGTTTCTTACTTGGGCTATTGCCATGTTGCCTGCTTCAAATTTTATTATCATAAATGGGGGAATCCTGAACAAGTCCTGTCTTAATGATGGATTGTGTTCTGCCAGTTATGGCCTCATCAGTCAGTGAGAGATTCTCAATAACTGTACTTTTTTTTACATTTATATCCTGCTTAAATGAGATTGATTTTTTTTTTTTTTTTAATATAAAGTGTGTTCTGCAGGGGAGAAAAAAAGGTTTTTAAGTTTTATGTGGTAACTGATACGGTGTAATTTATAATCTCTATATTTTTTGTATACAGTAAAGAAATGTTTGCAAAAATGGAAATCATTGGCCAGTTCAATTTAGGGTTTATAATAGCAAAGTTGAATTCTGATCTTTTCATAATTGACCAACATGCTACTGATGAGAAATACAACTTTGAGATGCTGCAACAACACACTGTTCTCCAGGGTCAGAAGCTGATAGTGTAAGTATTTTCAGTGTTTTAACAGTAACATTTTTAAAGTTGCTTCTGAAATCTGTCTTAAGTGCTCTGCACTTTGTAGCTAGTCAACATCATCGTTTTCTCTCTCTTTCAGGCCTCAAAATCTCAATTTAACAGCAGTAAATGAAAATGTATTGATTGAAAACCTGGAAATATTCAGAAAAAATGGGTTTGATTTTGTCATAAATGAAAATGGTGAGTTTGGACCAGAATTGCTGGAAGTAAAAGAGTCCAAAGGTTTAATCTTATTTATTATGGAAAAATTTCCTTGGGTGTTACCAGAAACTTTGAAATAAGATGCATTATTGTATATGGGATTGTTTTTTAAGACTTAAAGTTCTGTGGTCTCTCTGTATGATTTAACAGAACATTGTACATTATTTATCTCGCCAGCTTTTTACAGCAGTTTTTGAAGACTCTTTGGAGTCACTCTTTGGCTATATGACTGGATGTGCATTTTCTGGATATGTTACATTAAAATCCTTTTGTTTTATTAGTACACTTGCAGGGATAAATGCAGGCAAGCAGTAAATGTAGTAATTTAAAATAAAGAGATACCATTAGTAACTGATCTTCTTTGGTTTCCTTATGGGTTTAGTACTGACTTGGTTTGTTCTTTTGAGCAAATTCTGGAACCTGCAAGCTCCTTTTTGTTTCCCTTATGCAGTGAGGATAATGAAAATGCAGTGAGGTACCACTTCGCTATTTGGGAAGTCACTACACATTTTTTCCATTGTCTTCATTCCAGAATATCCCAGAGTTTATTTTGTCTAAAATGCTATTAATTATCAATCTCTTAGCATCATAAATCCTTAGTGATTTTGTAGTCACATGAACTCAAAATAGTTTCATAAACCAATTGTTCTTTGGAATCGAAGGGTTTGTCAGAAAGTAGATCTTCCTGCTTTTAAGTTTGCAAACAATTTTTTGTTAATGTTAAAAGGGTATCTGCCATAGTTACCACTTTGGTTAGTTAGTTGCATCCATCAAAAGATTAAATTTAAACGTTGGTATATATACACATCACATTATATTAACATTTTAAAGTAGTTTCTCAGTTTTTCTCTCAAGAAAAGGTAATTTCCTGTATTTCTCTGTTTCTTTATTATCGTTGCAAACCTTCCAGCTCCTGTAACTCAAAGAGTTAAATTGCTATCGTTGCCAACAAGCAAAAACTGGACTTTTGGTCCACAAGACATAGATGAGCTGATCTTCATGTTGAGTGACTGCCCTGGAGTGATGTGTAGGCCCTCCAGGGTCAGACAGATGTTTGCTTCTCGAGCTTGCAGAAAGTCTGTAAGTACTGCACTTAATATTTGTGTTCAAACAAATAAATACCACGTGTCCTGATGTAGTATAGGTGGCTGTATCTGTATGTGTATTGCAGGGCAAGTTTATTTACTGCTGATGTCAACAGCTAATATCCTTCCATCTGTTCCTCATGTTTTTAACTGGTAGAATTTGGGGAAAACTTCTGGTAGTTTTTTATTTTGTTCCAAACGAATGCATTTGTGAAGATTGTGTTAGCTGTGTTTTGTCTTTTGGTTGTCTGGTAGGTTTTTTTGCTTTTAATGCCTTGCACAGAATTTATTTACTGTCGTAGCTGAAGTACTGCTCTGGTCTGTGTCAGCTGGCAAATGGAAAAAGGAAATAATTCTTTTTTTTGTGCCTTTACTTGCAGGTGATGATTGGAACTGCACTGAATGTGCAGGAAATGAGAAAACTGATCACCCATATGGGTGAGATTGAGCATCCCTGGAACTGCCCCCATGGAAGGCCTACTATGAGACACATAGTCAGTTTAGACTTGATTTCACCAGAATAAGTCAGTGTCTGTTTATTAACATTTCTATTTTTAATTCTTGGCTATATTTTGAGCTTTTATTGTGACTCTTATTTCAAGTAAAAAAATTTTAGCCAGTCTTCAGAGCTGGAAGCAATAGCACTTGAAAGCATTCAGCAGGGTTTCCTTGTTACTCCTGTCGAGTCATCAACACAAACATCCTGGAATTCATGTACATAACTTCTCTCTTATTGCAATTTACTGTGTGTTGTACTTACCTGAGCAGCAATCAAAACTTTTATAAAATAAATACGTTTATATATAAAGATCAGGATTAGTTGAACATCATTTACAGCAAATACACTGATTCTTAAAATGAAGAGGCATGTGAATTTAAGTCCCTAGGAGTGCCATAAAACAAATATTAGCTTTCTATGTTTATACATCATGTATGTGATAATTTTGAAGAAAATGAAAATGATACACGAGTTAAAATACATTTTTTTTGCTTATACTTAGGCTGGGTTTCACTGGATAATGACTTAGAGCTTTAATATTGCATTTAATGATTAATTTACTGGTATCTGTGTTTAAGGCTAGAATGGAATAATTTGCCTGGCATCTTTACTTTTAGTTAGCATTGTTCCTGTCCGAATTCCAAACTTGCTTTTCAAGAACAGAGATTCCTTTTCTGACAACGAATGTCTTGCAGTCACGTCAGCCCAAATCCTATCTCAGTAAAATCAAAATAGATAGAAAACGGTCTTTTTGAATCAGAAACCATTAAAGCGAAGCTTTAGCGAAGCTCTTCCAGTTCTGTAGGACCTGTGTTTATGGGTTATGTTCCCTTCACACTCCATTTGCTGCTGATGGAGGGGTGGCCCTGATGCTGCTGCGGTTCCTGCAGTGCTCACAGCCGCCCGTGCCGCTCCTCCGAGCAGCGTGGCAGAGCGCGCCCACGGCACCCGGCTCGGCTGGGGCCAAGAACCTTCAACGCGTTGTTGGTGTTCGTGCGGAGCCGCGGTTTCGCACGGCTGCTCCGCCGGTGTGGAAAGCAGCGGGCGGGGCGGTCCCCGCGGCAGCGTTGGTATGGCAGCGTTGGTATGGCAGCGCTGGTATGGCAGCGCTGGTATGGCAGCGTTGGTACGGCTGCGGGAGCCGCGCTGCGCCTGCGCGGCCCGAGGGGCCCGGCACCGGCACCGGCCCGGCCCCGCTACGCTATCCCTCAGCCAGGGCTCGGCACCGGCCCGGCCCCGCCGTCCCTCAGCCAGGGCTCGGTAAGGGCTCGGTACCGGCCCGCCCCGGCCCCGCCGTCCCTCAGCAAGAGCTCGGTAAGGGCTCGGTACCGGCCCGGCCCCGCCGTCCCTCAGCCAGGGCTCGGTAAGGGCTCGGCAATCATTGTAGTGCAGCTGTAACTTCCAAGAACTTGCTGAACATGTATATTTGAGAAATGGCTTTCAATTTTACCACGTAATTAAATCTAATAGACACCTAAAAATCGAGTAAAGGTGTTCTCCATGTGGCAAAAGTATGTCTGCTGACAACACTGCCATCACAGTGGTTTTGATGGAAGACTTGGAGGTAATTCACAGACACTGCTCCCTGTTAACCCTGTGGCCTCCCTG
>VZRO01003426.1:466109-492138 GCA_013397915.1 Daphoenositta chrysoptera
AGCAAGGGCTCGGTAAGGGCTCGGTACCGGCACCGGCCCCGCCGTCCCTCAGCCAGGGCTCGGTAAGGGCTCGGCAATCATTGTAGTGCAGCTGTAACTTCCAAGAACTTGCTGAACATGTATATTTGAGAAATGGCTTTCAATTTTACCACGTAATTAAATCTAATAGACACCTAAAAATCGAGTAAAGGTGTTCTCCATGTGGCAAAAGTATGTCTGCTGACAACACTGCCATCACAGTGGTTTTGATGGAAGACTTGGAGGTAATTCACAGACACTGCTCCCTGTTAACCCTGTGGCCTCCCTGTCACAAGCTGACACCCCTGCCTTGAGGAATTGCTGTTACAGAAATAACTTAAATACATGCATATATAATAATGACAGAAATACTGATTTGTTTTTTTTTTTTGGTAGTTGTCTGTGTTTTGGGTTTTAAACTGGTTTATTGGGTAAAAATAAGACAGAAGTAAACTTTCATTTTTCAGAAGGAAAATACACATTGAGGCAGTTCAGTAGCTATGCCAAAAGGCAAGAAGAAAGATGTCAAGAAGAAAGATGCCAAGAAAGATGCCAAGAAGGAAGCTGGTGAGAAGTCAGAAGAATCTGTAGGTCTTACAACTGAGAGTAGCCTAACAACGCAGCCAGGTTTGCCGAGTGAATCAGTGAGTGAAGAAACTCAGGCAATTCCAGAGGCACCAGATAAAGAGCCAGAAGTAGAGGAACCACCCATCCAGCCTGTTCCCACATTCCACGAGGAGCCTATTCTTGCTCAAGTGATTATAAAAAGGTACACTTCTTGCAAATACAGCAGTGAAATCAAGAACTCTCATTTAAGAATCTCTGCTGTAGCCAGTGTCATACAAACACAGATTTGACTCTTGATTTGAACCAGAGAATCAGGTTACTCAGAGCTAGTAGCAGTGACACCTTAGGAGACATACATGTGGAATTCTGCTGCCTTCTTGCATCCTAGAGTGCTGCTCGTGCTCTCTGCCTGCCAAAACCCTCATTCTTTTAGCTTGTTCACCTTCAGTGAAGTTTTATTAAAGTATACAGTTTATTTAACTGATAAAGAAAATACATCATGTAATCTTTAGTTGTTACTGCCTTTTAATGCTTAGGGCTGCTCATATCCCTTCAGAATATCCAAAACTGAGGAAGCAGGTGAATGGCGATGTTAACAAAATCCTTTTATATTTCAAGGGAACTATATATAATATTTCATATTCCAGCATGCCTGGCTGTATGGTAATAAATGGTACCAATGTGGTTTTTTCCCTTAATTGAGGAATTGTGGGTCTGAGGCAACACAACAATTGCATGGAATATTGCAAGGAACGTACAAAAAATTGGAAATTTTCTTGTAGTTCATTATTCTTCACAAGATGCAGTAGCTGACCTATGTGTATACCGTGGTAAATCAAAGGTCATTTATTACATGTGATTTAGATCTATTAGCAGTGACTTGAAATCTTCATCTCTAGTTTGTTTTCTTTGTAGCTATGAAGGTGAAGAAGTTGATGGATTCTATGAGGGCGAAGGATTTATACGTTTTGAGGGAGGAAATACATACAAGGTGAGTGTATAAACTAAAACAAAAGGTAGTAATGGAATAAGTTCTCTCTCAAGAGAACTGGCATTAAAACTCTTGATTTGAAACCAGTAGTTGGAGGGGAATTAACATGTCATTCTTTTGAAATCTTACAGTCACTGTAGGCTTCAGCTGGGGTAAGAATAAATCTGCAAATGATGCTATTCTCTTCATTTTGAAGGGTCTATTTTCTGAAGGACTTATGCATGGACAAGGGACTTACACATGGGCTGATGGAGTAAAGTATGAGGTAAAGTACAATTTAAGTTATAACTGAACACAATTAGGTTATAATTGAACACAATAACTGAACCCAGTTAGATGTGCAAATTGAAACAAAGTAGGTAAGTTGCAGTAATTGGTACAGTACAGGTGGCAGCTGTGGAGCTGTGGCAGTGATTTCAATCATAAGCCTGACTTGTCACAGAAAGTTGGGGAGCAGAGAGTCTTAGTTTTTAATGTTGTAATTTAACCTTTCAGGGAACATTTGTTAAGAATGTGCAGATGTTTGATGGCTGTTATACCTGGAGTGATGGCAGCGTTTATGAAGGATCAATCAAAGATGGACTTAGGCATGGATATGGATTTTTCAGGAGTGGTACTTGTCCAATTTCTTACCTTGGTGATTGGTGCAATGGCAAAAGACATGGAAAGGTCAGTAGGAACTAAATGAGAGCATGGGCTCGGGTGATACTTTCAAAACCAGCAAGTCTTACTGTGCAAAGATTTTGCAAAAGTGTTTTGTTTTGTTTTGTTGCATGGTCTTAGCTGTGTAGGGATTTGTTTCTCCTAGGGAGTTTTTCTGAGGTTGTGAATACAGTTAATACTGTTGACCTACTGTTAGAACTAAAATTCTGAATGGGTCAGAAAACTGATCCACCTCAGAGTGAGTACTGTAATTGAGATGCCAAGGCTAGCTCTCTTAAATTTCCAAGGGGTTTGAAAAACATGGTAGACTTTGATGTAATGTAATAGGATTTTTCTTTTGAACACTTGGTGTTTCCTAAGGTCTTACCCAATATTAATCAAAAGAGGTTGCTTTTTTTATTTAATTGTATCCCTTCAGTTGCTTTCAGTACAGTGAATCAAAGTGACTCTAAGTATTAAAACGTGATTACAAGTGTTGTATCATTTGTATGTGGTGTTTTATTCACGTAGATGAATATTTAGGTATTTAAATTGACTGTGCTCTTTGTTTCAGGGTGTAATTTATTATAATAAGGAACATACCTCCTGGTATTCAGGTGACTGGGTAAATAATGTCAGAGAAGGATGGGGACTGAGACGGTAAATATGATAACACTTGTTCTTACCCTCATATTTTTTTGTTTAATGTGTATTATGTTACACTTTCTTGTGTTGTTTAAAATGGGTACAAATGCTGTTATTTCATAGTAGTGTGTACCTTTTGCAGTGGAATAAAAAAATGTACAAAGTGCTTTATGATAACAAAACAGACCTTCTTTATAAGTTTATTTTTATGTGCAGTATTTCTACTGACCATTCGCACAAAAGAATAGCTAAAGACAAAATCCCAAATCAGCTGTGGGAAAACACAATTCAGTATTTAAAACCAAACACACTCAATTGATTTGAGGGGATGGAGCTGCCTTATAAATAAATGACTTATCTATAGAATTATATATAAACAAATATTTTTAATAGCTATGGCAAAGACTTTTTGGGAGAAGGAACTGGTTTTTCTAAATTTTCTAAATTAAAAGTAGGAGGTAAATAGTGGCTACACCTCCGCAACCATGTCATAGTGAGTCAATTTTCAATTTAATTCTTATATTTAGCCTTAATAAATTCTAAATTTATTAGCAGTGATTTTTTGCATAAACCTTTTATAAGATCAGCATAGAATTTAGTATGAATTAACTTTTATTGTCCTTTTGCAGCTACAGGTCTGGAAATACCTATGAAGGTCAGTGGGAGAAAAATCTACGACATGGACATGGAAAAATGACGTGGCTGACAGCAGATCAAGAGTATACAGGACAGTGGGAGTGTGGCATACAGGTATTAATTTCTTCCCCAGGAACCTTTCTTTAGTTCAGCATCTGTCCACTACTCTAGGAAAGCTAAATAGGGAGTCTTGTGCAATATCAAAGGAGCTTTGTACGATTTTTGCCAGTTGAGATAGCAGAAACGTGTTATTTATTTTAAATTGATTCTCATGTTAGCAATATTCAAATTGTTAAAAGGCTTTTGATTTAGTCTTATAAAATCAAAAATTAATTCCTTAGTGGAAAATATGAACATTTTTCAATTAAAAAAAAAAAGTTAAAGAAGTGTTTGTGACTTAGCTTGAGCTGTGACTTCAACAGTAGGTATATGTGGCAGTTTATTTCTGTGTCACCTGTAAAATACTAGACCATACTGTTCCCTCTTGGAAAAGTTTTATGATGGAAGACAATTTTGTGGCATTTTCAGTTCCTTCCATTTATTATTCTGTTTCAAAAAGAATGTGAGATACTTGCTCTGTCTTTCCACTCTGCTTAAAATTGTCAAGGAGTCCAGCTTGTGGAACATCCTGGCTCTGTGGCATGGTGTTCCTCACCTGCCTGTTCAGCACTATGGCAGAAGGATTCAGGGAGGAAGGGTGGGTGTCTTTAGGAGTCCTGTGGTAGAGCTTGGTCAAGTATGTGTTGGTGCAGTGTATCCTCTGGGTGCTTCTCCCATGCACCTTTGATGGCTATAGCTCTGTGCCTGCTTTGAAGTGCTGCAGCCATCAGCTGGGGGCTTTTATTTCAGGGAATTACCAAAGTTTGTGTTTATTTTTTAAACACACCGTTTTTTTTCAGCATGGATTTGGCACCCACACGTGGTTTTTTGAGAGAATGCGTATGTCTCAGTATCCTCTACTGAATGAATACATAGGTTATTTTGTAAAAGGGGAGCGCCATGGACACGGGACGTTTATATATTCCAGTGGAGCAAAGTACAGGGGAGAATGGGCTTGTAATAAGAAGCATGGCAAGGTGAGTATTGACAAAACTACAGACAACAGCACAGCAAATTGTTCTGCTCTGTATAGAGGATCTCTAGATTTCTGTACAGCAAACTGCATTCAGTGTACAGTGTGGATGGAACCCCCACACAAAGGGCAGAGAGTCCACTGAAAGCAGTAAGAGTATTTCCAAGGACACAGGTTGACTCTGTGGTTAGATGTGTTCTGTGTGTACAAAGACATACATTTCACTGTGGAGATTTTCAGTGCAATAGGTGCATCTTGATTTTTGCAGTGGTTGGTCAGAATTTCACAGTTCCACAGTGAGCTAATGGATTTCAAGCTGTCCTTGCACAGAGAGGTTCTTACATAAAACAGACGTTTGAAAAAATTCTGAGTGGAATGCCACATATGCAAACTAAGGAGTGCAAATGAGTCTTTCTATATGGGGGGAAAATACTTTTCAAAGATACATAGGCAGTCCTTTATCCCAACAATATACCTATTTAATAGGTGACAAAATGCATTAGAAAAGATGGTAGGAAAAATTATTTTGCTGTATTTATTTCATATATTGCATTTTAGCCAAGATCCTGAAAAGGCAATTTGACTGAGAGCATTAGTGTTATTTTTTATCATCTTTGTTTTCTATTGTAATTAATCTGTCTGTAGGGCGTGTTTGTCTCTCCAAATGATGAGGCTTTTCAAGTACAGTTCATACACGATCGTCTGGTAGAATGTCCTGCTCATCCAGGGGCTGCTGTGAAGGCCAAGAAGCAGAGGGCCACTGGCACAAGGAGGCGTTCTGGCACTAGTGAGCAGCTTAACAAAACAAATTTTACTCAGTTCACATTTTGTTGTTCCATTTTACTATAACATGAAACCATTTGTACATACTCAAGAACCAGACATATTTCTTCAAAGAACTTAGATAAGAATGGGGGTCATGGCTTTTGCTTCTGTGCTGTGTTTCCTGTGAGTGACACTTGGAGTGGAGGGACACATCCACACCACATCTTGTAATGGATGGAACACTGCTGTCTGAAAGTTTCACAGCTTATGTAATGTCTGCATTTCCTTTTGGTTAGGGGTTGATTTGACAAAATTGCTCTTCAGTTGTTATGCTGTTGGTTATGAAATCTCTGCTCCTCACTATGAAGGAATCTGTTGTTCCAAGTCTAGTAATATAAGAAGGAATAATACACATTTTGGGGTTTTGTGTGAATATATATTAAACTTTATTTTAGTTTGTTCTAACTTATTTCATTTTCATGGTAGAAAAGATCAAAATCGTTTGTACCTTGGAAAAGACTTCTATTCTGGGATCAGATGTTGAGTTAGATATACCTTTACTGCTTGAGTTATTTCCAAGGGAAGACAGAGAGGAAGAAATGAAACAAGTAAGAGTCTACTGTTTGATACTTGCAATTTTCCCCTGTACTGTGTTTCATATTATTTTATTTCTGGTTTATTTGTGTTAAAGTAACTCTTTCCATTAAGCAATTATTCAAAAATCTGAAGGCCATGAAAACAGAAAAGCAAAAAGAATGAATAGACAGTATTGCCTCTTCTGAGCTTCCACTAAAAAAGGCTAATTAAAAATAGATTAACATATCTGGAAAGGGATTGAGCAACCAGCTTTAGCTACTCTGAGGTTTGTCTGCTGACAGAGGATAATTTATTTTTATCAGTCACCAAAACCCTTGTATTAAAACTACTTTTGAGTAATGCTTTTGTGAACACTTAGCCAGGGATATGCTCTACTAAGTTGCAAGGTCAAATAATTATCTGCCCAGTTACAGGATCAATACAAACTGATCTCTCCTTGCTTTGAGATGATGCTGAAAACATATCCTGCTTTATTTAGGTAGAACTGGCTGTGTTGAAGCATATTTCAGAACTGAGAAAAGCCTACGACGTCTACAGTGTCTTAGGCCGCAGTCGTTCTCCTGGCAGCATGTACACCCTGACTAAGCTGCAGTTTTGGAGGTTTCTGAAGGACTGCGAGTTTCATCTCTCCTCCAGAACTCTGGCTGAAATGGATCGGCTGTTGAGGGGTTTGTATTCCTGGCCATTAGGGCCTGGAATGAAGAAATTTTAATAGTAGGCTGTGGAGAGTTGGATGGCAAGTTCTCCTGGCAGCTCAGCTCTGGGAGTTAAGTGGCCCTGAGTCAGTACCTCTGTGCCTGTGAGTTCTCAGTGGGTGAATTTACTTCTCTGGGCACTTCTGGTCCTTAGGTGAGAAAATACGAAATCAAAATACAACAAAAAAATTGCACTGAAGAGCTACCTGTTCAAAATATGTATTCACCCCTGGTCTTCCCATTACTATTACAGTTTTGAGAGAGAGAAGTAGGAGAAACAATTTTTTTTTTCAGTGTTCTTAACTTTGGTTTACATATAGTATGTTTTTTTTTTTCTTCCATAGAGCCAGTTAATCAATCAATTCCCTTTAGATCTGCAGTGTCCTTAGTATGTGAAGGGTTTAACTCCAGCTTTGAATCCCCTTTTATTTCTATATATGCTGAGTGGATGCATTTCTAGAAAGAGAATTGTCCAGGATCCAGCTACAGGTGGACAGTTCTCCCTGGACCTTTGTTTGGAAGTGCTGCATTGTCTGGTCTGAGTCTTCCAGGACTGTTGTAACACTGTGATAGGTGGAGATGGAGAGGATAAGAAAGGCTGACAAGTCAATATGCTTATAACCATTTAAATGTACATGAGAACAGTAGAGATTTGGTTTTTTAAATTCTTTTTAGGTAGTAAACCACTTGAGGAAATACACTATCCACGTGAGGTATTACTGTTCAGAACATTTTTATCCTACCTTGTTCACCTGGCATTTCATATCTATCATGAAGAGTGCAAGTAAGTTTCATCTTTTAGTGAAATTGATTTCAGTGTAATCAGTTTGGATCTTCCCAGACAAGAGTATTTTTGTTTCAACTGTAGAGACGAAGTTCCTCATCTGCGTAAGTGTTTCTTAGAGATGATGTCCAGGAATGTTCTGCCCTCTGGCTGTCGTGTCCAAGGTAAGCAATGCTATTTCTTCTGTGCAGAATTCATCAATTAGTACCACATGCATTACAGTTTTATGGTAACTGTTATTTTTTCCCCAATTCATTTTGAAAGGTCTCTTATTTTATGGTGAACAATTCACGTCTTTTGCCATGAGCTACATTGACAAATGCTGGGAAATATACAGAGACTTGTGTAGACCACATCCCAGACCTCCATCTGAACCCACAATGAAGATGAGGCACTTCCTCTGGATGTTGGCTGTAATAATCTAGTTTTGTTTTGTTTTATGTGATTAGATGTGGTTTCTTTGTTCAGTTTTATATGAGCCTTTTAAAATAGTCCCTGTGGCTTCTGCACAGTTGAAAAGTAGGAGTGAGGTTATTTGTGCAAGCTGTCCAAGGAACAGTTGTTCTACTATTACTTACTATTACTTATGCACTTTTTCAGGATTGAGTTCTAATTTTGTACTTTATCATTTCAGATAATCAAATCCTAGACAAACGTGTTTAAGGAATATAAATATTTTTGCTGGTCCCCTCTGTGTCTCCCTCTGTCCCATCTGTAGGATGTATGTAGGAACATGTCCTATTCTTAGAACTCAAAGACTGACAGCTGTTGAAATAACCCAGTAAACCATTTCAATAATGTATTTACTACAAGAAGAACGTGAGATTGTTTACTGAAAATTCAGTAATTTGGGGACAGATCAAGATTACTATGAAAGTAGAGAACAATTCCCACTGATATGCCTGGGGGTTGGGTACTGTTGCTTTATAAATCCGAGCAATTTTTTTATGAAGAAAAAATCAGATGGCAAAATCGTAATTTTTAATATTTTTGTTTATGAGCTTTCACGAGTTCTTTTGTAACACTGCTTTTGCAGTCTAGGGAAACTTCCCATAGGCTTAAATAGGACTAGAATTTCACTCTGTTGTTAATTACATATGTGGAAATATAATTTGAAACCACTAGAAATTTTGTCACAGGCTTGAAAAGGAGGTAGATTAGGTCCATGTAGGGAATGCCTTAAGTCCTGTTAACATGTAAAATTTATTCTTGCCCAGGATTTTAAACTTCTCAGCGAAGAATTAACTGCTTCAAGAGTTGTGGGAATATTTGTCAAAGTTGGTGCCTCTCTACCTGGTATTGGTGGTGTCAACCTGGAACTGGAGGTGTGTATGGAAAACAAACCATAGTCCATTGCTACAGGAACAATTAAAATTGTTTTTAAAAACTGCTGCAAATACTGTCCTACCTGCTGGAACAGGAGGGAAAGGAATTAATTTATTAAAAAAGAAAGAGTACAAACTTGAGCCTCTATTTTTATCTTCCTCTGTTCTGCCTATGTCTTTTAGTGTAGGTCATGTACTTCTATGTTTTTCTTGTTACTTCGTCTTAGCACAGTCTCAGCGTACTTGACCATTCAGATAAATCCTCAAGAGTGCCATTATCCATGCAGGGAAATCCCATTTCCAGTGGAGTGCTGCTAGTGATAGTTCTGTCTGTGGGGAGCTGCCTGATAATAGTGATCCCCAGTGATTACAGGGGGATTAATCACTGCACTTCCAGCTGCTGAGGCTGTTGAGGTGGATCAGTAATTAAGATGTGAACCCACTGATGCTGAAAATCAGGTGATCCAAGAAACCTGATTAGTGACACGTGAGGTGCTGCCACCTTAGTGAGGTCAGGTAGTGACTGTAGAGGACTCTTGTGCTACCTGAGAGCTGGCCTAGTATGGAAGGTTTTCACCCGTAAAGAATTAACCCTTATTTAGCAACAGTCTCCTGTAAATGACAAGACTGAATTTGTTTTAAACAGGATCTGATAAACTGAACACACAGTTTAAGTGTTACTAAGAAATCCATTATAAACCCACTCTTGGGGTTTCTTGCAGCATCATATGCAATTAAAATGTTTTAGGTAATAGCTGTAGTTGTGAGTTACATGTTACAGAAATTTCTCATAGAACTCATAGAATTTCTCATAGAATTTCTCCAGAAACAACAAAAACCAGTGCAGCGTTTTCTGTCAGTGTGTCTTGTATAAAGTGTAACACCTCATATCCCCTCCTGAATTTTTTGAGCTTTGGCTGTTTTCAGTTTTTCTTCAGAAGAAGGGATGTTTGTCTAGATGAATGAGGCCAGAGAGACTTCACTGTCCCTTCTGAGTTCTTTGCTTGCTCAGATATATAGGCCTGTTAATGAAGAGATTTTGTAAAAATGAACTAATTTACCACTGCATTTGTTTTACTCTAGATGGTTTTTCTGGAATTTTTTGAAGCTCTTCTTGAATGTGCATTGGTGTATGTTACCGAGGATATGGCCCTGGAGAAAGCAGCTCAAGATAATCAGAAAAGAAGTTGGGTTGAAAGCAAGGAGTTCTCCAAGGAAACTTCAGCCGTGTCCCTCACAGAATCTTCTCTGCCCCAGGTAAAGACCTGTTCAATGTTACTAAGTGTCCACCTAGAGGGCGAAGTCAGGCCCTGCAAATGTTCTGTTTCCTGACCGTGGAAACCAATTTCCTCTTTTTGCATAAACAGTCATTTGATTGGATTCTTCTGCTTATTCTGTTTGTTGGTACCTTAAAGTGTGACATCAGCTCAGACAATTCTAATGCATTTGCACATTTTCCTAGATAACTATAAATACACATAGAATACTTCTGAAGGGGAACTGACAGATTTGTTGGCTGGTGAAAGATATGTCTCTTCTGCATTAAGCTGAATGTCTAAAATTGTCCTGTAAAAATGGCATTGCAGCTGTTGTATGTAGCAAGCCTTGCTGTTTGCCAGCAGTTCAGCTGTCCTCTTTTTCTTTTTGCTAAAATTCTGAATAAGGATTTTGTAGGTTGTAAGTTGCTGCCTGTAACATTGGTGCAATTTGGCTATACAGAGTAGTTGAAGGCATGAATTAGAATTGTTATTATTTGCAATTATGCACAACATGAAAGTATTTTTGTTAATTCAAACAGTATTCATAAACACATAATTTCACAGTCTCTGTAAGCCAGTAGTGCCACTGTACACCACCACTTCCCATTCTTTGGCCAGTCGTTCCCACCCTATGGACCCATTCCCTTTCATCACTGCAAGCAGTGACACGGTTGAACAGTGAAGTGGTCCAGTTAAAATAGTCAAAAAAAAAAAGGAGAAAATATTAATTTAAATGTACTGAGGGTAAAATCCTTCTTGCGTTACTTTTCATTAATGAACCTACAGCAGAAATATAATTGGTACAGACATAAATGATGACATTTCTGAGGCAACTGAGCTGTACACTCAGGAGCAGATGAACAATAGATGAACAATACGTAGAGCAACATGTAAGAACAGAGGAACAGGTCAAAGAACAGGAGCTTTCATTCTCTGTAGTGCTGTCTTTCCCTAGCTCTGAAATAGGATAATCCTACTTGCCTGGCTGGTATCAAAGGTAAAGTGTTACCTGGTAATATTTGAAAAGGTGAAACACTCCTGCAGTTTAAATGTTTTGAGATAGGCATGATTGCAGGATGCTTTTGGTTGGCAGAATGCTTTGTAGATGGGAATTTGCATGACTCAAAGGGACTTGGCATTTCACTTTGTAATTTGAACACAAGCCCAGACATTTAGTAACTGAATTTCAAACTTCTTGCCAGCCACCGAGACCTTGTGAAGGCACACAACTTGATCATCAACCTTCTCTGCTGGGTGAGTACTGAATAAAAAGGCTATAAAATTATCAAGTGGCAAGAGGAGACTCATTTTTTCTGCAACTTTCAAAACAATTAAACAGGAGCTGATCATGGAAACAGCTGATGTATTGTAGTTACAGAGGGCAGCACCATTCAGTTTGGCGATTATGACAAGGTTTATGTTTAGCTTTCCATACCTGCTGTACACAGATAGCTGGGCAAGTTGGAACCTCTGAATTTTCTGTGCTTTTTAATTAGAAGCTATCTCTTTTTCCTTAAAAATAACTTTAAAATCTTTTTAAACCTAAAATCTTCCTGTTCTGTCCCACTCATTTGGGCATGGAAATGAACTCTGCATTGTGCCTTCATTAGAAACAAACTTTTCATCATTTCAGAAGTATTTTAACCACAGGTCTGGCTGTCAGGTCAGATGACAATCTATATTTGTTTGTGCTGAAGATCAAGCCTGGCATTTCATACACAGAATTAAAGGTTGAGTAATTTTATTTTTCTTTCTTTGCAATATCAGAAACTCTTCTCTCATTTCCCACAACTTCCGGAGAAAGCAAATATGATGTGTCATTGCCCAACGAAGATGTAAAAGAAGAACAAGATTCCTGTCCAGAAGTGGAATTGATAGGTAAAACAGTCCTACTGTTTTAGCACTTAACACACATACACAAATCTCTTGCAGCTCTTGAATTGTGACGTTTTAATTGTATATGCAGATTTCAGCTTGTCACAAGAGGGCAGTAAATGAGCATTAATTCTGGAGAAAGATTTGTAAAAAACTTTAAATATTTTTAAAAAGAAAATAAAACTTAATTATTAAATGAGATGTTTAAGTACCAATTTATGTAGTTTCCCCAATTTTAAAATGCTACATTTTATTTGTAGGGCATCTATAAGCTGTAATTTGTATTTACTCTATGTGAAGCTCAAGCTGCAAGCCTGTCAGTGGAGTGTCTTGGGCAAATAAAATGTATTGCTGCTATGTCCTGCTTCTTTTACTTAATATAAGAATTACTATTAGTGGTGTGCCACTACTAGCTGGGATAAGAGGCCTTATGTTAGGACAGGCCAACATTCACGCAGAAGAGATGTCAGTAAGAGTACTTTGGTATGTTGAAGGTGGTAGTTTTTTGTACCATCTTCCTTCCAGCTGATTAGATCTCATTTGGGTTGGTTTTTTGTGTTTGTTAAATGTTTTCTGCTGATAGAGAACTCAAATCCACAGCAAAGGTAGACAAGAATCTTTGTGTAGTCATCAGCTCTTTTGCTGAAATCTGATGGCTGAAAAGTTACTCATCTGAAAAAGTGTTTGTTCAGGGCCCATCCCGTGGGCCTGGCCTGTTTCCTGCCATGACAAGGGACACTGGCACACACCTCTGTCCTTTCAGGTGGTCATGTTTGTTCCTCCCTTCCCCGTGCACAGGAGTCACAGATACTGAACTGTCATCAGGTTACTGCAGAAGAACCTTATCACAGGATTAAAGGGAAGACTTCACTGTCTTTTTGTGCCATTCCCGGGGCCAAGTCACTGAAGCCTCACAAAAAGGCCACACCCTTTCAATTCAAGGTCTCACACCTTTCATCTTCTGTACCATGCAGAAGCCAGACTTTCCCATTGCAGAGCATCAGAGCTGAAATACTGTAGTCCAAAACACATTTGAAATAGAAGTGCCCTGCTAAATAAACATGTTTAATTTACATGTTGCAGATGCAGCAAAAGAAGACAAAGATGAAGAAGAGCTATTTAGTCTGTGGAAGTGTCAGGTGCAAACCTTTTTCACAACCAAGTTCTTCCCTGCTTTTGAGCATGAAGTAGTGCTGAGGGAAAAAAGAAAAGAAAACAAAAAGCAGGATGCTGAATTAGCTGGGCTGAGAAAGATCCAGGCTGAGGAGCTGGCAAGGTGAGTGTTGAATCTTGTCTGGCAGTACTGTTATCCCTTATCTTCTACTAACAAAATTATTGAAAATGAGAAGTGTGCTTAAGAAAGTAGTATAGCACACTGTACCTGGAAAACAAACTCACCCAGGTATAATTAGTAACATACAGAATGTAACTTGTATGCTTTCAGTTACTGGCTGGAGTAACAAATACAGGCTGCTTTCAGGTTACAAACTCTTAACTCTGGTATTTCCTGGCACTTGGGTCCTGCTCTGTGGAAAGGCAGTTAAGATGTATTTGGACTTGAGGAGTAATTAGAGACTTTCTGCTTCTCTAGGCTGTGACAGTTCTTACTGCTCATACTATGACTAGAGCTGTAGCTGCTTAGCTGCTATAAATCTGTCTCCCTCCTCTTGCAGTACCTTAAATTAGATTTTGTTCATGCAGACTTATTGCTGAAAAAGAAGTAGAAGAGGCAAAAAGGCGAGAAGCAGCTGCAGAAAAGGCACCTGCAGAGTTAGAGGAGAGTGCCAAAACGCTGAAGGGAAAGTCCAAGAGAGGAGCCTTGTCAAAGAAAGATGCATCTGGGAGAGGACCCTCTCCCAAGAGAAGTCTCTTGGTGAATAAAGAGGCCCCCAAGAGACACCCCTCATCAGAAGGAGGCCCACAAGGCAGCAGAGCCTGAGGAGGAAGAGGCAGAGAAGGCAGCACCCACAGGTACCAGGGCACCTGCTGACAAAAAGTAAAAGAAATAAATCCTCTGCTGGCAACTACAGAAGCTTCAATCAAATGCTCTCCAGATAGGGGGAAAAAAACCCAAACCAAAACAACCCCAGAAGACCCACACGGGTAGGAAACTGTAAGCATGGTCCAGCATAAGAATTGCTGGTTTCAGAGGGAACAGTCTTCTACACCAAGGTCTTGGGCAAGAGGTAAATTAGCAGGAAGTCATGTGATGCAAATGAATACAGATGTTCCTAAAGTGTAACAATTATTAGTTTTATTTCTCAGCAAAATATTCACATAACATATCAGAATGGAATGGTACAGATGAATTCAGACTGGTTTTTAATTAGTTTGCACATAAACATTTTTAAAATTTAAAAATTTTATGGTCAGAGTTTACAGATTTTAGTAGAAATTTTGATTCTTACAAAGCAAGTATTGCTTTACTATTGTCATTATTCCAGTCAATAATATGACTAATAACTTCTCATGTTGAACAAGTGCCTGACATTGACATCTTCAATAAATCAGTCCTCTGCAGATCAATCCAAGAAGAAAATATTATTAAACTGTGTTGCACAAAGTTTCTTCACTTCTTCTGTTAAAGAAAAAAAAAAAGATACATCAATCTGGTATTTTACAGAAACCTCCTCAAGAAAAACCCTGGGGATTGTCACGGAGAATATAATTAAATTCAAACAGGAAAAGCCCTAAGAGTTCCTAATGTAGAAATACACTTTATGTTACTATCTTCAGTAGGAGAAAGGCAAGTCTGACATCTCCCACTGTCTGAAAGCTGAGTTGTGTCTAAGTGGCTTAAGTGTAAATGATGGGCCTCTCATCAAACACTGCAACAGCAGCAGACTTGGCTTAACAGAAGGAAGTATATTATAACCCCTTTTTCAGAGAAAGGAAGAATTAGGATATTCCGTTACAGTTATGCAAATCATTCCTCTTTTTCAAACAAAGGTTGCTAGGCTTTGGTCCTGGAAAAGTATTAATTCTTTCCCATTGTCCAAGCAAGCACATTACCTCCTGTTAAAACAGAGAATTGCTGCAAGTAAGATTCAAACAGATTTTTAGAGAAATAGCAATGTAAAAGCTTATTGCACTTAGTGGTAATTCTCACTTTTAGTCATAGCAAATCATTTTCAAAGCCACATTAGAAACAAGACAGCGATGGATGAAGATCACTGACAGGACAGCCATGATGTGTAACAACGCCTGGATCTGACAAATAAAATCTCAGATGTGAATATATTCACCTCTCACCTGTAATACACTTTTTTAATTACTCCTAAACTAAGCTCACAGTGCTGTCCTCTATTATTTGAAGGAGGAAGGATGACTGATTAATAATTAAGAATGCCTGCTTAATATTTATGCTGTCCTTTCACAGCTGGTAGTAGGCTGACTAAAACCTTAGGCAAATTCACCTGCTCTATCAAAGATCAGTCCCTCTCTAGATTTCTCATGAGATGGGTTTTATTACTTCTCTAGGGACACACATTTTAGGACTAAGTGTATTTAAAGGTAATAAGAAACAATCCTTACCATTAACTTCAATCAGATTTACATTTTTTTGATTCAAAATAACATACAGTTCTCGCTGGTCAGACTTTTTCCCAACTACCCAGTAATCACTCATTGCCTTCACAATAATTTCCTCATCTTCATCAACTCTGAAAGAAGTTTTAAAAAGTAAAGAAGATGGCAGTAAGTTCATCTTCAACAACTTTATCTGTAATTAGGACAGCTCAATGTCAGAAATCGTGGTTTTGTGCAGTGTCACAGAAAACACCAGTTCTAACTTGGCCATCATTCAGTCCAGGACAAAGGCTTCATAAATGGCTGCTTGGGACATCCTCAAATGTGTCAATCAGTAATTTTTTCATTAGTCAAATACTCCAGTGCTCTGAAGAAAACTCCATTCTGGTAAGGACACACTTCACAGAATGAGGATTTGCTACACAGTGACCAAATACTGAAAGCTGGAGATGGGTTGGTGATTCTAAGCTTCCACTGAACTGTTAAACCTAGACCTAAACTATGCTCAACAACTACAAATATTCTATAAAGCTGTCACTAACCCAGTACTTCCATAACATGATGAAACATGTTTTTTTCATTTACAGAAAAAGCTAAAACCTTTCCCTTAAGCAGAGTGGGAAAATTACTAGTTGCTAATTAGAGCTACAGGCATCCCAATCATTCAGCATTGTCATGATCTTCATTAACTTTTGTAGTGACAGAGGGTCTGTCCCACCTTGCAGCTGGTACCCACAGACAAAAAGCCACTTCTCTCTCAGCAGGACTGCAGTCACTGCAAGGTTTGCATTTCATCAGCTGTCCCACCCCTAGAAGCCACCAGCTGTGTCAGGGGCAGGTGTGACACAGGCAGAAGCAGGTGTCCCTGTGCTTTACACTACTTTCCCAGATTAGACAGACTCTGGTGCTTCCCATCCTATTTGTTATGACTACTCTGAAGTCTCCAATAGATGAAGTATTTTCTTGGATAGAGGCCCTGGCCCTCTTTTAAGTTATTTTTTAAAGGGACACTAGAAGTTGTTTTTAAGATGGACTACTTCTAGACCAACACAAAATACCAAACATGAACAGCTGGCCATCAACAAAAAGACTGGAAAGCTCCACTTGTTTGAAAAAAAAAAAATCTGCTTGACAGTAGGAGTTACAGACTACTTAATAGTTAAGCATTACCTGGAGAAGTCACTGTTGATGTCACCAAGAATCTTCATGAGGTCAGGGTGAACAGATGCAAGTGATACACTGGGTGTTTTCCTCATGTGAATGGTACTTTTCTCTGCCAAGTTCATGTGATTGAAATAGATGAACTTAAATTGAGGTTCCTTCTCAGCCCTAGGAAGATTTAAAAAGAAAAAAAGAATAGTGATTTCTGAATACCAAAATGTTCTATAAGCACAGGCCTCCCAGAGACTGGGTAGGGAGCCAGTGCAAAGCTGGCTTAGCCTGGAGTTATCTTCACGCTGAAGGGACTGGCGGGATCAAACTTCATTTTAACACACTTTAAAAAAAAACAAAAGAAAAGACAACCAAGCCTGCAGAACCAGCCAGTGTTTCCCTTTCTGCCACTCAGGCTGCCAGTAAACACACACAGGGGAGTCTGAAGGCCTTGTCCCACTTCACAGTAGTAATTCATTTGCATTTTTCTAATGAGCTGTTTTTTTCTCTGGCCCCATTTTGTTCCTGCTGCTCTCCCTGATGCCAGTCCAAGCTGATTTGAATGGATCCTGGGTCTTTGAGCAGTAAGTCATCTTCTGTTCATGTCTTTCTTATTTGTTACAACCAAGAGAACAAACTCTTCCTTGATCCAGGCAATTAGATTTGCCCCCATCCTTTGTGTGGGCCAAGCAAGAGACTATATTCAAACTCCTGCCTTGGCAGTCTTCCTCCATTTCCTCTTTTATGAAGTTAATATAAAAACCTAGAGCTGTAATTTTTTGCAGAAGTCACAACAAATTCAGACTGACCAAAAACTGGCTGCAGAACTGGTACTTGAGGCAATGCATTATTTAGAACCAGGAGATATTGTGATGACACCACTCACCTTAGCAAACAACCAGATACCCCTGCTCTCTGTCACCCACATGCATTAGTGTCAAGGAACTGTATCATGTTTTCAGGACACCAGGCATTAAACTTTTAAAGAGTTAAAGCTGCCAAAGCCAGTCCCAGATGACATTTAAAAACCCCAAGTTTAATGATTTAGTAGATTGGCACAATTCCAAGCACATCCTGTTCTATCCTGTGCGATTTTGCTGATTTGGGATGGTACCTCTAAGTTCACTCACACACCCATCTCTGGTTGAATTCCTCTTATGTTGCCATATGTGATGCTGTTCTTGCTTCCCCAACTAATAAATCTATCAAAAAATAAATGGAATTTTATTGCAAGTCAGCTGTAGTTCGAAGTGAAGTATAAAACATTAACATCCTTTTTCTTTTGACTGTTTTTCGCCCCTCAAGTAATTACCTTAGTCCTGCAAAATAGAAAACAAAAAAGACCTTTTTTTCCTCACCTACTATACATGGCAACTTTTCAAGAAGCAGTAATTCTGGAAAAGTCCTCAACTGTAAAGCTTCCATTGTAACCAAATAACTTAGTTACTAAAATTCCCATTTCAGCCAGACAATAAACATTTGTTCCTAAATTAGTAACATCTATTGTTACTTCAGAGAGACCCAAATATGCAACAACATGCATTTCATAAGCACTTAAGAGACAGAAAAGTAGACAAGCATTGTTTTAAGTACACAGTGAATGCTTTTAAAATTTGGGCTCATGTTACCATTATTTAAGCAGTTCATTAAACCTAACTTTTCACCAACTAATGAGGGAATGCAAGAGGCAAAGAAGTGTGGTACAAACCCTGATATTCTCTTGTTGATGTTGTATTGTTCACATATGTCTGATGCCAACACCGTGAGCTGAGGCCCAACAATGCTGTCCAGTTTTCTGCAGAACTCCAGCGTGGGTGGAATTGAAGCTGTGTCAGGCAGAGAAAAGGGAGAGGTGAGATTCTCTTCCCAAAGCTGAAGGTACAGTTTCTGTTGTTGTTTTCTTTAAACATCAGTGAGAGTCCAAGGACAAATTTCTTCTATTATTAAAACCTCAGGGGTGATTTTGAAAGTGGCTACTTGAAGCAGTGTTTAGTCCTTTTATTGTGTAAAATGAGTCACTTACACCACTGGAACAAAGATAAAAGACTGATAAAAGCAGTTGTGAAAAAGAAACTCAACAAATTAATGTGAGTATTTTCCAAGAGCAAAAGAAGCTGCATGTCAAAGTATTTTGCATATAAAACTCCTGGCAAATAATTGATGCTAATAGGGACTTACCATCAATCATAAAGCAGACAGCTGCACTCATGGCCTGGAAAAAAACAAATGCAAAAAACCCATTTACAACAAATAACTTCAACTAACTCAAATAAATGACAATACTTCAGTGGGGTCATACATAGGAGAGAAGAAATTTAAAAATCTTTTTTAAAGGTAACACTTCAATAGGATAATCTTTTTGCAGTCCTGCACAACACAGGTTAGCTATGATTTTAAAATTCAGCCCAGTTAACAGTTTAAGTTGTAGGGGAGAGATACAACTTGGTAAAAATGCACTTATGCAAAGATGTCTGCAAGAGACTCCCATTTAATATAAAACAAAACTATTTTTTGTTTTATTGATTAATCCTATATAAAGCCAGGCATGAAATCACTTAAAACAACTGAAGGCTGGTATTTTGTTTTAATAAAACAATTGTTTGCTTTGGACCGGGTAAAGAAGAGGGGAAAAGAGAATTCAGGCTTTAAAGCTTGTTGCTAGAAATGCCAGTTTTCTGTCTCTTTTCTTTAACCTGGCCTTATTCGTGCACCTTTCCATACAATTCCTAAGTACTTCACATCATTGTCACCTTCACTGCATAGAGATTCCTAATTACGTGGAGTAATTGCAGAGGAAACTGTAATACCTTATAAACAATTAAGTGAAGCTCTTCGTAAGTGTCATCAGTGTTAACAAATATTTTGGGGAAACGACATTTTGTCTCTGGATCATTGAGATTTAAAGGTCCAGTAAGAAACCTAGAAAATAATTCAACAGGACAGATGTGATGAATTCTTGTATTTCAGTTTCTTGAATTTAACAGATATTCTCCAAACTTGCAATTAGGAGTTCTTGTGATTAAGGACGTCCAAACCCACAATTACTCAAAATAATGTTGCCTGCTTGTTTAAATACAGAATTCCTCATTGACATGCTAAGTACAGAGGAAAAACAAATAGCTAAATCCTAGATTAAATCTACACCTTTGTCTGGAGTGCTTGACTGAAAAGAAATGATTGGAACAAGTCCCTAATTTGTCATACAGTGCATTAAGAACTGGGAAGAAAGGGAAGAAAAATAAATATGCTGTAATATTAATGAAGCATTTTCTCTTTTTTTCCAGAGGTCAAGTTTTACACTGCACCAACTACTGTGCAGCCCTCTGGAATGAACTGTGTGTGGAATATGTACTCAAAATACACACACTCCTCCCAAATGTTTTGCCCTGTGGGGAAGAAGCAGTGACAGTAAAGCAAGACCTACCTTCCATAGTGTTGTAGATTTCCTGGCATTTCAGCTCGTATTGGAGAATCTCTTCCTGCTAACTGAGGGGAAAAAGAACACACAGGTAAAGCCAGCTTAGAGGCAGAGAGAAGAGAGATTTCTCTTTGGTGTTTTAGCCTTTAGTACCAGATAAACAGGAAGAAAAAACCAAAACCACCCAACCACCTTCCCTCACAAAAACCCCCAGTCCAACTACCTCAGGTTCCATGTGCCTCGGAAACAGAGATGTCGTGAGATATTTGTACAAAATTCTCATGTCATCTTGCTCCAGTCCACTCCTAGAACATTGTGGGGAAAAAGAAACAAATCATATTTGTGCTGCAGTTCAGATCACACATTTTCCTCTAACTAGCTCAGACCAATGCCTTTCTTACTGAATGGTAGCCTGACTCATGTTTTTTCATTTTCATCCAACTCTATAACTAATTTAAAATCTTCTCTATTATGACACTTACTCATAGGATTAGAAATCGAAGACATACAAAAGAATTACTGAAGTACCTACCAGATAAGCTGGTCATTGTAGAGAAATGCAGTGTACTTGACTATGTTCAGGCTTTCTTCCATCCTATTAATAAATGACTGAATTTTCAAGTAAGTCATTTTATCCAGTGGAAAGAAGCTGATTCCACAAAACACATCCAGCAAATCACAAGACTGTAAGTGCAGTGTCTGCAAGTACTGAGAGAACAATGACAGTTAGCTTTTAGAATTCAGAAAACTGCCAAGGTGTAGATTTAAATGACAAATTTGAGTCTAGTCACCAATAATCTGGACTAACAATCAAAGAAAAAAAATCCTTCCAGTGCTGCTTGCCTGACACACTCCTTCATGTGGGGACAGACTTTTTACAAAGGTTTGTAAAGCAAGTGACAGGACAAGGGTTTCAGATTGGATATAAGAAAGAAGCTTTTTACAATGAGGGTGGTCACACTCTTGCACAGCTTTCCCAGAAAGGTGGTGAGTGCCCCATCCCTGGAAACATCCACGGCCAGGTTGGACACAGCTCTGAGTAATCTGATCCGGTTGAAGATGTCTCTGCTCATAGCAGGGGCTTGGCCTAGATGACCTTTAAGGGTACCTTCCAACCCAAACCATTCTGTGATTCCATGTGTGAGTGCAGGAGTGTGATCCCAAGTGTCACTTCGCTTTTATTTAATCATTATGACAACAGCTTTTAAGGAAAGTTCAAGATCTTTTTAGAGTATAAGAAAGCAAATTCTATCTTACTAATATTTAATTTCAGATTCAGCTGTAGGAATAGGAACAGATAATTAGCCTTCAATGTGCAATGGAATAAATAATTTCTATTATTCACTTTCTTGATAGACTGTAACCTTTAGCAAGAGATTTCGAATGCACTGCCCAGTGGTCTGTGAAAGATGCTTTATCCAATGGCTCCCTCTACAGTCACTTCACGTTACCAAATGCCCACAAGTAATACAGACCAACAGGGTGACAGATCTCTGTCACAGCTTATAAGTCTCTCTGTTTTAGTGATAAAAATCTATTTACTTTCTTTTTTGCCAAGGTCTATTTTTAATTTAGTCTGGACAGAAGTACACACCAGCTCATCATGGTACTCCTTGTGCCAATGGTGTTTATTCTGGAGTCTACCACAAGTCTTACAAAGAAACAAGCAAGACCCTCCCCAAATCCACAAGCAAAGCCTGTACTTTTGTTTACGCTGTCACAACATTGTGCTATTCTAAAAATCTGTTAATAGAACAAAATTTTAAACACCATTATGCAGTGTCTACACTCCATCATTACCAGAGATCTCAATATTCACATCTCTACCACAAAAGCACAAACTGCTGACAGCAGTCCTGTTTCCTTCCATGCAAACAAGAAGAATGGGGGCAGACAGGCACTTTTAAAGTGTGATGGAACTTTTCATGTAGGAACTCAAAATTCTGCCAGATGTGACTACTCAGTCAGTTACTTTATGTGAAAAATAGGTTTTGCTTTCTATCCTTTTACTGAAATATCAGCTTAGAAATTACATTCTGAACACTAGTTATAATGCATGCAATACTTCCTGAAGCCTTCTCAGGATTGGCTACTAATTCCACATAGGGGTGGAGGAGGGGAGAGAACTTAAAAATTTCAGCTATTCTGTATTTCACAGTACTACAGGACTTTAGGCCTGTGCATGCAGCTTGTGGAATCTCCATCCCTGGATGTTTTCAAGTCTCAACCACCCAAAGCTCTGGGCAGGAGAGTTTAAATTCAGTGTTACCCTGCTTTGAGTAGAGGGCTGAACTGGATGACCTCCCCAAATTCCTTCTAACCTCAATGATTCTTCACAATCACTCAAATAGATCTGCACAAACTGTTATCACAGTAACCAATTCACACATTAAAGCAGAACTTTGCAAGAAGGAACACAATTCCATCAGAAAAAAGGATCCAACAGTTAAGTTGTTCCATCAAGCCATAACCATGCTTGTGGTTCAACTCCACTTAAAGAAGCTACTCTGTCAGAAAAACAGGAAGTATTTGACAAAATGAGTAACCACATACTTTGTGTTGACTCTACATCTTTTCCACTGCCTGTGTTTTATAGTCACACTGCTGCCACTTTTTCTTTTTTGCCTTCTATTTCCAGAACCACACTATATGTGCCTTAAAAATAAGGTCTTACCCGATGGAAGAATTTCTCTAGTCTCTCCTTTAGAACTTTCACACCCCCATCTTCCATGGCTTTCAGGAACGTGCCATTGAAAAGCTAACAGTTTAAAGAAAAACAAAATCAGTTAGTTGGGTAATCATTTACAGTCATTTCTTATAACTTCGCTATGAATATAGATTACAACATAGCTCCCATTCCTCAACATACTCCACATCAATCCAAATATATCCCTTTTTATTGAAAAAACATTTAGATTTGCACAGTCCAGGTATATATGGCAGCAGAGGCAGAATATTTAGGTGACATTGCAGTATCTCATGCTCTTGTTTTGTAAAAGGCTTCGAGCCTCCAGTGTTAACCCTACCTTGTACATGCTGTAGCACTGCTGGAGGACTGAACTATAAACCTTGTCCTGCAGGAAAGAGAGCAGCACATCAGTAGGAGCTGTGAATTACAAGCATTTTGGCTGAGCTATACATAACATGTGTTTTCAGAGAGCCAGCAAACAGACAAATTGGAGAAATCAATCTTTGGAAAATTAAATGGCATTTTCAGTCAGCATCTAAAAATGTCTCTGTACTTATAAAGTGTGATTTCAACAAAGGGAATCCCTTCCCCCTTCGCATTTAGTACCAAAAGCACCTTAAGAACTCGTGCCAAGGATTCCTGTTACAAACAGTGCCCTTCCCTGAGGCCAGTGGTCAGTGAAAATGAATCTCTTTTTGACTCCCTTCATCCAAACCAACGGCTGAAGAACGTGGGGCACTACAGCAGATTTTATGGGGCTGAGATCTTAACCCAGATGAAAAAAGACTATTTTATCTGGCAAAATAGAGTCCCTATGACACCAATCCTTTTCTTAGGACACAGAAAGGAACAAAAGTAATGCACACTGTAATGAACAGGGGCAGGATAACCAACCAGCTTTTTAATCATTATCCCACCCTGCCAAATACCCCTCATGTATCCAATCAAACAGACCTAATGACAATACAGCTTGGACAAATCCCATCATAGTTATGAGATTTTTTTTTTGTTTTCCAGATTATTAGTAAATATTACTAGCAGTCTGAAGAAAGTAGTAACATGTATACTTGCACCTAATAAAAATACATAGGTTTAAGAACTTTATTAAACAAACAGATCCTAAGAAATATTCGTCTACTCCAAGCTAAAAGTCTCACAGCTGTACATTTCACCAGTGTTTATTGAATGATCTTGAACTGTTTTCTGGCTAATTCTCTGTCTTGTGCTCTTACTTAAACTTTACTGAAAAGTACTTTGCCCATTTCCCATTTATGGAGATAGATATAGATATATATAAAATCAATTTGACAGCAGTTCAAGAAGAATCAAACTAAGATATTTCTGGAAGTACTCTTAAAATACAACATAACTCATTAAAAAAAAAAAAAAAAACCAAAAGGGAAAGTTCATTATTACCAGCAATTCCTCTTCCTGATATTCATAGACTGGCTTTCCATCTTTGTGTTTTTCTATTATGGGATTCCGTACAACCTAGGAAGTGGAACAGGCTGGTATTAGACAATGCAGAATGCATTGAGAACATTGCAGGATGGTGTTTTAGGAATATGCATATCACGTGCATAAGTACCATGACCATCCAGAAGTTTTCTTCAGGTTCATGGAAAAACTGTCTATTCTTCTGTGTATGCAGGGATTTTGCAGGTTTTGTTGGGCTAAAGGTCCTGGAAAGAAAACATATGTGTAGATATAGATATTTATACACACTCACAACAAGAAGACATATAACTGAGATATTTAAAATACAGTGCTTGTGCCAAAACAATGAGCCATGCAATCAGACCTCCTACCTGGTGAACTGCACTATAGCTTCACATAGCCCCACATTTCTAATTTTTTCATTCTTTTCTACTTCATTAGGGTGATAGAAGAGAATCTTCTTTTCTTCCTAAAATTCAAAAAAAGAATCCAAGCAAATGCATTTTAGCAGAATCAAAGAATATCGAGTTCATGGTTTGCTTGTTTTTCAATCCCTTAATTACATAGGCAGAATTTTATTTTGTACCAAAGTGGGCTTCTGTAATAACGGATAAAGGACATATTAAGCACACTTAAGCAGTCAATCATCCCATGATATGTCAAAGTACTTTATAAATTGAAGGCTATTGAAATCACAGGCCCCAGTCATTCCTCAGCCTGTTCAAAGCAAGAGGAGCTTCAAAGCCAGCTCAAAGCATGGCAAGCTTCAAAGGCAGCTCAGATTGCTCCAGGCCTTGTCCAGTCATGCGTTCAATACCTCCAGAGATGGAAATTCCACAACTTTCCAGCCCTGCTCCGATGTTAGATCACTTCACTGTGAAGAATTTTTTTTCCTATCTCATCAGAATTTCCCCTCATCCATCCTCATTCTTTCACTTCAAGAATCCGGCTCCATCATCTACTGCCATCCTTTCGGCAGGTGAGACTGCCCTCTGCCCCCTTTCCACAGCGTCTCTCCTCCAGGCTGCACAGATACAGGTATCAAAGGCTCCTCTGGTACGCCTGCATCCCCCTGACTGACTCAGGGCTTCTCCACCAGGCTATTTCACTTTGCCTGTATTTTTCCTCCTCTGGGAATCCCTGGAGGAACACAGCACCCACCAGCAACCTCCCATGTGCTGGACAGAGGGGAAGCATTGGCTTGGCTGGACCTGCTGAGCCACCCTCCCTCCCACAGCCACAAGCGCTCGCTGCTGATTCACGTACGACCTGTTGATCACAGACTCCCTGGTCCTGTTTTGCAGAGCTGCTCCCAACCAGCCTCCCCCGACCTGCCACGGGGAGCCAGATTATTCCACCCCGCACACGGGACTTTGCTGAGCTCCACGAGGTTTCTGCCGGCCCAGTCCCCAGCTCGATGAGGGTCCCTCCGAACAGGACCTCGTCCTCCAGCGGAATAACACCTGCCCCGGCTCTGGAGTCACCCAGGAGCGTGCTGAGGGCTCAGCCTCCTCATTCTGTCATTGCTAAGTATGTAAGTACACTGCTCTCTTCAAATACCGAAATTAAAGATTATCACATGAACCACACAACATGCTGTTACCTAATGTTAGTGCCTAGGGCTTCTTGACTTTCCTTACCAAGGGACACAATGGCGAATAAAAAGTAGCAGTAACTTAAATGTAACTAAGCTAAACAGTAACCTTTCTACCATATTGTATCTACGTCGAGAAAGTTATTTTTAGAGAAAGTAAAAGCATCAGTAAAACAGTTGCTGACTCTCCAGCTCCCCTTCTACAATATACGCCCTGCTGCTGACAACACCTTCGGTTGCTGTTTCTTTTCGGTCCGCAGCAGTGACAGACCCCATGGGGACGGCAGTCGTGCCCGCCCCGCGGGTACCCAAATCCCAGGTGCGGATGCGGCGGCCGCGG
>VZRO01003426.1:492151-556534 GCA_013397915.1 Daphoenositta chrysoptera
GCGGGGAGAAGCCGCAGCTGCGACCGCCTTGTCCGGGGCCGCTCCGCAGGGACAGCGCCGAGCCCGCACACGCTGCGGCCCGGCCTCGGGCACGGAGGGACCGCCGCGCCTTCCCCGCATCCCCGGGCACGACATCCCCCCGGTACCTCTCCCTCTTTGGGCCCCAGCTTCGGGTTGTAAATGAAGAAGCTGAGGAGGGTCGGAGCGAGCTGCTTCTCCTGGCCGGCCGCCCCCGNCCTCAGCAGAGGCCGTGCCCGGTGACCCCTCAGCCAGAGACCGTGCCCGGCGTCCCCTCTGCCAGAGGCCGTGCCCGCTTTCCCCTCAGCCAGAGGCCGTGCCCAGCATTCCCTCAGCAGAGGCCGTGCCCGGTGACCCCTCAGCCAGAGACCGTGCCCGGCGTCCCCTCTGCCAGAGGCCGTGCCCGCTTTCCCCTCAGCCAGAGGCCGTGCCCAGCATTCCCTCAGCAGAGGCCGTGCCCGGTGACCCCTCAGCCAGAGACCGTGCCCGGCGTCCCCTCTGCCAGAGGCCGTGCCCGCTTTCCCCTCAGCCAGAGGCCGTGCCCAGCATTCCCTCAGCAGAGGCCGTGCCCGGTGACCCCTCAGCCAGAGACCGTGCCCGGCGTCCCCTCTGCCAGAGGCCGTGCCCGCTTTCCCCTCAGCCAGAGGCCGTGCCCAGCATTCCCTCAGGCAGAGGCCGTGCCCGCTTTCCCCTCCAGCAGAGGCCGTGCCCGCTGTCCCCTCAGCAGAGGCCGTGCCCGGTCAGGGTCCCGCACCGGGGTCCCGCACAGGGGTCCCGCACCGGGGTACCGCACAGCCCCGCCCGGCAGCCCCTCGCAGGGCAAGCCCCGGCCGGTGGGCCCGGGTGTGGCACAGTGCCCCGGCCATCGCACCCCTCTTCGAAGCTCAAAAACACGAGTGCTTCATTCCCCTCTGGCTCGTTCAGAGCTGCCTGGCAGCTGGAAAAAGAAGAAATGCTTTACTTTTAGACGTAGAATCCGAGATTTGAAAGATGAGATCAAGTTTGAGTATGTTGAAGGAATTGGCACGCAGCATGACTTAGTGCAGGTAATCCTTTCACCACAAATAGATATATTTATGTCTATTCTGATTATTTTCCCATTTTCTGTCTGGCACATTTAACATAGTGGCATTTAACTAATGAAATAAGCTTTTCTATTACTTTCCAATTCTCATTTTAATAAAATTCACTGTGGGCTAAACTAGAAGTAAAAATGGCTACATGGTAAGATATGTATCACTTTTCTTCTCCATATGAGTGTGAAGTTTAGGCATCTGAATAAGCTAAGGTTACATAATTGCTTCAATAAACACTTGGGTAAGGTATAAAAGATATAATTGAATATCTCATTCCACCAAGTCATTTAGAAGAATGTACTGGTAAACTCTCTTAAAGTTGTGCCAAATTAAATCTGAAAAAACCCCAGTATTTCTTGATTTTTTTTCAATTTTTTCCCCTTTTGTTATTATATCAGTTCCTATCATCACTCTGAGTTTATAGAGTAGCATCATTCCACATAGTCCTCCTCAGCCTCAGCAGCTGGTGTATTCCTTGAGAATCCAATCCAGTGCAGTAGGAGCACTGTGTGGAATAGAGATGCTGTAAGGCTGCAGCAATTTAATATTTAATGTGCGTACTCAAAAACTGAGCAGTGTAAGCCAGAGAGGGATGACCGCTGTTTCCCGCTGGGCTGCTGGAGTCAGCTCCGTCCCAGCCCTCCTGCCTGGTGCCTTGGCTGCAAACCCTCCCAGTGCCTGGCCTGGAGGGGCCGGTGCCTCGTGAGGGAGAGGAGCCATGGAACAGAAGTGCTGGCTCACCTCCCCCGGCCACGCTGGGGCCCTCCAGGCTGGCTCAGCACTGAGTTTGGGTATGTGACTTCACGTGGGTGTGCGCAGGCTCCTGTCCATGGGTGCAGAGATCACCCCTACGTTGGGTATCACCTTTCCTGCCCACACGGGTGGTGTTTAACCCAAACCTCTCAAGAGTGAGCAGCTCCTCTCGTGTGGCCTGGACAGGCAGGAGTGACACACCAGGCTGAGCCACACCACAGACAGAGCATTTCCAGACAGTGCCAGCCGGTTCTGGGGCAGCTCTGTGAAATGTTTCCAAAGCTGCAGAGAGAATCTGCTTTATCATTTCAAGGTGTTTTCAGAGAGGTCACAGCAGAAGGTGACTCCTTCCCCTTGCCAGAAAAGCAGGATGAGGGAAGGCCCTGCCGTGCTGAGCTCCGCAGCGTTTCCCTGTGCAGGGTCTGAGAAAGGATCAGGCCAAATATGTCAAGATGAGGTACCCACATACAGTAATTCTTGTTTGCTACCCTACAGCTCTGAGTTAAAATTCAGCAGTGTGTGCAGAACAGGCCTTTCATTGTGATCTGTCCCTTTGACGGCTGCAGCACAGCTGAGACAATTTCTGGGAGCATTCACTCAGGACTGAATATGTCAAATAAAAGGAGGCAAGTTCCACTCCTTGCTTGTGCTCCACTACAGGCAGGGGTGAGGTGGTGATCAGGCCAGAGGGGAAGTTAATTTGCTTACACTACTCACTTAAAGCAAAACAGGGAAATTCTTAAAATTGGTAGTATTGATAGTCAAGTTAAATAATTTCTTACCAGAGAGATTATGAAACAGCAGTGACTGTAGATTTTTGTTTGTGTTGGGTGAAATGTTTAGATGTGTGTTTGTTCAGGACTTAGCAAGATGGAGATCCTGGGCTGTGACTGGGGTCCCTGTTTGCTGCTGCAATACCAACACTGGTGCAAGGGAGGTATTGTGGAGCTACATGGAGTTGGACACTGGGTGCTTACTGTAAATGGGGATTGCTGAGGAAGGTGTTTCTGTGTCCAACTTTCCCTAGGAAGGGAATTCATGTATGTGTAGTGATTGCTAACTTATAATTCTGCTCAGTGCAACCTCATCTGTAACTTGACATTGCTTTTGGTGCAAGTATTTGTGAGAATCTACAACGCGCAAGTGATAACAGATTCAATTAAATTATTACATTTCTAATGTACACATTATCAGGGCATGAAGAAACTTCGATTGTGGTTCCAATTTCATCCCATCTTCTTAATTGTATGTGCAGTAACACCACACCTTGACATTTGCAAAGTGGCATCAGATCACCCCGAGTTTGAAATGTGATTCCCAGCCCATGATTATGTAAAATTAAACTGCTGCATAAGTCAACTGGGAATTTGCAGGACAACCCCTGCATCAAGGGACAAACAATTAACAACTTCATGAGTGCTTTCCAATTTATTTTTAAAAATCTGTAGAAGTAAGATGTAGTATTGTGTAGACATATGTTTTGGTTTGTTGAGCCTATTTCTGGATACTATTTTGAGCACTTCCGTCAGCTGTGCAGTAGCAGACTTCACAAAAAGGTATACTATAAATCACTCTGGGTGTTAGAGCTGACAGCTTTAAATAAATACAGCTGACAGCTCAAATAGCTGTTCCATTGACAGTATGTGGTCTAAATGTGTTAACAAATGCGTAGACTCGGCAGTTTGGGATTAGTTTAGCAAATAAATTACAAAATAATGCTGTGACCCAGCAAAAAGCACAATGCCTGTGTATCCCTGGTCTGCAGGCTTTGTTAACACTGCACCAGGCCTGTGGGGCTGTGTGGGAAAACACAACAGTGCAGCTGGAGCTGGGCTCCTGCTAAGACAGCCTTCACACCCCCCAGACTTCTGTCGTGTGTGGTGTCAGGGAATGTGAGCAGCACTCTGAGTGTCCTGGTGAGTAATGGTTTAATAATGGATGCGTTTGCTTTGCAGGACCAGAGATTTCATAAAGGAAGACAGTAACTTTACACTAGCTTGGGTTATGATTAAGAATACAAAGTTACTGAGTAGGAATTGAAAAACTGCTTTCATGCAAAACTTGAGATACTGCAATGTTTTTGTTTGTTTAATGTTACTAGCCTGGGTGTGAAGAAAAGATGGGAAGAGAAGATGAGGAAGGGGCTAGGCAGTTAAAAGAATTTTAGCTCTGAAGATGGATTGTATAAATATGTTAATTATTTCTGTTCTGAGCACTGCAAGAAATGAGAATTACATTAAGAATGATGTCACAGTTTGACATATTTAAGGCATGGCATTTTTCTTCTTAGAGGTTGAATAAGGCTACAGGGGTTTTTTTATATTTTAATTTTAACTGTTCACAGACACGGTAGGCTGGCACAAGGTATTACGGGGTACATAATGTGAACATGGAATAGCACTCTTGAAACCTGCATTTTAAGGGAATCATAAGTATTCTGGTGTTTTCTAAAAATGTATTTTTATCATAGTTGTGTCTAGTGAATAACTGTAGTATGCAATGTACAAGTGGCAATTCTGATAACCAGTTGCAACTTCTATTGCAATCTGTAAGCATGACTGCCAGTGATGGGTGATTTCTCACTGCTGCCTTTCATGTCAAATTGTGGTGAATGCAGTAGATTAATTATTATTTCCATCCTATTCATTAAATATATACTTGTAGTGAGCACCCATATCCATGTGTTAAACGGGGGTTAAACATGGTCAGTGTATTTAGTTGTTCCTTCCTTGTCAGTCAATAAAACCCTGCCCAGGAGCTTCGTCAATCACAGGGGCCTGCCTGAAGCACTGAGAATTCTACATGCCATGTCTCTAGGAGCTTTACCAATGTTTTGTTTTAGGCTAGGGAGCAGACAAATATCTTTGTCAATGAATAAATCCAGTTTGAGTTATGACTATCACATGTTTTACAAGAATATTCAAAAGTATGATTTAATGTTTCAAGGATCCCGGGGAATTGATGTTTCAACTTTAAGTGTTTCTTCCTACAAGTCAAGAAGTTTTCCCGTACTTAAATCTGTTGGGGTAGGTGCTGAACTACTGGGGTTTTTAAGGTACCTTTTTTCCTGATGGAAAGCATGGAAAGCTTCTTTAACTGCAATACTTTGGGTGTTTGAGAGACCTCAGAATATCTCGAGTAGAGCAAGTGTATTTTTTTCTGTTTGGTGACCTGCTCCAGCAGCCTCTTGTATCTCAGTGGAGAATAACAGATTTTGTACTTTGCCTCTGGGTTTCTTTGTCGAGGTGCACAGTGCAAAGGCTGAGACACTGAGAGGAACTAGAGTTCAGAGTGCAACAGCACCTGGACAATTCTTTATTTTACAGGCATTTGCCTGCCTGATGTAACATGATTAGTCAAGGTCAGGACACTTAATTGTCAGTGAAATGGAGAGCAGTTTGTTTGTTACTTACATGTGAACTACTCCAAGACCCTTCTGTCATCAGACTGATTTCATTGCCAAGAACACACTTTATTTCTTGTGACTATCCTGTGACATCCATCTTATGCTCCGAGAATGGCCATGGGTCAGTTCCTCATGGATCAGATCCTCGGCTTGTGTAAATCTGAATAGCTCTGTTTAAGTCACTGATACTCTAGAGATTTATGCCAGGTGAGCATATTTCATAACGTGAAGAAGTAGTATCAAAATTCAGTGTTCATTTTTTATAAGTTTGCATTATTTTTGCACAATAAAAGGAAAAGTGTGATGCCCACATTAAATTCTCACATGTACTGAGTCTCCCAGCTTACAAACAACTTGTATACCAAATTAATCTGCTTGAAAACATCTCCAAATGATACAAAAGTTCTGTTTTCAATTGTCACTGTTAAGCATTGTGGATTAATATGTACGTGTTTTTTTAAAAGGCAGTAGATGTTTCTAGCCTGGCTTGCCATTGCTTGGCTCCCAAAAGAGAAGGTAGCTGCAGAAAGCACAGAGGAGGAATCAGGGAGGAATCATTCTGGAATTTGTTTTGGCTTACGTTGTCTAAGGTGTCTTGGAGGATGGCGCTGCATGAAATTTGTTTCCCAATGAGTACAGGAGAATTTTAATTTAACAGCTTTGATGATGAGGATGTTTTAACCAACAGAAATTTTCCAAGTACTGTTTTGTTAGGTTTACAACACACATGCTGGGAGAGAGCAAAGGCTCAGCATATGGAAGCACTGACTGCATGGACTCTGTGACTCTGGTGCTCTGAAGGATACATGGTCCTTTTCTCAAGTCCATTCAGACTCGTTAGTCTCTTGCCCAGGAACAGCTGATTATCTCATAAACAGTTCCCTTCTGGGTTTGGTGGTTTTGTGCACAATTACCAGTATTCATAGAGACTTTTGATAAGGAAGAAATGCGGTTGATTTTGAACGTAGTTGTTTGCAGCAAAGGAAGAAATGCACTGAAACTGCAGTGACTGAACTGTTCACTTTGCTGAAAGGCTTCTGTCGTGTTGTGGTGCCTCTGCAAGCTGCATGTGTGTGACCTGCAACTTGCTGATGTTGAGAAAGCAAGTGAAGGTATAAATACTCCACCAGAGCATCAGAATATCTCCTTTTCTAATGAATGAATAGTTTGCTCATAAAAAGACATCTTTTCATCATCCCCAGAGATGGATGCACTTGTGAAGGACATTTTTGACAGGTCAGTCCAGCCCAACAGGGAGAGTATGTTGGAGCTTTTTCAACATGTGTTTGTATATATTCTTCCTCCACACTTTCAGTCCTCCCTATTGAGAAAAAGAGAAAATACCACCAAGAAGATATCTGGCTTTCCCTCTCCTTCTTAAAACCTCACAGTTATCTGAAACCTCACGTCCTCATAGGCTTTCCTTTTAATTCTCTCTGCAGGAAAGCATGTGGTTTTTGCTTTCCTCATCTATTAATTGGCTGATGTAAAAGAGTGGTTTGAAACTGCAACAACCTCATGCAGAAGCCACTTCTAAAACAAAAATATATGACTGCTTTTCACTTGGAAGTCAGTGAGAGATTTTACCCTCACCTATCTCACAACTGTTTCTGAGCTCCTAGTCTTTGATGAAGATATCTGAATGTTCTGAGAATTTAAACTTAATCCAGAAAGCCTCTTGTAAGCAGAAGTCCCACTAATTTTAAAAGATGTTCCATATATGAAGATCTGATAAGTTCAAGATCTTGGAGGGATTAACACTTTTGGTTTAAGAATTCTCATCTTTCAATATAGGAGTCAAAAAAATAGACGCAGGCTACAGTATATGATTAATTTTTATTGGATATTTTTAAGGGAAGTGTCTGCTAAAGTAGAGGTTAGAACATGGTAAATAGTCCACACAATGAAAAAAATCAGTAATCAGTGTTCCGTTATGTTGCTAAGTCAGTGAAAAAATAACAGACACTGTCAAGATAAATAAGGGATTCCTGATTTCCAAGGTTTTGGAGTGTCTTGTGCAGATGCATCCCAATTCTATCTTGTTTGGTCCATTTGAACCTCTAAGCCTGCACCATTTCCTGGAACTCTGTGAAAAATAAGAGAATATTTACATGAAAGAAATATTCACATGAAAGGATTAGGAATAAAAGATTTGTGGCTTATCAAGAGATTTAGAAGAGGAATTAACAGAAAACAGTTATCTATAGATGACCAGACAGAAATGTGTGGACAAGAGGCATCACCTAAACATCCTCTTCTAAACAACACATGCAAAGGTAGTGTTTTGCTGACACTTACAGGGAATAATAAAATATTCAGGGTAGTTTTGGCCTTCTCTCTGCATAATACTGATCTTAGGCAAAAATAATGGAATGGCTTATATGGAATTTGAGTAAGAAGTAGTTAATAGCTGATGTCAAAAAAAAGAAAAGCGCGTCCATGTGTTTCATTAGCTGTTTGTAATGCTTCAGACATTGAGAAGTGTTGATTTAGAGCACAGTCTAAAGCTAAAAACACTGTGCAGTTCCATGTATGATCGTGGAGTGTTGAGTTGTGCGATAAGATACTGTTATTTTAAAGATCTTTTAAATGTTTGGGTTCCATGAATTAGAGTACCTGATCAGTTCTATTCCTGAGTGACTGTATTAATATACAGATTGCTTCATAAATCATGTGTGTTTATTCTGGCATAGTTCCTAAGGAACTGGGTTTAATTCCTTCCGAAGAAAGAAACAGAAGGGTTCTGTGGCGCTGCTGCAGCGAGCCGGGGAATCTGCGCGCCAGCACATTCCCCGCGTGCTATTCCCTAAGCCCCTTTCATGCTCCTCTGGGCAGCTCACTGCTCTCATGGGGCGAGTTGCCATTAGCTGCAGGCCTTTTGTGTGTGTGCTTTGTCTCCAAAACACGGCACAGAAATAGGGAATTAGGAGATCAGGAGGTTTCTGCACAGTGCAGCCATTAAATGACACCAGTGTTTCCACGTAGTGAGTGCAGTATGCTGCTTCCTAAACAGCTACTCCTTCCTATCTGGTCCTTAACCTGCCACTGGAGATGAAGAGCATCCATCCCTGCACAGATCCTGTTGTGGGATCTCATACTGGGGTAGTGACACTTGATCATTCTGTTCTCCTCATCATGCAAAACAAGCATGGAACTACATGCTGCTTATTGAGAATGGTTTCAGTGCCCAGTGGAATTTCCATGGGCCAGTAGCTGCTGGAAGCTGATGTATGAGCTGTTTGTTCTCCTGTGTACAGCTGATTCTTTTGTCCTTGATTTTACATTTGTGTATTCCAAGTGATGCCAGCCCTGCCTTACGTGAGAGTAAGTGGGAGGAGACATGAGGGGCAATTCCTTTCAGAACAACGGCAAATATGGGAGCGAGTGGCAACAGGAAAGTTCCTTAGGGTTTTTTACTTGCTCATGCAAAAGGAGTTGCATTTCCACCCTTAAAGAGGTTACTACTCAAGGGTTTCAGTAAAACCTCTGGGGGTACATTAATGTACCATCAACATAAAAGAGAATCCCACATCACTGCAAGCATCCTGGGGTGCCTCATTCTGTATTTAAAGCAGGTAATACCTTCAGCCCCGATTTTACCATCCCCGTCATGATCTGCAGCTGCCAAGAAGGTCTTGGTTTCTGAGGTGGTTAACACTCTGGCTCCACACTCAAACCTCTGAAGGAAATACCTTGGGAGGAAACAACTTGGATTTAGATTTTCACACCATAGTATTTTTTATGCTTGTTGTATATCTATAAGATAGCTATCTTTAAATAGTTTACCACGATAGCCAAGTCCTTCAAACACTGCTTTGTTTGGCAAGCTAAATCTTAGTTGTATGTAATTCTGCTTTATGTAAGTGCAACCCTGATTGAATTGATTCTGTCCACTATGAAAATCCAGCCCCAGGGAGCTCCTTTTTTCTATACTGAGCGTAAAAGGCAGGTATAACTAATTTGTTTTTCTCTGTAGGAATTATGTATTTAAATACACCTTCCACAATCTGATGAAGGTTTTATCAACATTTAGCATAAATTGTTTTCACATTTACTGAAAATTCCGGAATGGAAAAAGTGCTTTTTTTTTTGATAGCCTCCAAGTAGTTAACAAAATCCTTACTTGAGCTCATCTTCCTCAATAAAGCCACTTTGATCATTGTCGAGAATCCGGAAGATCTCCTTGAGCTGGCTGCTACTCTTTTTAGACATCCCACTGATCTGAAAGAATTTTTTGGGACTAAAGGAATCTGGAGCTGAAAATAAATTAATAAAGAAATTAACCCCAGACCACTGCGTTCACTGTTCCTAAACGGTCTGAGGATGCTACTTTGTTATATTTTAATTGTTCTAAACATGATCAGTAGGTGAAGCCTGTCAAAGAATGAATGAATTTGCAGTACTGCCCCATACCCTCCTAAACAGCCAACAAAATCATGGGGGATAAGCTCCAAATTGACAATATAAACCAGTTATGAACAAACATACTGTGACAGCTGAGTAAAGAGATTACAGAAATCTGTTTAAAGTGTGCACTTGTTCAGTATTTCTTTGGGACTGAGTTAAACTTGCCATGGGTTACACAAAATAATAGATTTTGAGAGTTTTAATTGTTTTCTCACCTTGGCAGTCCCGCAGAGCAGCAGCAATGTCAGAAGGGCTTAGAATGTCTGTAAGGCTCATTTTAAACCTGGGCAAAATAGAATATTGCAAACAGAATTTTGAAATGCAAATGCATCTTACAACAAATTGGGTTTTTCCGTGTTTTGAAGATTACTATAAGGTCAACAAGAATAGATGAATCTCATTGATCAAACCAACATTTCTGCTATTCCTTAACAAATTACAAGGTTTAGTACATCACTTCCTTAATAATAGCAGTGCAGAAATAATGCTTTTTAATGAGATGGGTTACATTAACCATGTTGTGAGTTGATGATCAATATTTTATCATTTACCTGCAGCCTATATAAATACAGCACATTTTTAAACTCTATGTAACACTTAATCTAATAAATAGTCTTACTGGAATGCATGGAATCTGGCAATACAAGTAACAATATGTGCAGTTAGAAAAGGAAAAGTTAAGAAAGTTTGCTGTTATTATCTCCCCAAACAGCTCTAAAGAATAAAAAGAAAACTGATACTTATCTATATAAAGTCCATCCATATGTAATTCCAGCAATTAAAATAAAAACCTTAAAACAATGGTTATTGTACTTACTACTGGTGCAGCTCTGCACAGTAATTTTGTTAAATTAATCTCAAGTCAGCTGCTCACCTTCCAAATTTTCTCAGCCAGGTAAAGGAAAAATAGTTGAGAAGATACCAGGCAAAAAAGTAATGTTGGCTCTGGCTTGCCACTCTGTCTTATAAAGGATTCAAAAGGTGACAATAACCACTACTTAGATTACACTTTCATGGATCAAATGTTTGAATTGAGACCTGGCTCAAATTTCTTCCTTAACTAATTAAACTTTTCTTTCTATTTATATCCTAAGATAATATGGACAAAAAGAAGAGTTTTTTAAAATAAATCTACTTGTGCTTAATTAAGTACAACTCTGCCATCAGAACAGCCTTTCAGCCCCCAAGTGTGTTAACAGGTAACCTCTGCACCTGAAAGTCACTATTTGGAAGATGACTCCAGCAGTCAAATCCTTCTGAAAAGAAATGAATTTGTTTTCCCTGGGTCTGTTGATCCTTTGGAATGTGTAAAGGAGGTTGGAGATGAAAGATCAGAGGTGACAATGTGTCATTCTGACAAAGATAACTTGTCACTAGGGTAGAGGAAAGCACTTTCTATTTTGGGTGATCTTTCTGCAGTAAGCTTCATTTTGTATTTCCTGACCATTTTCTGAATTACAGAAACAGAAACCAATGCCTTCAGTGACAGAAAACTATGAACTAGGTAAATGAGTAAAATGATCTTGTTGTCAGAATTCCTTGGAAGATTATGTATAATCAGTTGGCCTACTTAATAATCCATTTTGAATATTTTGAATTACATGAAATCAATAATAGGCTTACTAGTTGTAACAAGTTCTATAGGTTGTAGGAATCAGACTTTGTTAGTGTGGAAATAGTTTTAAATACGTTTTTTAACACACTCACAATCTATTTCATTAATAATGAAGTTTTAATTGTAGGACTAAATAAATGGCAGTTTATTGTATATTTCAGGAGTGTTACTTTTGGAACAAAAACCCTTAATAAAATTCATAACAGCAGATGGGAGGTTTTCCTTCTCAGACAAAAATCTGTTTCCATATTTAAGGAATTTATATGGGCAAAATTGTAGGACGGAGACCAATAAAACTCACATGTATTTTGGTTAGTATTTGTTGTGTAATACCCAGTTGTGGTATCTAAACTGATGTTCTCTTAATCCACGATCATTGTTTTATTTTTAAATGAATGGAAATAGCATGGTATGCCAAAGAGGAAATATTTTTATAGTAGCAAGGGTTACAAATGATACTGTGGAGCAGAGTAATAAATATATCTAAGCCTTGATGCAAGTTAATGGACTACAGTGGGTGTACTCCTGCTTGGTTTAATGACAGTAAGAAAAGTGTCAATCATAGCAAATATTCCATGGCACTGTTTGAATTTGGATAGAGAAATGCAAGGTATAAGTAACACAAAAGGCAGACACAATTTAATGATACTTTTACATTTTTTTGCTACCTCTTTTGCATGTAAAGGAACATGGCATAAATCACAAATAATCAGACTTACCTTTGGTCTGAAATACCAGCTCTCCAGGAACAAAGAAATGCTCCTTCTATCGCTTTCAGTGGGAAAACTGGTTATAGTGACCTGGAAGAACATTTTCCTGTTAAACCTAAGAACCCTGGTCAGTTGTATATTAGTACTGTGTGATTAAAACAAATTAAACAGTGCTGATTTGTACAAGCTGAAGAACTGATCACAGATCTTTTGGTGCTCTTTCCATTTATCTTCTTTATTCAGTACTATCTATTCATGTTGCTTTCTGCCTGAGATTTCCATGATATTATGATCTGTCAGGCAGTGGCAGTGGGAATGAAGTTCATTCTGTGCTTTCTCCAGAATCATCCTGAAATAACTTTCATTCTCTTAGGTACCTTTTTACACTCTGTTGTATTTTCTCCTTTATGATCATCTCAAGTTGATCTGAGTTTGAACAGAAGGGTTCTTTTTTTACTGCCAAGATATTTCTGGGGAAAAAGGTTTTTTACAGTGCTCTGTGACAGTGCCATAGATGTTCCTTTACAGGAGACTTTCTTTATTTCTGCTGGCTCCTACAAAGTACTCATGGAACTGCTCTCTTTAAGTGTTTGACTTGCCATACAACGCTAATCATTGGCAGCTAATGAGAACGAGGGAATTGAAATTAAGTAGAGGAAAATGACAAGATCAAGGTGAGCATATAATGCTCAAGCAGCTCAAAATGTGTGTGCATCTAATTTAGGCATTGTATTAAAATATAAGCACCAAATGTTCAAAGAATGACATCTGATTACCTCATACACTCTGCCACAGAGTGCTGAGCTGTTTTATTTGTATTCAACAGTACTAAAATAGCCAGAATTAGTATTATATTAGGATATTATCTCAAATAAAAGCGAGATATTTGCTATGATTGCTTTTGAAGGGATCTTTTAATGTTTGAAATTCAACGCTGACAACAAAAGTGATGCTAATCCTGGCTGAAAGATGGTTTACAAAAGCCTAAAAGAGCTGAATTTCAGAATCAAGTTGATGTCACTGTACATCGATACAGGTGGGAATCTAGGGTTACTGGGTTTTATTTATTTATTAATGACACTTCATCTGAAGTACAGGTTTCCCTCCACTACAATTAGAATGCAATAATCAGGGATTAGTATATTAAGGGATATTTTAATGAGATAATCTATTTTACATCGGAAATATCTGCCTGTTTTCTTTATTTCTGGGTTATGTGTTAATTTAGGTGATTGTAATGACACTATGCATTCAAAAACTGAGATCTGTGAAAGTTTTTTTTAAAAGATGCTATGCAAACAATGTAACACTATAAAGAAAATCCCTAATAATTCAGCCAGATCAACAGCTACTAAGTAATGGGCAGTTAACAATAGTGCAAAATCTGGCACAGAATCTGAGTATTGCAGTTTCCAGGAATGTTTGGCACTCGTTCCTATGAAGTTCAAGAAAAAATATTAATATTAAATGGTTGGTTTGTTTGGGGGTGTTTTTTGCTCTATGAGAGACATCTGAAAGTTCTATTGGGTTGATCATCTGAATATTTATGTACTTGCTTACCTAGTGTCATTTTCACCTGAGGTATCTTTATTAAATAATATTAAAGCTTTTTTTTTTTTTGTTTTCAGACTTCCAGAATTAAACTTGAAAGTTTGATTCTGAGAAATACAGAATATTCATATTGACAAGTTCTTGCTAGGAATCTAAACATATAAAACAATTGTCTTCAAATCTAGTGCTATTTACTTCTCTATGAATCAGATGGAAGTTGTGTTTTGGTAAATCATTGACAGGTTGTGGACTAGACTTGTACCCTTTGTGTTCTGCTTGGCATAAAGTACAGAGTTAATTAGCAGTGGCAATCAACCAAAGCCATGACTTCAAGCAGATGCAAAAGAAACATCAGCAGTTGTCTCAGGTGAGATCAGAGGAGAGGTGTTAACCTGAGACCAACTACAACAGTGTAAAGAGATGCTGCAGCAGCTGTTCTCAAACCCACACAGCTCCATCTTTCAGCCCTGGTTGTGTCAGGGCCAATTGTATCATGATCCTGGATAACAGATTCTGCCTTTGTAATGAGTTTGGAAGTAACTAAAATAGATACTCAGTAACCTCTGTGGTTGATAATGGTGTTGATGTCTCAGTGGTGAGGTCAGAGAATCTTAGTGTGTTTACAGCTATAATCATTGAAAAGGGCCTTTACAACAAAAGGAATTATATCCTGCCTCTTCAAGTTGTCTCTTAGGGCACATGCTTTAATCACATAGAAATAAAGAAATAATTACCGCATTTAATTTGAATTGCTGCTTGGGCCGCAGTATTTTACCATATTTACCAGAGAAGTTTGAGCACATGCTGTAGTATTTGACTTTTTTGGCCCTGTGCATTGCTGCGATGAAGGAGGAAAGCCAGGCCCCAGTGACAAAGCTTTCTTTCCCTGCAGCAGGTAGAGGATATTACCCAGAGCACCGAGCAGAGATCTGGACTAGAGAACCCAAGATACAAGATAGATTCTGCAGCACTGTAGGCCTGGAGCTAAAGGAAAACAGGTACTTCTCTCACATTAGGGGAAATACCATGCAGATTTCCTCAGTTAAAATTATGTCCTTATCATTCTGTGGGAATGGATTCAATTTCTGTTTGAAAATGACAGCAGAATAGACTAACATAGCTGAATAATACTGTCAGTAATTCATAGAGTCTGGTCTGATAAACATATTTTTTTCACTTAAAAAGCTGTCCTGGAAGATCTCTGCCAGCTTTGATATGTGTTTGTCTTTAAAAGCACTTAGAAGTTCTGTGACTCAGTAATGCAATTTTCTCTCTCTGACCCTTAATGTAATTGTCTAACATGTTCCTGTCTGCTGTCATCATTATAGGCAGTGTCAGATGGAGTGATCTTTAAAAATCTACATTGCTCAGGGTTTTTGTCTATTTTAGGAATAACTGTGCCCTAATGTTGGAGCCTGTGAAATAATCTGGATGCTGCCTATTGTGACGTGTAAAAAATAAGCACAGTGCTACTACACTGTTACCAAAGGCTCTTTGCACATGGCTGCATTTCACTGTGCCCCACAGTGTAAGGACCCATGGTAAAATAAACCAAACAGCACTGAGGTGCTTCCAACTACTTTGGTGTTCACTGCCTGTCCTCACTGATTTCAGTGGGATTTCAGCCATTAATTTCAGCTGTAGGAGGATGTATAACCCTTAGTGAGGTTTGAAGTAAAATTACCCTGTAATTACAGTTAACTTTATCATAAATAATCATCAAAAGTCGCTTGTTCAACAGAAATGGCCTAAAGAAAGGAGATTCAGACAAACTATTAAAACACATGCCAGAAGCATGTGACAAAATTCTGTTGACAAGAGGCAATCCCATATTTAGGGTCTCAGACCTCCAAATGTCTGATTCCAGCAGAATGTTGTTCACTATAAGGGGGCTTTTTTTGAACATATGTTTATATAAAGCAGCAGTATTTCCAGCTGAGGCACAGTTTGAAGAGCTTTCTTAAATCCCATGGTAAGTAGTTACAGAAATTTCATAGTACCTGACAGCCTGTGTGAGTGAGAGGCAGAGAGGAAAAGAAAGTGAGTGAGTGTATTCTTGTGCAAAGAAAACAGCATTTTCTCCACTGATCTGATAGTAGTAATGCTGGAAGAAGGAAAGGTCTAAAAACGTCTCTAGTCACAAGCTCTTCTTGACTTTCTGGAGTGATCACTGAAGCTGATACCAGACTTACCTTGTCATGAATTTTTTACTGTTCTTAATGGAATGGTAAGTGGTGAAATTGTCTTAGATTTGTAGGCCTAGCAGGCTAATCAGGGTGGAAGTAAGTGTGGTTAAATAAAGGAGCTGCCTGATATCTCAGAAGTTATCTGAGCTGTCTGTGCCTTTCTTTTGTATTTAGCCATTAATGTTGGTACAATTCTTGAAAATGTCTGGGTGACCCATATTGCACAAGGAAAACGTAAAACATGATCAGCTGAGACACAAAGCATTTTCTGACAACAATGAGAGCTTTTAGCCCTGCAATCAGGCTGCAATTATTAATTCTGCAAAATTTCCTTTTTTAATTGCTCTCCTGAGATGACATTGAAATAATGAATGTCAATTTGCTTGATGGATAATTCTTTTTTCACTCTTATAGAAAATTCTACAATATTAGGACCTGAGTAATTCATTAGAGTTAATGGAAATATATTTTTGGCTAATGTATAGAGCCTGAACATATTATTGAGCATTCATTAAAGTCTCGTAGATTGCTTTAACTTTGTGTAATATGATGATTTCCCCAACACTGTATTGATATTTCCTTCCTTCTCCATAATGTCACATCATAAATATGTTGTGCAGCAGAACCACAACAACATCTGCAGGCAATTTTGAAATGAAGATTTTTGATCTGCAAATATTGAAACATCTTCTTAAATAACTCCAACAAATCCAGTATGAGATGGTCATACCAGTTTTTGCAAGTCCAAGAACAGACTTTTCAAGAGCTCCAATTTTTTTTAATAGAGTAGGAGCAACTATACTGTTGGAAGTGTAGTGTTTGGGATGGTTAAAGCCATGTAGATTTTTTAAAGGCTGTTTGCCTGTGTGTTTATCTTGATCACATATCTAAGACACAACCCTGATACAGTGCAGTATTTCATTAGGTACTATTAGCAATGAGTTGCTTTTTATAGCCCAGTTTGATTGCTCTGTGTTTATACTGTGACAAAATTGTGATGACATCATCACACTCATGCCTTTCAACCAGAACCCTAACCTAGTGCACAAAATGGATGAACTCCAATTAATGAGCAACTGCTCAGAATTTTGCATGCTCCCCATTCCTTATGTCTGTATTGCTATTTCAATCTGTCTTTAAAGATAAAAAAAATTAACTTCTTAGCAGTTTTTTAATGGCACTCTTCGTTGTATTATACTTTCCTCACAAACATTGATGCGTTTTACAACCCTGTGAGACGTGGGCATTATGTTATTCTCAGTGCTGAGGAGAAAAGCAGCAGAACGTTGATTATTTAGGCAACGTGGATCCCCATTTGCTCTTATGGAGCACTGGGGACTTGTTTTTTTGAAGTGCTTTTTGCAGAAGTGGCAGGTGGGACACGAGGAGTGTTCTGGAATTCATTTGAGCACACAGAACACTCTTTTATCTTCTCGGCAGTGGAACAACAGTGCCATCGGGTGGGCATGAAGGTGAGGGATTCCTTGGGGAATTTTGAATGTATTGCTATTTCAGTAATCTAAATTATCCTGGATCCAGTTGATCTTAAATTGATGACATAATTAGTGCAAGGTCCTGCAATATACTTAGTCTCTGAAACACAATCAGTTGCATAAAGAATGACAGAAAAACATATGGAATATTAAAATGCGTCTTGATTAAATACCACTGCTACCAGTTACTACAACCGGGTTTTACACCTGGACATTTTATTAATTCTGGGGTTTTTTTACATCAGGTGCTAGCTATTTATGCAAATACTGAAAATTAAATGTTCCACAGAGATGCTTTTAATTTCTCCTCTTAATATTTTTGTTTGTATCTTTAATGAGCAGAGTGGATTCCAGTTCAGTCCCCCAGTGGCATAGACCTTCTGCCCAAAACGCCTGGGAGCGTGGCTTAAGTAGTGCTTGTACTACTTCAGATGTTCTCCAGCAATATGAAACCACTTGCCAACAATTGTTCATGACCTTTCGGGGTACAAAATGTGTAAATAAGTGGTAGGTTTGCAGTAGGAAAGATTGTTTATGGCACATATATCTTGGTCTTTATCTTGATTGCTGGTTATGATTTGACCAGTGCTTGAAACTCTGAAAAAGAAGAAAAAAGGAATAATAAAATGGGACCTCAATTTGTAAGCACACAGTCAAAAATTTCTTTCCTAATTTTTAGAGCTAAAATGGGCAACTAATGCTACTTCCTCTGATAGTCATTCCTTAAAGGTAGCCCATTGTGTATTCCTAACAATAGATACTTAAGGCAAAGGAAGTGTTCCATTGAAGTGACACATTGTATCACAGTTCATTAGCAAAAAGCAGTGAAATTATAGACTGAATTTAAGTTCCAGTCCTGAAAAAATCTCCATAGATGAGAAAAGGGACTGATAACTTTAGCCAGGGGCACAATAGAGATCAGTTCCTGTTAGATTCTCTCTATAACACAGAGTAGACCTGAGCACCTCAAAATCAGATCCATAACATCCAATACATGGAGCAGGGCAGCTGCCTCGAGCTGCCTTTAGGAAGTCTCAAAGGCAGGTGTTATCCTTTTAATAAGGGAATTCTTACCACCCACTCCAATTTTACCATCTCTGTCACTGTCCCCCGCTGCCAGGAATGCCTTGGTCTCAGCAGCAGTCAGAGCTCTGGCACTGGCTGAGAAATTCTTCAGGAAAAGTCTGTTAAAGGTGAGAGAACAAATGAGTGAGACATAGTACTGAGAGTGTTCAGAGTTTGGATTGGTAATAGCTGTAAAGTTTCAAGCATAATTCAATTCTTGAGAACTATTTCCATGGCAAAACTTCCTCTACCTTCTTTGAGAAGAGAGGTTAAGGAAGTCAGAGGATGCTGCATCACAGCCTGTAAAAATCCTTGATGACATCTTTGTTTCATTGGATTAAAAAGGCAAAATTAGTCTGTAGTGATAGGATTCATCTTCCCTCCCTTGTTATCTTCCTTCTTTCTCCTAAGAATCAGAGTCTTAGCAGCAAGAATTTCTCTAACCTTACTTTTAACTTCAAAGTAAGATGAATGTGATCTGGAAGGTAGAATTCATGTGACAGAAAGAAAGATGAGAGAAAAATGGCCCTTTGAATCCAGTCTGGTAAAAAATCTTACAATAATAAAAAGCAGAGGTAGCAGAACTTCTATTTTTATCTTCACAGTCTGTCAGTTACTGCGACATGAAATGAGTATTTTCAGTGCTGTCAGAGAGTTTTTGCATTGTGATCCAACTTTGCCTTTGTTATTTGACTTGCAGCTCCTCCAGCGCCAGCACTCACACACAGGTGCACAAACACGACTGTCTCCCATCCAGAGGGACGGGAGGAAAGGGAATATTTCTAATCTTATAGTGTATTTTTAGATGATAAAACACAACCCTGTTGGTAACTTTTTTATTTAGTTACTTCAATTCCTCTTCCTCGATATAACCACTCCTGTCCTGGTCAAGAATTCCAAAGACTTTGACAACTTCGTCTTTGGACTTGGAGTTGAGACCCACTTTGACAAAAAAGGCTTTGTAATGAAATGAATCAGCAGCTGAAATAAGCAGATGGAAACAAGAAGAGATGAAGAAAAGTAGTCAAAATCTGGAACAAAAAATTAGCTTCATGATCAAAAAGCAGCAAACTATTCTGCAGTACCATGAGGGTAATTACAAATCCCAAGTAACAGTCTTGGATTTTCCTGAGTTTATATCAGATCAATGGGATTTTTCCATCAATGATGTCTCACACCTAGGAAGATAATGAAATAATGACTGGTCTTCAGCGTGCAGGAACATACCCTTGTCAATTGATACTTCACTGAAAGACATATTTGTAGAACTTGATGATAAATATTGTGCTTGCATTGAAATCAGCAGTTTCTCTGAAAAACCAGGATTTCTGCTGTGGGATTTCAGCCCTTGGATTTTTTCATCCTTAAAATTACTGCAATGCACAGATGATGATGGGTGCTTGTACCTTGGCTGTCCAAGATTAAAACTCACATCTGTTCCATTACCTTGCATTAAGTAAGAAAGCATTTTCTGTTTCCTTTGGAATTGAGACTTTAGGGTGGCAAGCACAAAGGAATTTGATAAATAAACTGAAACCCCAAATTTAAAACATAAATATTACCTTGACAGCTCTGTAGACCAGCAGCAATTTCAGCTTCTGTCAGGATACTGGAAAGAGCCATGTCAAGACAACTGCAAAATGAAAAATATTGTTGGGTAGAGTTGTCAGTGCTCTTGCTCTCTCAGCTGTGGAGGTGGCCCCGGGGGCAGCCAGGTCCTGTCAGGGGGCAGGTGAGCCCAGGTCCCAGGGCAGAGCAGGGGGGCTGCCCTGCAGGAGCCAACTGCAGCACCCTCTAGTTCAGATACACATCGTGCATCTGAGTCACTGCTGTTTCTAGTTAAGTCTTCACGTGTACAGGCTGAGGACAAAGCCAAATGCATTTATAGAACTGCCCAACATTTGGGCATCTTTGGTTATTTCCATGCATTTTTTGTGTGAATTATTGTGATGTCTTCTAAAGCTCCAGAGGAAAGATTGAACTCACCTGGCCACTTAGTTTTCTCCAAGCCAAGAACAGAAAATATTGTCAGGTAAAAGATCTGCAGAGTCCTCTTGACTTAATTCTTTTTCAAATGACATAGAGAAGGACTTATATAGGCCTTAGTTAAGTCCTCTTGACCTTTTACAGAAGTCCTAGAGCCACGTGATGGCTCAGATACCCCAGGGGATAAGTTACTGTGGCTGACAAGACCTGCTAGCTAATCAGATTGATATTTATATCCCAAAGGAATATGTAAGGTTTAGTGCCATTTGAAGTAAATCCTCTCAGCTTGCACCTATTTTAGTGAAATGAATTCTTTTTTATATATAAATGAAAAAATACATACACTTTTAAGTGCTTAATGGTAGCAAGAAATGGACATCTTCATAGCAGACTTTGACTTTTAAGGGCCCAATCCTGATATGAATTACCCATGAAACACTACTCCTGCAGTTGCCCTAGTAATCTTCAAAACATACCAATACTGATACATTTGTAATAGATATATCTGATATACGAGTACGAGCTCAAAGATGAAACTTCTTCAGCTCTAAATACTTTTAATAAGTTGTTATATAAGCTTTGGTTAGCTATAAAAGTCTAATCTTGACAGCATTTGCGCAGTATTAATTAATTGCATGGTGCACATTTTTAAATCACCCTAGTAAATGTGTCCATTTATAGAATGAAGATTGTCAGTTGTTCAGCAGGACGCAGGAGGGTGAATCAGTTATGGCCAGGAGGGAAACAGAGCAGTGAAATCGGTGATATTTGGTTCTTCCTTGCTGTGCTGAAAAAATAAACTTCTGTAAGGTCTCAAACAGCACCTAAGATGAAAATGCAGCTTTTCTCTTACTGGATATTAATAGGGACCCCCACTCAGTTATCTCATGAAATTTATTGGAACTTAATGGCGTTGAGAATAGCTGAAATTGGCCACTGGTGTAAAAAGCCATTGGGAGAACATTTCACACTGACACTTATGTAAACATGGCTGGAGTATTGCTTAGGTTTAAATAACATTTCAGTGATGAGAACATTTAAAATGAAGCCTATCCTCTTATCACTGTAGCATAAAGCTGCTGTCTTTCAAAAATTGCGTGCATGAAAATACAGACAAAACCTCATCTATCTCGGTTCCCCTTGATTTCTTCAAGAGAAGAATTTTTAATAGAAGCAGTGACTATGTTATTCTGAACCCATGCTGTGTGGTAAATTGAAAATTGTGAAAACTAACTTTTCTGGATGATATAAGATCCCCTGAACAAGTTACTTTTAAAGGCATTTTATCCCGAACAGGTGGATGTCTAAATTAGATTATTCAGTTTTTCCATTGGGAATCTAGCTTTGCTTTTGGCTCAGGTTACTAGGAAATAATCAAGAGTCTGGCCTGGGATCAGAGACAATCTGATAATTGTATGGGAATAACTGAGCATTCAAGAAGTAATCCTTGTAAGGAGCCCACACAGAGATTACAAAGCATTTACAGAGAAGAGTTTTGGAGTATTTCCATGGCAAACAAGCACTTGCCCGAAGGTGGCACCAAAGACAGGCAAGTCCAGCCGTGAGAGCTCTGAGGGCCGGCGGGTGAGGGAAACCGAGGGCCAGGATGAGAACAGGATAACAGGAGGGTGTTCATCGGGGGGGAGAGAGGAAGGGACAGGTATTTAAAAGAAAGAAAGTCTAGTCTACCAAATGGCTTGAAAGAACAGGAATATAAACAGACGAAACTGAAAAACCTGAGATAATTCCTGAGGACTTTCCTTTAATGATGATTTAGAAGAACATGTCATTTTGTCTGTCTAACAAAACCAGGGTTTATTGTGTTTATTTTCATACTGGCTATATTTTACAGTCCATTATGGAGATCATTGCAAACATGAAATCAATTTTTTCTGGAATCCTGGGAGTTAAATCAGGAAGTCCGTGTCTAGAAAATACAGCTGATTAATGTGTCGTTGTGGTGGAACTGATGTGATTCCCTTTGAGTCAAGTATTTCCATATTCTACTTGGACAGAAGTTCCCCTTTGAATTTAGGGTCAATAATCCCTTTGTAACTGCAGGGAAAGGCATTGTCTAAGGGTACCGTCTGTTTTCTATTGTAACTGGAGTGATGATCTGATTTTCTCTTCCGAAGCTTGATATGCAAAACTGATTTTCTTGTTTTCATGAGTGTAGGACTTGCTGACCAACAAATCAAAAGCTCTGGTGCAGCCATATCTCAGCTGCTGATGTGCTCTATAGATCTTTGGTACAGAAAGTGTACCAGAGAGTCCAGACCAATAAAATGGTATCTTTCTGTGCTTACAATCAAAACGAATATGGAAATCAAGTTTCATAAAATGTAAACACTTTAGTTCATATTCCACAGTATCCTCTTATTAAAATTTTTTAAAATACACGAAAAATTAAGCATGAAAATGTTAGGTATGTGTCTATTCAGGGATTTAATCAAGATGTATCTATTTCAGTAACCCATTCCAGGAAATTAATCCAGCCTTGGCCCCCTCTGCCCACACTGTTTGTGTGAAGAGCTCCAGGCACCTCTGATGATGCTGCATCAAAGATTTTCCACATGGGCTGGCTGCTAACTCAAAGAAGAAACTGTACCAGTCTATGTGTGCAATGAATGTTCTGACATCCCCTTGCCCTTTCTGTGCTCTCTACTTGTTAGAAGATGACTGAGATTTCAAACAGTTGGAGAGCTGAAATTGAATCTCAAGTTTACAAATGGTTTTTGGACTGGGATTTCCAGAGGAACATGAAGTTAGGGGGCAGCCAGCTTCCACTAAACACCAGGAGGTTTTATCTCATGCTTGGTTCTGCTCCTCTTTCAGGACAACCCAAAATTTTGGTTAAAGAGAGATGGTGAATTCAGTGCCTAGAGCACTAGGGTGGGTTTGGGATCATACCCTGGCCCTCTGTATCCTTTTTCTAAGAGCTCATGTAGGGCAATCGATGTCTTTGTGTTTTGTTCCTGCTTAAAGGGGACATAGTACATCTTTATTTCATAAGAACTACAGGGAGGATTAGAGATTAAACTGCTCACACAGGGTGATCAAGGGACTGAGGTGTCTGAGAACTAACAGGCTTTGGGCCTAGTGGAATTTGGATCTACCACTCACAATTTGGGTTGCTCTTTAATTGTCTTAAGTGAAAGTAAAACACATAAAGCACATCTCCTTTATGCTGGGAATTATAAAGCAGTCTTATACTGAGTATTATAGTGAGTAGGTTGGTCTTACTCTACACCTGAGAGCAAGTGATCAGTGTGAAAATACCAGTGATTGTTAGATTCTTTCTGATTTGATGTAGCATAAACTATTTCTAACAGAATTAGTTTTTAACTGTGTACTCAGCAGTGTTTTATTTGTGTAATTCATTCATAATAGATTGATGCAGAAGAGTTAATCCTTACTTAGAACCTCTGTCCTTGACCATACTCAAACTCATCTGATAGCAATGTGCCTTTCTGAGGGAGTGATTGGATCAGAGACCTCCAGAGAACCTTTCCATCAGGAATTACTCTCTGATTCTGTACCTTAATTATGGTAACATTGTGATACCAACCATGTGTGTCTTTGCTACTTCAGCTGGCATTCACATAGACATCCTGTAACCAAAGTTCGTCCCTAGTGTGATGGCATTGACAAGTTCAGAGAACACTCCATGATACTCCCAAAAAAAAGGCTGCCACTGACTGAAGTTAACGACCCTTCCCAGAAAACTTTACATTTTAAAAATTTGTTTCCTTTAGTTGAAAAATACTCTTCTAGTTTGGTTAAAATGTGGATCTAAAATGTGGATCCTAATGCCCACAGAAACCTCAATAGAGAGTAGGTGATATTTTTGCTGAAGCCTATGGGATTTTTTTTTAATTGGGGACCTCTTGGAGTTTTATTATAAGTCCTTCTAGTGAAACGGCTGGATGACTTTAATAAGATTTAAAACACATCTTCTTGCTACAAGTCACTAGTTAAGAAGAACGGATTTTCTTTTAAGCATAGGTGAAGTTGCAGCTTACACAAGGATTTCCTGATTCTTGGGAGAGCTTCATCCCCCTGTGGTAGCACGAGGCAGTGATGTGCAGTTGTTCAGCATCTCTGAAACACAGGATGGGCCACTGCTCAGTCTTGCATTTCTTGCATTCCACATGAGACTCTCAGAGGTGCAAGGAATGTGGTGTCAGGTCTGGCACTTGTGGTGCTGTATGTGCCATCTGCTCGTGAGCCAGTGACAGGATAGTTTAGTGATCAGAGTGTGAAGAGCTAATGCATATATTACATCTGGATATTGCTGCAGATCCGGGTAGCCCCAGGTTTTTTTCTTCAGCAGGGAAATAATTAAGGTAAAAGGAACCAACAGAGTCTCATCATTATGCAAAATATTTCAGTGCTGCAATTAACAGCAGCTATAATTTAAGCCCAGATTTAACATCAAAGGCAGTGGGGATAGAATTAGGATTTATATTCATTATAATTCTGCCAAGGCTTCAGTGAGTCTGATTGCTAGAATTCCTCTTTTGCATTAGGCATCTTAAATCTGTCAACCAGCTCTCTTACATGCCTGGGAAATGAGGGAGCTGTGCTTGCCTCACATAATCATCTTGCAATTCATGGAAATGCCAACACTGGATGTTACATAAAAGTTCCAGAAGGCTTTGTTTCTGCTCTTCTTCAAAACAGCTGCCAAATCATAATTATCATTCAGTTTCAGTGAGGAGCATTAAAACGACAGGCTGCTTGTGAGCTGGAGCCACAGCACAGCACACGGGGAAGGAAACAGCTGAACCTTGGTGGGGAAATTTCTGACACACTCAGCCAGAAATGCACAACATCCACTCAGCCTGCTGATGTCTGCATTTAGCCATGAGCATTATTTACTTTGTCTACTAATGAAGACAGTGCTGTAACCAGCTCTAAATCCTGTAAGACACTTACCAAAGGGAAGACTGGTTCTTAATTTTCAGACTGAAGAAAACTGCTGATATTATGGAACACATAGATGATAATTCATACAATAAATGACAGAGTTGAGTAATGGCCATTATTTAACAATGTAACAGCTTTAGGGTAATCAAACAGTAAGATTGGCTGTAGGTTCATCTGTAGAAAACACAGAAATTCACAGATGTGGCCAAGTATTATTGTTTTGTACATATTAAGGGGCAACAGGCTCATGATTCATGGAAAAACCTCCAGGTCTGTGGCCCAGATTGTCAGGGGACCATGACTTGTGGCAGTGTCAGAGTAGGATTAGACCCTTCTCCTCTATCTCACAGCTGCCTTAGATTTCATGAAAGATAAATCTTCTTAAGGGAGAGTCACATTTTAGGCCATAAACACTTTCTGACGATACCATTATACTGTAATCTACTACTTTATTTTGTAAAATTTCCCACAAACTTATTCTGTGTTTTGAGCTGTGTGTGAACTCCTCTTAAATGTCTTAATTTTTTTTCTCATATTCACAGGGTTGGGACTTAGTATGAATTATTTTTCACTATCTTGTTAGCCTTGCTTTTCCTCAAGTATCAGAGAATTAATCAGAAATAAACCTCAATTAAATCAATACAATTAAGCCTTAGGAGACATCATATGGTTTAAGATCATCAAAACTATGTCTGGCCCATCAGCATGCTCAAGTATGAGGATGGAGAACCTGAACGAAATTTTAAAAAACAGCTTTTTCCCCCAAGGATCTTTTTGTTTGGTTGATTTTTTAATTTTTTCTCCCCTCTCCCAGCCACAATTTCAACATTATTGGTGGTTGAAAATCACAAAGTGCCTTCTTTACAATGGAAATGTAACAATGCCACATGACCAAAACATTGCATGATTTTTCAGCAATCAGGTGTGAGAACTTCACGTGTGGGGAGCTGTTAATGCCTGAAACAATATAAAAATGTACAAACACATGCGGAGTGCGAAGTGCCTGTTGGACGAGGTAATTGGCAGAGTCAGTCCAAGGTTGCCTTTGGTCTAATGCTCTTTATGCCTTCACCAGAGACTGGAATTCTGTCAAGGAAGAAAGTGAGAAAAGCAGGGAATAAAACTCGTGGAAAGTGTTTTTTTGACATCTTAAAAAAGATAGATAAAAATGACTAAAACTCTTAGGCATGGAGGGCTCCCAAAGTTATTATAACACTGCACAAGCTACTGCTAAACTGAGATTCTGGGGGCGTAACAGATTTTTCACTCCTTAAAAAGAGTAAGTGCAGAGAGGAGGAGTGTGTCTGTAAATTTGTATTTGTAGGAAATCCTGACTTAAAGGTAAACTATCTTTACCCCATTACAAACTCTGATAATAGCCAAGGAAGAAGAGCCTGTAGCTCTCTGTGAGAAGAAATTTTTTTGGTTTTGTTGTTCCAAATAAAAATATCTATAGTTGAAGTAATTCCAGAATGGGAGATTCAATGGTTAAGGGCTAAGATCTGCATAATATAATGCCCTAAGTGGGGCTCATAAACAGAAGCTGCTAAAGCTGCTGCTAAAGCAAATTCCTCCAACAGTGTATCTCTCTCTCCTCCCAAATCTGGCTAAGATTAGCACGTGTGTCTCTTGGAGTTATTGCCACCTGTCCTAGTTCAGCCGAGACAGCCCTGTTTTCAGTGACTTCATCTCTAATACATGATGCATAATGTCCTATTTTTCTGTGCTGCAGTTTCTAAAAGAAATATCCTGGCTAGTTGACATCATCCCTGTGAGGTTTTCTTCAGGAATTTGATTGAGTTTCTCGAAGGACTTCCCGGTGAAATGTGCACTTATCAGATGATTTTCCAGCACAAAATCCTGTGCTGCACTGCAGCAGTTGCAGCCTTGAGAAACAACACTATTCGTATTTTACATTAGTGAATTAAGCACTCAGTAATATTGGCTAATGTTTGATAGCAGAAGATGAAGAAATAAGTTTCTTTAGGTAGAGAGTGTGTTTAAAAATGGAAGTGTCGTATGGCCAGAAGTGCAGAAATGGAAATTCAGAGAAATTCAGGTGTTCTGAAAGTTTTAAGAATATGGCACGTTGAGTCTATGGATCAGACACACAGCAGGATTAACCCCAAAGCTGTTATCATTGATTGGAAGACCAGACTCTACACTGGGCCTAAATATTCTGTTGCTGCAACAGAGACCAAATGGGAATAAAACTATGAAAATAAAGGAGTATTTGCTCGTATAAAAATTGTGGCAGAAAGCATCAGGCCAAAGTACTCATATGTATTCTTCATGCCCCATTTTAAATGCAGCCCAAAATGTGTGCATTTTAAACTACAAATTTTATCAATTTTCCAAAATCTTACCTTCCACTCCAATTTTGCCATCACCATCAGTGTCTCCTGCAGCCAGAAAAGCCTTGGTCTCTGCCGAGGTGAGGGCTCTGGCATTTGAGGAGAAATTCTTCAGGAACAGCCTGAAATAGAACAGGGTGCTGTGCTTGAGTTTTACTCCCTGAAATGTCCCGTAAGGTAACGTCTGCTCTTATTGTCTGAGGGAATCCACACAGATCCAAGGAAAGACAAGGATCTGTGTTTTATTTTTAAAATAACATCAAGGGTTTCTTCTAGGACACCAAGCAAGCTCAAAGGTTTTCATTGTTTAAAGAAATAGAGCAGCTGAACAGTACTTACTGCAGCTCCTCTTCTTCAATGAAACCACTCTTGTCCTGATCAAGGATTCCAAAAACTTTCTTTATCTGATCAGGAGTTTTGCTGGATAAACCAACCATGGAGAAAAAAGACTTGTAGTTGAAGGAATCATCAGCTGGAAGAAACAGAAGCTGTTAAATATTCTCCCTTGAAGTTGCTACTACTGTGTGTATTCCTTGTGAATATGTATGTCTTTTTTGAAGCTTCAGCCTGCTTCTCTTTCTCTTGTTCCCTGGTGTGGCAAAAGAGCAGATACACTGGATAATAATTTCCCTTTTTAATCACTCTCTGCCTGTGGTCACGTTTCCTTTCAGCCAGTTTGAAGTTTTCCGCTGCAATGCACATTCTGCTAAATCAGGATTTATGCAATGTGTCACATGCAATCAATAATAAATATTGAGAGGGTGCTAGTGTGACTTACAAACAACTCCTGCAGTTCTTAATTCATTTTCACGGAGTCCTTACTCAGGTGAAGAATTTGATAGAAAAGTAAGTAATACACAGACAAACCAGTTCTTTGAGTATTTGGGAAATTGGCTTGATCTTACTGAGCAGCTCTTAAGAGAAGTGAGACTGATCATTGCTTTACAAATGACACTCTGATTCTGCAAGCTGAGGCTTTTTCTGACATTTTGAAGGAAAAGGCTAACTTAAATTTAAATCTTTAACAGGTTTAGACACTGACAGCTTAGTGTTAAACCAGCCCTAACTGCAACTGTGGCCCTTTAATTGCTGCTCACCACTTGTGAGACCTTTTGAATTTAAGGGGCTATATTGTAATATAGCTTAGACAGAGATCTCACTGGGAAGGAATCTAAGGGGAAAATGATAGGCATGTCATCTTAAGACATAAAAATGATATGCATCTTCTGTCTGCAGAGCGACCATTCCTTACCCTGGCAGCTGGAGAGAGCAGATTCAATATCTTTAGCAGAGAGGATGTCAGTGATGGCCATTGTTGAACTGTAAAATAAATTAAATGTGAGCTACTTAGTCATTAAAACGACTTCTCTCCTACTTTCATGGCTCTATTTGAAGTTGCTGCAGTGACAGTGTGTGAGAGGGGAGACATTATTCATCTGATGGCAAGTGGAGCACGCTGTAACAGATGTCTGCAGCAGGTGCTTCCACTGAAAGCTGGGAATGAGGGAGGAATTCTGCACGCGGGAGCGTGGGGCTTCAGGAAGATCTGATGCCTCTGCTGCTCTGGGAGAGCAAACCAAAGATGTCCAGCACCACAGAACTTCATGACTTCTGTGTGGGTTTTCCTGGAGGTGGATTATTACTCAGTAAAACCCAGAATGTATTTACAGCACACACAAGAGATAAGGTTTGGTATGTCCCCTAGAACTATATCTGGAATAAGTGTAACTGGAACGTTAAAAATCTGGTATTATTATCAATAGTGATCTTCTCAAAGAATGAAAATATTAGTGTAGAATTAGTAATAGTAATTTTACTCATGTAAGTTTGGACAGTAAGTTCCTCCCCTGTTTAGTTGCAACAATAAATGTGGCTTGCTGGGCTACTGCCATCACTTAAAGATTACATTTCATGAGAGCTTTGGAACACGTTTTTGTCAGTATTTTCTGAGGCGGTTTTTTGTGCATTCTATATAGGTTATAATAAACCATATTTTTGCCCAGATTTGGGCATTTCAGTAGACTGTTGTCTTTAGAAGTATCATGACTTAATATTCATTCTTAGTAGAGCGGAGGAGGTGTTTTCTTCTGACACAGCAGCATTTCATTTGAGAAAAATACTCTGTCCCATTCAGCTGTCAACAGCTGCAATAGTTTGCCAATGTAATATATATCACTTAACAAAATGCTATAATGCCTGAATTTCTAATCAAGTTTTAGTGCATTTACAGTTTGGCAAACTGCACACACCAGTGCAGACAGGTTACAGTTTAAACCTTGCAACATTGCTCTTAATTCATGTTAGTGAAAGAAGGGGACTAAGGCATAGAAAAGTTATTCTTGAAAGCCACAAGAGAATAGAAATATCTTTTCATTAATCCCTAACTGGTCTTCAACAACATCATTCGTCCTGTCTAAGCATGGAATGAGAAGGAATCAACTGGTGGTACCCATTTATAGTCTGTGCACTGGTTTGAGATCTAAACACAGGTTTAAACTTTGCCTAAAATATGAAATGGCTGCCTCTGTACCTGTTGGTTTGCAGCAGAAGAAATTGTCAATCATTTTAGTCCCTTTCTGAATATCTCAATACTGTTAAGAAAGTGATGGGACCCATTTCCACTGATGGCAATGGATCCTTCCCCAGCTCAGGCAGCTGAGTTACTTTTGTTTTACTAGCAATTATTTTGTCCCAGTGGTTTCTTGTGCAAAATACTTCCCCCTCTCAGCATTAGGCAAGATAATTTGGAGCTCAGACATTCACCTCATTCTCACTGCTGACAGGATTAAAAAGGAGAAGAGTTGAAGGAAAACCTAAAAATTGCAGCATTTTTTACAAGGGACATCATTCCTGTCTTGTTCTGTCCTATAATCCAAATACTGATTCTATTCTATGTTAGCTTGTAAAGATACAACATACTGGAAGCTGAGATAAGAACAGATATTTTAATTGCTTTCCATTTAGGGAGCATTTTGCTTTTGTGCTTCTTTGAAAGCAGAAGATCTAATCAGCTTACCTTTGTGGTCTTCTTGACTGGATAAGGACGCAGTCAGGTTGGGAGGAAGGCACTTGCTGTGTGTCTCCAGCAGAGCTGAGTGTGCATATATATACTTTAAGTTGTATACCATATACAGATTTTAGATTTCAGCGTCACGAAGGGGGAATGGTGTCAAATGAACTTGCCTAACTAATCATCTTGCACTATTTTTATCTCAAGAGAATACATATGATATTTGCAAACGAAACAAGATAAGTGGCCAGATAGGCAAAAAGAACAGAGTCATGTCAAATTTCCTCTGATTTAAGCAGAAAACACCAGCTTCTCCATGTGATGTAGGGCAAGACAAAACCCCCCACTATCTCGTATGCTTGATCTGAGGAGTCAGATGAAATGAAGCACAATAACTTCTGAAGAGGCGTCTTTAATGAATGTTTAAATGTGATAACTTGTTATCTTATCTGTAGACGCTACATGTGATAGAGTTTCATCGTTGGAGCACTAAACAAAAAGAAAAAATTAAAAGTATCCTGTTCGGGTATTGTTTGCATAGCAAACCAATCAGGGAAAATAATAGCCATGTTGTCTCCCAGAATGTCTGATCCGTTGTTATTTTGAAAAAAAAAATACCACCAGTTAATTTGTTGCTATAGGAGGTAAAATAATATTATGTCAATCCATCAGAACAGTTGGTTGGGGGAGGGTATTTCATCTGCTATGTTTCCAGAGAAAACCTTACAATTCTGCAAGATTCTGACAACCTGTTTAGTCGGCTATGTATGAAGCAAAGGGGTTGTGATCTGCCCAGCTGTCTCTGAGACAAAAGTCCCTGAGCCCTACATGAAAGATCTTTGCTTTCAGAATAAAGAGAAAAATTTCAAATAGCAACATCATTGCTATAACCATATCTGAAGAGTGTCTTTTCAGTTTTCAGCCTGTCTTCCATCTCTTTTAGAAGAGTGATTATTTTCTAGAACTGTTTGGCCAGTGCTGTGTTCCTTTGTGCTAGTTACTTTTTTCATGGATATAATTTGATCATCTCAATTTTCCTTCACGAATGTTGTAGCCTGACTGGGTGAGGAGCCTGTCAGCTTGGATCTCACTTGTGGCTTGAGGTAGCAGAGCAGTGAAAGACAAGTCATATGGATGACAGCACAAGGTATCATTATGGCCAGGATTAAGGGATGGCAAGGGATGACAGTGCAACTGGCATCACAGCTTGAGGTGGTGGCACAGTGAGAGGTGACGGTGCAGACTGTCCTAATGTCAGAGACAGTATCAAGGCTCTTCTCCAGAGCATTTCCCTCTAAGATGGAAGACAGACCTAGCCAGTCACTGAAGCCAGCCACTAAAAAATCAGGGTGCCAGACAGAGAGGTGACAAATGGAGGGTACCTGCAAGACCTTAGTGCCCTCTGCACTGACAGCAGCTGATCAAAAAGAAACAAAAGACCATTGCAAAAGATTCTCTGTGTGAAGGCGGTGTTATTTCATTTGGAGCATATAAATGTAAGAAAAATTATTGCTAAGAGGTTTTTTTCATTTTACAAATTCTATGAGTCTGTCCTCCATGAAAAGTTTCACACAAGTAATTCTTTTGCAAGGAAGAACCATTGGTTAAGAATGGCTGTGGAAGATTTCAGCTTTCCCTCTTTTCTGAATGGGTTCTTGACCAGCTGACACTGAAAAATTTCAAGAAGAATTTGATGGAGAGATATTTAATACTGGCTCTTGTTGTCACTGGTGACATCTGGTAGAAGGGATACAAATACCACTTTCCCCCCTCAAACTCTTCTAAGAAATTACTTTTATTCTCAATGGGGAAAAAATTCCTCTCCCTTTTACACACACCAGCCTTTTCTCCCCCTCCAATTTGGAAAATTGTCTACATAGTGCCAACAACTGATGTGCAGTACGTAGGGTGTCCAACATAAAAACTGATGGCATGATATGACCTAATGAAGCTAAGTTAAGAGGAAGGCCAAATTCTGCTGAAACTCTTGGACTGCAAGAGTCTGCATGGGAATTTGGTCCCTGGTGTCTATTTCAGAGAATGCATTTGATTTTAGATGCAATGGCTTCTCATTTTGCCCAGAGCTAATTCCACATATGTTAACCCCTCGCCCCCTCTCTTCCCTTTAAAAATAGCATTGATTGCTGTTATTTCCCTTAATGCCTGTGGACTGTTGCCATTAGTTTGAACTTTAGTACGTGAAGCACATAAGGATGCAGTCTTTAAAAGTGTGCTTTGTTTTCTAAGAGGCTTTGACAAGGTAATTCCTTTTGTGCCCCGAGATTTTAAGGATAAAACATGTAGTCAAATGATTTATGGCTCTGGTCTGTTCAGTTGTATTCAGACTCCAGCAAATTTTGGAGTCACTTTTGCAGTAAGATTGGAGGCACTAGAGATCCAGAACATGTGCACTGATGAAATGCACAGGGATCATGTAACTATTTACAACCAGCCTCCAACAACCATTTTCTTTTCAAGCCCTACATTAGAGATTGCACAAACATCTGCCTGGTCACTTTTACTTTCTTAAATCAAATACTGTTATGAACTTTGCAGCTGGCATCCAACTTGGCAGGGGAAGAAGTGGGGAAGTATGAAAAAGTAAGGAAAATAGCTGGTCAGGTTACCACTAAAAGCCATTTTAAACCCTGGGACTTGAACATTGCTCAAGGCTCTTTGTCTTCTGGAGGCATGGAGTTGTTTTATTCTTCCCATTTTTAACCTTAATTCTTTTAACATCTGAAGATCCCTCCCCAGGTTGAAAAGCTGTATTTTAGGTTATCATAAGTTGTGATTGTTCTGTAATCTATTCTTGTCATTCTTCCTTGTGTGCTGATGTGAATCGTGCAAGAGAATGACAATAGTGCAGCAGACAGTTGTGTTAGTGCCTGTTTTAATTTAAATAAGTGTGACTTGCTGCCTTGTGTATGCCTGAGATCATTTTCAGATGAATGAGATGAATGCTTCTGATAGGGGTATCCATGGTCACGAGTCAGGGAACAGGGATCACCTGACAAAATGTGTTTAACCTATTGTTAAATGACGTGAGTAGTGAGAGTGGAATATTCATTCAACTTGTAATCTGCTTTGGGAATATATGAGATGAAAGGAACTCTATGGATGTAATTTAATGTAATTGTATTAATGCATCTCACTCCAGTCATTTGAGGAACGTAACCCTTGGAGAGATCTGGAAGTATCTGTGAGTGGTTTTGGGTTTATATTACTTAACCTACCATCTGTAGACACCTCATAACTACCCCCCTGTAAAATGCTGAATAAAGAAGAATGCTGAAACTGCTATAGGGGGAGGAGGCTGTACGTGGGAAATACACCAAATAACGTCTGGTTTATTCTTGCAAACTTGAACGAATTATAAAATTTAAGTAATTTATTTTTCACCAGTTATCATTCTAGTGTCACATGGGTTCAACCTCCGAGGTAGATTTTCAGAGATTCTAAGATTTTACAATGCAACTTTTCAGCTTCAAGTGCCCTGTAAAATGTTAATGTACAAAACCTCTCCACTCATATTTTTCTTACATGCATAAAACATGATTTTTAAGCCAATTGGATTGTTTACATAAATCAGACAATTTCTGATCCTGCATATCTGAAATGGGAATTTGAAAGGAATATGGTTCAAATGTAAATTCTATGTGACTTCTGAAGCTATAGCTCAAAACTATTATTCCTGAATTCAACCTTTCCAGTTCACTTCCATTTCTGTTTCTTTCTAAAAATGTTCATCCATTGATGAACAAAAAGGCTTTTTTTAAAAGAAGGAAATTCTCATAGACTGATTTCTGAAATGGTAGATTCTTGGGTCTGTTAAATCTGATCCAATCATCATAAACAGAGAAGATTCTTGAACCTCCAGATGACTCCAGCCATAGGTCTGAAATTACTTGCAGTAAGTGTCAGAAAACCTACAGAATCAAATTTCTTGCTTTAATTCTGAAGTAAAAAGCTTATTATTTTTGAAAGTATCCTAATAAAAATGGCAATAACAAGGTATGTGTAGGATAATAATTTTTTTTGAGTAGAAAATAAAATCACCTTTTCCAAGGCGATCCTCTCTAGCTAAGTTGGAAGCAAAGGTATATGCTGAAAACAGAACTTCGATTCAATATTTGATCTACCATATTCTGTTCTTGAGCTGTGTTCTTCAAATCCCGTGTGGTAAAATCCCTCAAGGGGATCCTTGTTACAGGAATTGTAACTTTAGTCTGTGTGTTTACACTACGTAGCCTGGTGCAGTCCTGCTCCATGACTGTGGTTTATAAGCACTATAAATAATCCTCAGTTGCAACAAGCTTTCAAATATAGACGTGTTTGAAATGAACTCAGATGTTTTTCAGGCTGTCTGTATGTTCTTGTATAGTCTTTATCCCACTGTGTAAACAGCAGGTCCCACTATAAACAGAAACAGCTCCTTGGGTTGTATAATTGCAGGAGCAGGAAGTAAGAACTGGGTCATTATCTGTGCTTGTGCTGATCTAATACTGATACTGCTGAATAAAGCAGGGCCTTTGATTCTTCTGGCAGAGTTGCTTTTCAAGGAGATATATCTATATATATACCAAGGATATTCGGGTTTCAAAACCCCCAAATACTGACTGAGATAAGACTGACTGAGGGATGTTGTCTCTGTGCACAAAGCCCAGACCCAATCTGACTTACAGGTGCCCAGTGAGGTGAAACTTAATTCCCTGCTCCTCCGTTTGCTGAGATGGGGAAATGGTCAGGACTTGTCCCAGCTCCTTCCAGCCCGGGGTGCTGGGCTTCTTTTCTATGCAAACTGGAGCGTGATAAGGGGCTGATGTGTGTTTGGGGATTGTCCAAATGTGGAGTTCACGTCTCCAGGGCACAGCACCCGGACCCAGGAACTCAGAAGCATTCCTTCATCCCTCATTAGACGTTGCCAACAACACTAACAATAATTAGAATGAGGACTATAGAAAAGTAAGCTGAATGAATATGGAAATTGGTACTAGAGACATAACGGCATCGGATATGAAATCATTAAGTCTTTGCAAACAAGAATCCATTGAGCATTTGAGAGCTAAGCCTGGTTTAATCAAACGGTGCATCAATGAAGTGATTCCACTGTTCAAATATTTGAAGGATCAGTGGGATGAAAAGACAGAAGCAGGCATTGTTCTCCCTATACAGTGCTGCATTTGTGCTGTAGCTCCTGAGTGATATCAGGGTCCAGATAGGCCCGTGATTTCAAGCCTTATTGTATAGCATAGCACAACCCAGACAGCAAATGCAAGTTCTTCTTTTCCATTTATGGACAAACCACATTATATTCACTGTGGATTTTGCTGGCAAATTGCTGCAGTCAGGTGTAAAGTAAATTACTTCAGATCTGTTGCTCTGAATGAAAAATTAAATTTATTGTATTTAAGTCATAAATTCACTTAACGGTGTTTCCTTGAATTGTAATGGCCTCCATCTGAGCTGAATTACAGCACTGACTGCACCTTGCTAAAAAGGATACATTTAAAAAGGAATTTTACTAAACAGGGAGCTTAAGGAGAAAAAGGCTAGGTGAATCTCTAGAGCAGGAGGCCTTTCTTCCTTGGAACAGGAATTCCAGCCTGGCTGTGCCTGGGTCACTGTTAAAGCAGAAAATGCCCTTGAACTGCAAAGGAATTGAGCTTGAGCTCCTGCTCACACAGGAGGAGGTAAATGGGGAGGTGCTCGATGCACTTTGGATTCTCTGAGACAACTCACAGAGTAAGTTTATAATACAGAGACGACAAGTAGGTGAAAAAAACCCTTGAGATTCTTGCATCAATCTCACAAATTTTGAAGGATATGATTTACTATTTTATTTTACTTTTGCATTTGGATATACCATACAGCGACATCCAGATTTGAAAATCCAGATGGTGAGAGCAGAAAGTGTCTTGCTGATTCCCAAATTCTCCATATCGGCTTGTCCCTTTCTGAGTAGAGGTAGATGAAAGCAGGTGATAAGGAGAATAAATGCATATGTACTTTGCTGAATTTGAAGAGTAAGAACATTCTGCAAATGTATTCTATGTCCTACACTATGCTGAGCTGGGCTGCACAAGCTGTAGTTCTGGGCAAAATTTGTCACGTAGAACTTTTTCTGGAAAGTTAATTACTTCTGTGGCCAATGTGATGTTACTGAAATTTGATTATTAAATGAAATGTGAAGCCTTTGCTAAGAAATGCTCCAAAGCTGTTATCTCAGAATGCCATGGCAAGGTAATTTCAGAATACCAGACCCCAGCTACTTCCTGAAAGTTGCAGCTATATAAAACCTTACTGAACAGTGATGTTGAAAAATGCATGTTAATCAGTGCACATCTTCCCCATCACCTAACCCTGTAATTGATGGTGCCATCAACAGCAGAGACAGTCATTTAAATTATGAATGCTTCTGGTTATGAATGATGGAATTTTTTGGCATAGGAATTAAAGAGTATGCATTATTAGAACTAGTAGAAGAATTCAAGTCATGCTTTGGAGAAAAGTACAAAGTTAGGCATGGTTTAGCATTCATGAATATTTGGCTAACAAGCAGATTTTTCTATTAAATATGTAGGTTTTACAAAACAGATAGGGAAGCATCCACTGAATAAGGTTTGAAAGCTGTTCTAAGCCTTGTTGAAGCTGATGCATAAGGCCACCACTCTTAAATTAAAATCTCTATAAGCAGTTGTGTCAGTGCCTTTATGGATGCAAGCAACTGAAATGATTGTCCTGGTCTTTGTAGATTTGTTCCATTTTGATGGAGCCAGTCCTGGGAGGTTTCTGGGCAGTGGCTGATGGATCTGAGAGAGTGACTCACTACAGTGTGACCCGCTGCTCTGGGACATTTGCTTGAACATCTTCTATAATCACCTTTATTTGCAGAATACATTTCTATTTAGACCCTGAGTATATGGAGAGGTCAGTGTTATTGACAAAGGGAAAACTTGGGAACTTATCTGCTGATACGACCAGCAGGTCATCCTCCAAGAGGAGGATTTCCTTTGGGTGAGTGGAATTGGATTTCACCCAGTTTTGAAACTAGAAGTATGAAAAACATGATCTGATAATCAGGCAGCACTTGTATCTTGGTGTCCTAATTCTGCCAGTTCTTTAGCAACCCCCTAGACTTTTCCCAGGAAAACTGCATAAACAACGGCAAAAATAGCAAGACTGCTCTTAGACAGACAAACCCAATCAGTAAAATGGAAAATAAAGGTGCAATCATTAGGGTTAAAATGCTGTAACAACCTTTGCACAATAGAAACATCCATAAACCTCCTGGAGGCTGCAGTCTGTGGGGTATCCCCTGTGTAGGTATATTGCCAGGGAGGTGGGATTTGAGAGTCCAGACTGGGGAATGAGGCCATGGTGCTTTGGTTGTTGTTGTCTTGGGCTCTCCAGTAAGCCCAGTTCAAGCCCATGGCTCAGGAGGGTGGCAGCTGTCCTTGGGCAGTGCAGAGCCAGCTCTGCACAGCCTGCTCAGCTGGGCCTCTGGGGTGGGGAAAACAGCCTGAAATGCAGCTTTCCCAGAAGAGCAAAACCTGTTTGGAGACACTGTCTCATGACTGGGCAGAGCTCGAGATTTTGCTGGCTTATTTAAAATAATCTGGGTAAGCCCCACTGAAATCGAGCAGCCATTTGTTCCCCTGAGGAGAGCTGGCGTCCTCCGAGTGCAGCAGTGCCTGTGGGCCAGTCCCTACAGCAGATTTACAACCCTGCCATGAGCAGCAGGGGGAAGGACAAGTATCCCAACCTGCCTCCTTGCATGACGTGGGCTTGGTGCAAGAAATACAGAATTGAGCTGATATAGTTACTAAACTGTCTGTTTGTGTCCAGGGAATGCTGAACACATGCGGAGCAGATGGAAGAGATTAAAAAAACATAGAATTATAGATGAGAAATGTTTACAATTAAAGCAACAAAGATGAGATCTCTCTGGAGTCCCTTTCCTGATTATTTTGAAGGGCGTTAGGGTGAAAAAGGCTTGACATACAAAAACTATTAGACTCAAGCAATACTTTTCAAAATTATCTTTTTTTCCTTCACTCCAGCCTAGCAAAAGAAAATCGGTGTGTTTAACATCACAACTTAATTTAGACCATTTAAAGTTGTCTGATGAATCTGATAATTCAGCTTGTCCTCTACTGTTTCAGCTACTAAGGAAATTCCAGTTAGGGACTGCTAGATCAGATATCCTGTGTCTCAGCTGACCCAAAATCCCCATGATGGTTTTAGCACCATTCTTAAGAGAACCATGCACACTTAGTGAATAACAAACTTGTTTACCTGAATATGGCAGAGCATTTATTTTAAAGGATATTGGCATCAGTATTAGAAAACTCAGAATTAAAGGATGGTGTATCGAATATTTTTCATTTTTGCTGTTAGTACCGCAATTCATAAATAACAATACAGTAGAAAACAAAGGAAGCTTAATAGATCCCTCTTGTTGGTGGGAAAGTCTGTCCCCCAAAATCATGAAGTAAATATCTTTCTAGCACCCTTAAATGCTTTTTTTCTAAACTCTAGTTTCTAAGGTTCACGTATGTTCTTCCGACTGTGCTCATTACTGAGCAAAGCTGAATAATCCTGCAGCAAGAGCTTGTGCTTGTGCTGCTGCTCACAAGCCTCGTGGTGTGATTTTGTGCAAAAGCAACAGTACAAAATTTTAAAAGACCACGAGTTTTACTCCAGCCCCAGAGTTTTCTAAAAGCACAGGCTAGTTTGTGTTAAGACTGTTTTTTCAGATCCCTGACAGGGTGTAAAATTACAGACTGGTCAATGCAGATAAAGCTGACACATATTTTCAAGCACAGTGAGAGTTTAGGGCTATATTTAACAAAAATACTTAGTTCTGTGTTTGGGGAATACACTCTGCCTCCGTACCCAAAAGAGTCACCAGAATCCAAATTCTCTCTAGCTTCTCCTGTTGATCACATCCCACTCAGTGGTTTCAAATTTTATCAGATTGTGCCTGTTTAGGGAAAGAGGTATGTTTTTGAGGTAAATACGTGGAAGACAAGTTTTTTAAATGCATCCAATTTTTAACTCTCAAGGACTTAGTGTCTTTTCTCTATAGTGCTGCTAAAAATGCAGCCTTGGGTTTCCTTTTCATGCAAGGGAAATCATGCAGTCTTGACAAGCTTGGGAGAAGGGACATATTTTCTGATGTTGCCTAGAGCACATCTGTGCACGGAGCTATTTCTGCCCTTATCTCACAGCTGATAACATCAGGCTTCTAGAGTTAGGTTTTTGAAGGAGCTGCAGATCAAATGCTGAGTTTTAAAAATCTGTCTGTAAATATCATAGTAGAACAGCTGGTACAGAGGAAAACCTGGGCAAAGTGACTCTTCTTAACACTGAAAATTAGGTAGTCTCCCCAAACAGATGTACTGGCTGTATTGTATTGACTTCTAAATATTTGCAATTACTATTATAAGGTCCATTTCTTTGAATCACACATGACAGGAATCTTTCCCTGGTGGTAATGGCTATTTCTGTTCTAGGGAGCACAGAGCACTTTCCAGATCTTTCTGAGATAGTTTGTATTATCTGACATTTCTGCAGGCAACGTTTGCTTAGTGGTGAATTGGATTGTAAATTCTACAGCTGTGAAGTTGTAGCAAAGAGGAGTCTTGGCAAATTTCTAAATAAAGCTCTGGTAAGGAGTGAGTGGGAATATAATGAATACAAATCGTGGAACCAATCTCTCAATGTGTTTTGATTAGGGTAAAGTGCCTATAAAATAGGGATTTTTATTGCACCACTAAGTATGACAACACTGAAATTTATTTTGTGCTCTTGTTTATATTATTTTCCTTTGCTTTTCATTCTTATAAAACCTTTCAAATACAAAAGGTTGTTTCTCTGTAAGTTCTTCAACTGGGAGGATTTAAATACAAATAAAAAGTTAAGAGGCCACAATCCCAGTGCTGAGAAACTCAAAGGTTTTATAAGAATGAAAAGAAAAGAAAAATAATTTTTTTCCCTGTGCATGGAAAGACAGGCTCTGTGTGTGTATGGTATGTCAGACTTTGCTTTATGATTTTTGTATTTATAGCTGTGTAAGAAGAGGATGCTCAGAGAATTGCCCTGGTGGTTTTATTCTGCATTGAGGAGTCTCTCTGACCAGGAGATTTTCTGGGCAAATGAATCCAGCTGAAATCTCAGCACATCTCACCCTGGGTACCCCCACAGTCTGTCTGGGCCCAGCCATGTCCCCGTGTCCTGCTCTTCACTCAGCACAGTGGCAGTCCCTGGGCTGCTGAGGGCTGGACACAGCTCTTTCAGAGGCTGCTGCTGTCATTCCACTCTTGGCTGGAGATTGCAGAATGAAATTAACTTTCCCTGACAGGAGTAAATACAATACACAGACACCACAGTGTTCCCGGGTCCAAAAGAAGGAAATTCCATGGATTTCTACTGGGATTGGAGTAAGATTTAGTCTTGCAAGCAATGCCATAATTTATAAATTATAGGGACAAATATCTGATATTTATAAATGCCTACTATATGAGACTTCCTGTTTCCATTGAATTCATAGGCAAAATTCCCATGGACTTGAGTGCCTCCATGATCTGGACCACAATAAGACATGTTTCCCAGTAAAATCATGTTGTAATTAACATTGGGAAACTGCTTAACAAGGTGGATCTGATAGCCACAGAAGCTGTGGGTCATTAGTATGAATTGAATCTTTCTTTTTTCCTCTACTAATGTAATTGAAAATTAAGTAATGTCCTTGTTTTTACCAAGATCTGTAAATTTTTCAGCCTGTACCTCATCATGGTTAAAGCCATCTTAGTATGATTTGTGATCACTGTCAAAACACATGGAAGTTTCTGTTAAGGTGATGTGGTTATTATCAGCCATACTCTTAAATTTACTTCCCAGTCAAAGAGGAACATTTCAGCACATGGTCAAAGATGGTAATTGTCAGTAGGAGGAGGAAACAGACCCTCTTCAGGCAGCAGTGGCTGCAGGATTCCCAGGAATGGCAGCAGGTATTTGGCTGAATAGTTCTCATGGCAGAGCTCAGGAGTAAGGACCTACCCTGGCAGGGATCAAGAGCAAGCACAGGACTCGACCCCACTCCTGCACATCCATAGTTCTGCCTCCGGGGAACACCTGTCTTTGTATGTAAATCTTTTATGCTTAGCAGAGAGAGAAATGCAAAACCCCGCGTGGACTATCTAAATTCTAATTCTGATGTTGACGTTGAGCCTCCCTGTGGCCCTGGACAGTTGATATTTACTGTGTGCTTTGTGCCAGTACCTCCCTGTGCAGTTTGCCACAGGCATTTAAGCGACGGGCTTTGTCCTTAAAAAAGGGTGAAAGAAAGAGGTCAAAGCCAAAAGGGAAAATTGTTGATATTGTCTCAGTGTATGCTGAACAGATTCTTGTGCTCCAAACTGCTTCATTACAAGAGAGATGGTTCTAGGAATCAGATCCTACTCTGTGTAAGTGTATCACAAAAGGTTCCTATATATTACTTAAGCTGCTGTTTCCCTATAAACAAAACTGGGCTGATCTCTTAAATGGCTGAAAGGTTTGTATGAACTCCACAGTTATTGTTAATGATTTCTGGAGATGAAAAATTGTACTGAAATACAGACCACTTGTTTTTGTTTTCAGGGTGTTTTTGGTGGTTTTTTGTTTGGTTTGGTTTAGCTTTTAGCTTTTCTGTAAGTTCTTCAGTTTGGTAAAAACAGAATTTGAGTTACACTGGTCATGAGTTTCTGCTTATCCCTATATTGACAAAGCTTCAGCTTTTGCCTGATTAAGGGCTGCCTTATGTGGTAGATTTGGTCCATGTATGAATTTTCCCAGCTATCAAGATGGTGATTTTATTTCAAACTGAAATAGTCCCATCTGATCTGCTGTGCGAGCCAATAATAAATGGCAAAGTACTCAATTCAGAAAAATAAAATTATGGGTATTTTTTCTGTACTTTATTTTGTTGTGTGCAGTTCATCTTGGGTTGGGGAGAGAAACAAATATTGTTATGGAGAGCAAAGAAACAGTGGAAATATGTTTATGTATTTCTAATTTTGTCTTGGGTGTTGAATTGCCCTGGGTTCAGTTGCATAATGATAAGTAAAGAAACTGGACACAATCCAGTGCAAAGTGATGCATGAAACCAGCACTTTTCCCCCCTAGTGTGTGAAAATTTGTATCAGCAAGAAACAGATAGTCTAACTTGTATGTAGCTGGAGAACTGCCTGCATTTTGATACCTACATTCTTTTAAAATGACTCATTCTTCAGCGCAGACACCAGATCCGCAGCGCGCTGGAGCCCAGCAGTGCCGCGCTGGGCTTCATTAACCCTCCATCCTCCGTCCTCCCTCTCCTGCTCCGCGGGACCCGGCCGGGGCACCAGGGAGCTGTGGGCGAGCCTGGGCAAGGTGTTTGTTGGCTGGGGTTAAAGCCCGATGTTTCACCTCCCAAATCCGTCCTGGAGCCGGGGTTAGAGCCAGGGTTAGAGCCAGGGCTAGGTCTGAACTCCGCTGCCTTCGCTGGCTGCACGCTGCACTCCAGGCCCTCGTGGCTGGAGCTGCGGTGTGTGACTGGCAGGGCTGGGCTGGGCTGGGCTGGCTGCAAAACCCCGCGTCCTGGTCAGCCACCTTCTGTCCAGGAGACGGGACAAGGGGCTGCCTTTCTAAGGAAAAGGCCAGTCATTGCTTTTCTGCTGTTAATCTGATATATTAGTTGTTACAGGCTCAACAATTATTTTTAAAAAACCCTGCTTGTGGTAATGATTTTGTTCTTTACGCATCTTTCACCTGGAAAACCTGATATGTGACTTTCTATGAACTATGTTACAGGAAACACTCATGAGAAAAAAAAAGCCTTTGGTGTTAAAAGAAATCACATTTTTAAATAAATAAGTTACCTTTAAAGCAACCCTCCAGCGTCAGATAGAGAGTAATCAAAGAATAATTTCTCTGCTTTGCCTTTTTTTAGAAAAGTAAGAAATGTAAAGCTTTCTGTTTTCTATGCAGCTCCACAACAGCTACTTTTATATGGCATAGAATAACAGTATTTTTGTGAAAGAAGGAGGGGGAGATTCAATTCTAGAATGAATCTCCTATTTGGTTCTGGTTTTATGTCGTTTTTTTCCAAATCCACATCCAATCTCTGGGAGGTAGACCTTGTAGTAGGATTTGAAGCAGTGCAAGAATAAGTATGTAAATAAATCAGATTAGTGTCGGGAGTGGGGAATGTTTTAAGTAATGTTACAGACTAAGCCAGTGTAAAAATGTGGGTAAAGATCATGCAGATTTTGGCTGTTGCTAATCAGCCAGTCAGCAACTCTGCACTAAGGTTTTTCACAGTGCAACTCTTTTAAATAAGACACAAACATACAAACACATTGCAAATTTATCTTACTTGTGTAGGTGAAGATCTGGAGCCTAACTGTAATTAGTAGTAGCTGTTTATGGCTGGCTTAGAGACCTCCCAAAGCTGAACCAGCAATGGCAAAGCCAGCACATCCTTCCCCACTGTGAGACAGCTCTGACCTTTGAGTGTTCAGCAGGCCTTAGTGAAACCGCTGGGATCTATCAGTCACTTGGATTGCTTGGATTGACAAAAGGACAGCTGAAAAGATGGTAAGTCATCATGAATGTGGGAGTTCATCTCTGTGATCTCTGAGTGGTGTTTAAAGGGTCATGATTTGTTCCCAAGTGACTGAAGCAGCGGGGTGGGAACTGAGGTCTCCCAGCTTATTTTTTTTTTTTTTTTAGATGCACCATATTTCACTTTTGGATGAGGCGTAACTTAAACTGTGCTCTTGGGGCAGTCAGCTGTGGGGTATTCTGCTCTTGCAATGGTCCAGGGAGTGCTGTATGCTGGAAATCGTTGATGGAGCAGTAGAGGGATCAGGCTGGGCAAATTGCTCTAACTAAAACCAGAGCAGAAGGATGAGCAGTCTCCTCCAGCTCAGTTGAGGCATTCAGCAATGGCTAAAAGCTGTCACCAAGGCTGAGGGGCACAGTGCCATCCGAGGCTTTGTAATGGCTTTGGTGCTGCTGTGGTGCTCCTGGAGGGTGATGCAGAGCGGTGGCAGTGGTCTTTTATTAATCCCAAATATGGACCTTGCACTCCATGACACATTCTTGGTATGCAACAGTCAACTACCATGGACCTCATCTGTGCAAACTGTGTGCAAACCCCTTGAATTCTGCACCTACTTGACAGTCAGTCCTTGCAGATTAGATTTTTTTTCTTGGAGCCAGCAAGATTTGCCTAAGAGGAAATGTTATAAGAATAGGATGGAAAAGAAGAGTGAATTCTGCTGCTTAAAGGCTGGTTCTGCTAGAATAGAAGGGATAATGCACTAATCAAATTTTGACAAGGTATTAAGCAGAAAAGATGGGAAAGCATTTTGGAACTGCCTGCACTAAAGCTGGATGCCTGAAAAATAAAGCAGCTCTTATGCATAAACATAATTTTGATTTAGTTGGCATTACCCAGGGATAAGTCATACAACTACAGCAGCCATAAACGTCAGTACATGAAAGAATGGGCCTCACACATGCTGGTGATGCCAAGAAATCGGGGAGACCACCTGTTCCGAGATGAAGTACAATATCCACAAATACAGATAGCTCATCTCACCCAGCTGGTACCAGCACAGGTAGCACGTGTTGCATGTGGTGCATGTGGACGTGAGTATGTGACTGAAGCACACATGGCCTGACCTGCTTGTACAGGACAAAGAGAAGTGACAGAGGGAGTGATCATAATAAAGAACTGTTGAGGGAGAATGTTTCACTGTGATCAGTCTTTCCTTCCCTGTGATATTTATGTAAATGTAAGTTCTTCAAACAAAGGCTGGTTTTCAGGCTGCAGGGAAGGACAGAAGATCCATGAATTGCACTCTGCAGTGGGGCTCTGCTGCAGCCTCGGTGGCAAAGATGAGGACATGAAAGTATTGGACTTGTCAGTCAGGGCTTGGCTTGGTGAGTTCTCTTCCTTTGTGCTTTATGAGAGACAATACAGCCAAAGCAGAGAATAGAGACTGAAGAGAAATAAATAGGCAGGGAGCAGGAAATTACCAAAAGACAGAAAAATAACGAGAGTGAAAAGCTGAACAAGATCTTGTTGTGTCCTACACATTGGAGGTGATCTCACCTTTCTCCTTTCAGCTGCTGTTGTCTGAGCCTGGCAGGAAGAACAGGACAAGGCTGGTAACCTGCAAACACTGAGTTACAAGCTCTGCAGGACTGACATCTGAGTGTGAAGATGTCTTTTGATTCCCCCAGTTTTCTTCTTCTTACTGTGTTTCCTTAATATGTTTGTTACACATCATAAGACTTCTTAGAATGTAAAGCCTTTAGACGTGGAGGATTTGTTCTGATAAAGGCAGCACTTACTCAAGGACTAAGAGTGTGCAGTCCTTGCCCAGCTCGGCTCCCAGCCCTGGCCTGTCCCCAGCCTGGCTCCGCATCCCTTCGGAATGCCCAGCCCCACATCCCGCCGTCGGGAATGCACAATTCCACATCCCGCCGTCGGGAATGCACAATTCCCGCAGTCGGGGATGCACCATTCCCCATCCCGCAGTTGGGAATGCACAATTCCCGCGGTTGGGAATGCACAATTTCCCATCCCGCAGTTGGGAATGCACAATTCCCGCGGTTGGGAATACACCATTCCCCGTCCCGCAGTCGGGAATGCACAATTCCCGCAGTCGGGGGTGCACCATTCCCGCAGTCGGGAATGCACAGTTCCCGCAGTCGGGGGTGCACCATTCCCGCAGTCGGGAATGCACAGTTCCCGCAGTCGGGGGTGCACCATTCCCCGTCCCGCCGCGGGGATGCCCCGCTCCGGGCGCAGGGAGGCTGCTGAGCGCCACCTCGTGTCTGCCGGGCTGCGGCCGCGGGGTTTTTGGGAAGGGAGCGGGGCTGGGGCGTCCCTCGGGGCCGGGAAGCAGCGGGATCCGGCCGCGGGATCAGGTGCTGGGCTCTGCCTTCCCACAGAACTCTCGGCGTAGACAGGCTGAGCTCCTAAGCACGTAAAAAACGAAGCCTCTAAAAACATCTGTAAATCATATTTTATGGGAAAAGCTGCTCCTCTCGTACTGCTGAGTTAGCCAGGAGGATGGATATGAGGATTTGTTGATAGGTCACTAAATCCTGCTTTGCAGTGCAAAAATCGAGGAACAAAATCCCAGTAGCAAGGTCAAGGAAGCTTCCAGGGCTGTCCCTTCCAGCTGCTCTGCTGTTTTGTGTCACCTCTGTCTGTGACTCCTCTGGTTCCCGCAGGTGAGCACAGAGCTGCCCTGACAGAACCCAGACCCCTTCCATCCTGCCAGGGTGTCTCAGATATGATCCTCCATCCCACTGCCATCTTTCCTAGTGCATTTCTCTGCAGTGGAGGTTCGGTTTTCCAGAAAGATTTTCCCCTACAGTCTCGGTTCTCTCATCAAGCTGTGAAAAGCTGCCATTGGCATCACTACCTGAATCATATAACCCATGCTAAACCTGATGTTCATGCCTTCTATTAGGTAGACAGACATGGGATCCTCAAAAGAATGAAGAACCCCATTCAAGCAAAGCAGTTCTTTGGGATTTGAAATGTCCTGCAGTGCCATATGCACTGGGACACAGGAGTGTCTAAGTACACAGGCAGGGCCTATTGGAATTATGCTTATTCTAAGAGAAAAAAATCACCTTCTCCTGACAGGCTACAAGTTACACTGGGTTTTGTGATTAAATCAGAATTATTCATACCAATTTCGTGTTCAAAACTCCAGGAAAATAAGAAAAGATTTCATGTGGTGGAAAACCCCAGTGGGCTGTGTGAGAGCTCCAGAGTCAGATTATATAATTAGGAAAGCACTGAAGAGCAACATAACAGAGTGAGATCAAACCATGGCACATGTGTTGTTGTTACTGTTACTAATATTGTTTCCACAAATGTTTGAGATGTTGTAGGTGTTTCTCAGACATAAAAGAAAGAATGATATTTGGCCAGGTAGTTCACAGGGGGATATGAGCTTTTTTTTCAGTTTGACATGGAAACAAATAAAATAAACACAACATTAGCAATTATTTGGCTTCCTGTTGAGAACAGGTTATGTAACTAGTCTGGCTTTCTTTCCTCGTAACATAGGGTGGGGAAGATGATAACTGTAGAGAAAAGAATAATACAGACATTCAGCCACCCTGCAGCATTTCAGAGAATCACCTTTGGCAGGTGCAGAAAGGGTGTCCTTGAACTTCCACAGCGTTCCAGCAGTTCTTTATCGCATTCCATACTGTGATAAAAGAGCAGAATCAATAACTCAGAGAATGGGGACTGAGCAGCTGATGCTGAATAGAAGTCTTAGGAGGCAAAGGGTATTTGAGAAGAACTTAATAAGCAATCCAAGTTTCTCCAGTCCTCTGTAACCCAGGTTTAATTTCAGTTAGCAAGGGCCAACCTATGGGACACTTACTCCAGATTTATACCAATATAAGCAAGAATGGAAAAAACAGGCACTTAAGGAATGAAAATTCAGCCGTAAGATTGCAGAGAATAAAACGTCATCCAATGATTAGTTTAGGCAATGGAACAGCGTGCATTATGTTTGAAAAGGGAGAGCCACACTGCACTTTCAGGTGCTCCAGTGCCACAGAAGGGGCTGGAGAGGAAGAGCTGGTCCATCTACACACCTACACACATCCTTCTACACATCAGGGCTCCCAGGTACAAATCCCAGCTGCCTGGGAGGAGGAATACATAATTTGGCTATGTCTCATCCAGTGCACTCTGCACTTCCCAGGCAGATTTAATTTTTGGAGGTGAAATTGAACAACTGGCAAAGGCCCAGTGTTCCAGAGAAATGGGAAAAAACCTCAGAAACAAACCTGTGCAGCAATGAGGATGTGCTGGGAGGAGCCCGCTGGTCCCTTGCTGAGGGAACACTTTGGCAATCACAAAACTCTGAAGCATGGGACCCACACACATGAAATACAGAACAAGAGAGATCTAGTCTTGTTTCAAGCCTCTTTTGGTATATCCCAAACACTTATTGCCCACAGACTCATTTTCTTAGCTATGTAACTCTTCTGTGGGAACATCAAATTCCATATGAAGGCTGTTTAGGTTCTTTGCCCTTACTGCTCCCTTTGAAAGACCATGCAAACGTGTGATCTCCTTCAATAGCTAGAAGTGTTTTCTGTGGTTTTTAGTCTAAACATGCTGTCAATCAGATTATAAAAATTGTATCTCACAGTCATGTTAACCTTTATCTTAGTTCTTTTCCCACTCTATTTATCTAAAGATCTATTTATAAAGGACTTGCATAGATCTATTTATAAAGGACTTGCATATTGTTCCTCCACTGTCACACTGAAGAAGTCATGTTCTTTTTATCTCTCCCTAAGACTGCTAATTCTGTAATTGCTCTAATAGCCAGTCTGCACTGATTCCAGTTTAAGCTAATCTTTTTCAACACTGTTGACAGGAACTGTATAAATATTTCACACAAAATCTTAGCAGTGCCTTGTCTAAAAGTGCCAATATTTCCTTCTCTGCTAAAAATCTCACCTAACCCATCTGAACACTACATTATCTGTTTCCACAGCTGTGTTGTACTGGCAGATTTGGCACACTGTCAGTCTATCAGAACACTCAGATCTTTTTCCTTCTCTGTTGCTTCCAGCTGATGAATCCCAAGAACATGACTTTGCAGTTCACATTATTAAATTTCTATCACTGCAAGCAAGAAGGTCATCTAATTCCAGTGTGGTGATCTGGTCCTCCTCAGGACTGCAATACCTTCCATCTTTTTATCACATGCCCAATTTTTGAGGCTGGGCCTGGTTCCTAGTTCATGGAAATGTAGATTCTATGGTGTTGCTCCAAAGAGTGATTCCTGAGGAGCACTGCCGGGAAATTTGCTCCATTCTTGTAACTCCATTTTTATTATAACCTGTTGCTCCTTCTTCACATTGTTTTCTATTAATCCCTATCACCTCCACTTTCAGTAATGATTTCCTGCAGAGCACTGTATCAAATGATCTGTTTGAATTTCAAGAGAGGGAGTTCACTGCATTAGTTCATTCTGGAGAGACAATTACCTTATTCAAGATACACCAGCTCAGTCTGATATCCTCTGCTCTGGTAAACCGTGTATGTTTTCTCACATTCTATTTGCCTCCCTACAATTAATTGTTCTTTCTTTCAAAATTTGTTCTAAGACTTGGGATTATACTGAATTTTTAAAATATATTTTAGAATATGTATACTTTCTAAAAATACATTTCAGAATATAAACATTATATTTGCTATGCTGAAGTCCTAGGCAAGCTTTCATTGAAATTCATTAGACACTGGCTGCTTTTACTTGTAAATTAATATACCAGTTATTTCAGTATGCTAGGGAGGAGATTTTATGTATTCCTCAATAGTTTTTTTGCATGAAGAAATATACTTTGTTTCTCCTAAGACTTGTAATTTCTGTTATACTACATCTTCCTTTATATGTCATTCCCATCTGTTATTAGCCTAATGTCAAAGCAAAGGATCATTGCTTATTCTCAAGCAACACCATCTCTTTTTAGCTGATTTATTATTAAAGAAAACCACCGTATACCATGCCTGTGTCTTTGACGGAGCTCTTCCATCACTGGTGGCATTTATTTTCTGCTTTAGGTCTGGGAAGTTAAAGTCTTCCTTAAACAAAGAATTGCAGTTATTACTTTCCTGTAATTTTGCATCCCTCATAATTTATATTCAAATTTGAATAGAGGAAGGAGGCTGTAAAAGCTCCTCAGCAATATCCTGCTGGGGCAGTTTTGTCGTCTCCAGTCCAAGTAATTTCCACTCAAACAGAATTTTGTTGGTCAGTGCAATGACAGATTTCTTTACACTCAGCCATTTCCTCAACATTCGGTGACACCCCCCTCTCCTCTAATTTCTGTCTTCCCTAACAAACTCCCTACATCCTGCATTAGTGGGAACATTCTGTTCTCAGCAGAAATGCAGAAGACCTCTCCATGCTCCAGCAAAGTTGCTGATGAGCTTCTGATACCTCATCTTGCCTTTGACATTGCCCTTCTGTCCGTGCAAGACAACTTTCAAGGGAGAGAGGGCAGGTCCTGTGTGAGGCACAGGGGGAGGCTGTGCCCTGCCAGGGCCCAGATAGTAACCAAACACTTTTCACAATCAAAGATGGCCTGAAAAGAGATATTTGATAGTTTGATAGCCTGTGTGAACACCCTGTCTCCACAGGTCATCAGGCCCTTACTACCCTCTCGGAATTGTCGTAGAGAAGTATTAAAATGAAGACAGAGTACAGAAACACTGATTTTTGTGCTTATTGATTTGTTCCCCTGTGGATGTCATATTTCCAGTATTTTTCTGGAATTCATAGCTAATGAGGATAGTCAGGGCACTTCCTATGGAGTGATCTACTTGAGCTAATCTGCATGTCTTACTTGTTCTTCAGAGAAATTATTATAGCCATTCAGAGGTTATAAATTTCAGCAGAGCTAGGGGAGAAATTTGCTCCTACATAGCTGATCCCCTGAATCCACCAGAGAGTTGCTTCTTGGCGCTGACTGCAACATCAAACAAAACATAAAGGACTTGTTGAGAAACGACATTGCTGGAGTTCTTTTGGCCCCAGTCACTCATGTCTGCACACACCCAGTTGCTGTGGCTGGGAGTGCCTCCAGACAGAGCTGGATGATGCAAAGCATTTTCCAAATGTTTGCACAATGAAGAATTGCCATCATAAGCTCAAGAGCAACTGTTTTGCGAAAGTAAATATTGTGCATTTCTAGATTAGATAACAGCTAGGGGCAGCACGCACTGTGGCTGGAGCCTGAAGGCAAAGCACAGCAGCAAGTCTGAAGAGCAGATCTTGTCTCCTGTGTGAGGATGAGACTCAGGCTTGCAGCTCAAGGAATGCTCTCCCTTTCACCACTGGCTGCAATGCATCCTGCTTAATTTTTCAGAGATGTAAAATTAAATTAGACAGGAGGACAGCAGCAAGAGGTTCAGTGAATTGGAGAAAGAGTAATTAATTTGTATCTAATTCGTCTTCAAACCATTCCATCAGATCAAAAATAGTCTCAGTTCTCTTCAAAGGGCCAGCAGTTCCACAGTGTTTACAGTTTAGCAGTTCTGGTCAGAACTTCTGCATTTCTCCATGTAGCAAGAACAGTTCTTTAACTGCAACATTACTAATTCAGATACAATAACTCTCCTGTTGTCTGGTAACACTTTTTGACTACGTTTGCTTATTGCTGTTTTCATGCCTTTCCACTGTAGTATGTTACAGAAAGGATTGGCATTTACCTGGCATATTGTATCTGCAAAATACTTTAGTATGTCTTAATTAGTAGTTCTCAGAGAGTATTAGGAGGCCATTTCTCAATAGAGAGGATAGGAACAGCAATTTTAGTGTTGAAATATCCCACTGGTATTTCTGTGGGCTATTTCATACTCAGAATAATTTTGAAGAGATATTTGGTCAGAGGCACATATTTTGAGGAGTTTGGGGATTGATTACTGCAAAAGGACAATATGCTTTGAAGCCATAACACCAGTGCAATAGTTTCTCAAAAGATAGAATGGTTGGCAAACAATTTTTGGCCTACTGGTAACGGTGTACAGGCCTTCTTCCCACCAGCAGAATGCCAGGAAACTCTGAAATTTCTTGTCATCTTGGTGAGGCACCTGTGTCTCTAAGAGCTATTTTTGCTTGCCTGTGAAAGGTGGCTGAGACAGGAGGTTGCTTCACCTGGGGGAAGAATTACACGTGGGAAGTGGCCGCTGAAATAAACACTTGATCTTGTGTGTACAGTTTTGGGATGGAGAGTGAACAGGAGTCTCACCCAAAGCTGGTGAAACAGCCCAGCTGCTGTGATTCCCAGCAGCAACTCCGGGCAGAAATTCCCTGCAGCCTGTATAATGCTGCTGGGGCTGGAAGCCCCCCTGGGTAGATGGGGTTTTGTCCATGGTTTCAGCTCTTAGGCAGAGTGTCACTGCAAATAGTACTGTAATTAAACACTGATGAAGAAAATTGGGCAAACATGTGCTCTGTTTCTGGACATCATCTTTCAGCTGCAGCTCAGGGGGAGTTTTGCACATGCAGCAGTATGTGTGACAGCTTAATAGAGATGGCAAGGATACAACAGTATTAATGGTACTGTAATTAATACCACTTGTATTTTAATAGTACCTAGCTGCCAATATATGTCCCAGGTGCAATTCAGGATGACTGATTGGTTTAGAAAAACATGTTGTTTTGGTGCCTTTACAGTCAAGGCAATTAGTAATTCAGCTTTTTGCAGTCTGCAGCATCAATCCAGGTCTTTTCAAAGCATTATATTCATGCTGGTTTTTGATAAAATAAACTTTGCAATGGAAATTCTCATTCTGACTGCGAGGCAGTATTACCAAACCAGGGTTGTGACCCTGTAAGATGCACATGAGTCAGCATTGGGTTGAAGTTCTGACTGCAGAATCAAAGTGCAAAGACTTCTTTGGCTTGTGGGATAGAGAAGCCTCATTCAATACCTCACATCTCACTCTATAACCTGAAGATGCACAATGTGGGTTTCCAGGGGATGTTTGCTTGAGGGTTGAGTAGAAGGGAAGGTTCCAGCATCTTAGCCTGTTTTTTAGTTCACCATAGGTTCATTACCATTTAGGGAAAATGTTTTATAAGTGATCACACAATTCTTTGTTCAAAACCTTATTGTAATGTGAACTACATGTCACTGAAAATGCAGAATAATCTTTCCTGTTTACAGAACTAGACAGTCTAGACTTCAATTTATTTATGATATTTATTTAAAGCTTCAGTTTTGACCTAGATCCAGTTCTCATTTCTGAAAGCTACATAAAGTTCTGACTTGCAGCAATTTTCTTCTTAAGGCTGTTAATGTATATTTATGTAAAATCAAGAATTCCAGCCTCTTGTTACATGAACTATGTAGTATTTTTAACAAGAGTCAATTGATTCTATGTAAAATTATGCACAGGATACTGCAGGCAGGGGAAAAAAACCTTGTAGTCCATGTATATTTGTTATTAACTGCTTTAACTGGACCTACCTGTTTTATAAGCAGCAGTGTTAGGGGAATTAATTGCATCAGAGTCTGTGGAGAGAAAAATCAAGGAAGAATTCTATTCACCCCAAATTAAGCTTTAATACTGCAAAGCTGTCATTATGTGTATCAAAGGCTGTTGAAAGTCATGTTCCTGGGAATAACTAGGGGGCTTGTTAATGCAGTCACGATCATCTTTCTGACAGAAGCTCACTTTCAGGAAATGTGATATGAAATTTTCCTTAGGTTCTCATCTCATTCCCATACTGTGTTTATTTCACTCTTAGTGTGCTTCATCTTTAATTTCTCAGTTAGGAACTAATTATCTACAAAACTGTATAATGAAAGATGAGCAAGTCTGAAAGGAGTCTCAAGTGAATGCAAGTTTCTTTTCCTAGTTTTGGGAATGGGAGTTTCCTCAACTCGTTTGGGTTGAGGCCCTTGCGTAAATAGGATCACGTTGTGCTTCTAAACATAGCCCCAGATTCTGATTTCTGCCCCTTGTACTTCCAGTTGAAAGGCACTATTTTCTCCCATGTTCTTTTTAAGTGGGTGTATTTCTTCCTTTCTAGTAATCTCTGCAACATCTTATCAGTCTCTCCGGGGCTGACCCTTCACTCTGAATGGCCGGAACTGTTTCTGAAGTCTGGAGCAGTTAAACAAAGGGCAGAATCAACGAGGGATTCTGTTGGTAGCTTAAAGGCTTACAGAATTCCTAGCACTAATGTAGGCATGGTTCCACTGGGATTTTATATGCATTCTTACACATGTATGTCTATCATGTGCAAATCTATCTGTGGAATTCTGTTCCATCCTTCCTCTGTAATTTTAATTTTTTTTTAAGATCAGGCAGGAGCCTGAGTTCTGCCAAATATAGTTCCATGAAGCAAAAAGCAAAAGTGTATCAATAATAATGCAGTGGACAGAGAACACGGGAATGACTGTTCTACTTCAAATCCGTTTGTCTGTCTCTCCTTTATGCTGAACTCACTGCACAAAACAATCACTTGCAGTGTAAGTCTCTTTCTGTAAATAAACATGGCTATATATGATAGCTGTTCCTAGGGCAGATGATGAATTAGACTCAAAATTACATACACAAAATGCATGACCAATTGCATATTTTAATTTGTAATTATCACAAGTGCTTATGCTAATTGCTTGTTGTGCAGTAGCAGTAAAATAAACCATTACTGGTTTAGTGTTTGCTGTCAATCCACTTTCAGTGTACAACAACTGATTTATTGGCCCTCTGAACTAATGAATATTCTTTCTCTGTGAATGACCTATATATATATCTAGAAATCATTAAATGCAAGATTTCTTCAACACAGGATAAGGAAATCCATAAGTTATTATGTACCTCCTGTGTTCGAATGGTGACCTTCATATCTACGTCTTATTTAGATTTTTGCCTTTAACAGTGGCCTGAACATTGTGTTTTCATTGTACAGCACTAAATATACTTCCTCTGATATTCTGTAATGTCATGCAGTTCTATACCGCAGCACAAAACTCTGCTTAAGGGAAGAAAATAGCCAGAGCCATCTGGAGAGGTTTGGAATTTCTCAGTAGTGGACAAAGTGTATTTCAGACAAGGACAGGAATGACAGAGCAGAAAAGGAGTTAGAGCACATATGGGAAACAATATCCCTTGGTGAGGTCTTTGCACACTAAACCAGTCTGGGGCAGAGCTCCTGTGTGTGTCTCACTCAGAGTTTGCTCTGTGAGGAGAACTGAGCATTAACTGAGCCACCTGCAGAAGTGCCAGGGCAGCAGAGTGTGCAGAGGGGAGCCTGGGTCCAGGCTGGGCAGGTGCTGCTCAGAGCCCGGTGGGAGTCATGGGCAGGGGATGGTGGGGCACACAGGATCTCCTGCCTTGCAGTGCTCAGCCTCGTGTTCTAGAGACCTTCCTTCTTCTTTCATCCTTAACCCCAGGGGAAACCCAGCCCCCCGCAGCCACTGCCTGCCTGCTGGGGTGGGCAGACAACTGAAAGGGCAAAAGTGAGGAAACTCTTGAGATGAAATGCAGTTTAATGGGTAAAGAAAATCCAGAGACACAAGCAAAGCAAAACAAGGAATTCATTCACCACTTCCCATAGGCAGTCAGGTTCAGCCATCCCAGGAAAGAAGAGCATGTAACAGTGACTCGGGAAGGAAAATGGCACCACTCTGAAAGTCCTCCCTTCTCTATTCTTCCACCAGCTTTAAACATGGAGCATGGAGCTCTGTGGTCTGGGACATCCCTGGGGTCAGTGGGGCTCAGCTGTCCCAGCTGTGTCCCCTCCCAGCTCCGTGTGCAGCCCCATCCTCCTGGCTGGTGTGTGGGGTGAGGAGGAGGAGGAAAGGCCTTGACTCTGTGTGGGCTCTGCTCAGCAATAACTAAAACATCTCGTGTTATCAACACTGTTTCCAGCACAAACCCAAAACACAGCCCCAGACCAGCTGCTGTGATGAAAATTAACTCTATCCCAGCCAAACCAGCACATTTCTCCACTTTCTCTTACATTAGCACCTCATCTACAGGATAAGGCTCGCAGTACATGAGACCAGGGATCCTCAGAGTGGGTATTTCCTCTGCAGTGGGTCTGCCCAGGCAGGGAATCTCGATCAGCTTGGGGAATGTTAACAGATGGCTGCCAGGCTCGTGTTTGCCAGCTGGAGAAAAGCACAATGCAGCAGGGATGTGTGTCCAAGCCCTTTGCCAGTGGTGGGACCAGCCAGTGAAGAGGAAAGCTCTTGTAGCTGTCCTGATCTCCAAAAACTATAAGCAAATCTAGGCAGAGGAAAAATCTGATATCACACACTGATGTTGCTGCTTATGGACAGAGAGCATTGGAATATTTTCATGTGTGACAGGAGTATTTAATGTGTAGGAATGTAATGTGAGTTGTGTTACTTTGCTTGATAAAAATAACACTTCCTGTACCTACATTCAGTGATTCAGCATTTTGAGACATGGCTTTAGGAAAAATAAATATGCCTAGGGGTTTGTGTGGGATAAAGATTATATTTGGGTCAAATTAAAAAGCAGTCCATACTTTGGTGGATAGTTACACTGTAAAATTTAACCAATGGAAGGGTAAATGTGATAATCTTGCTTTTACCAGCTCAGCAGTAAGCAGAGCAGGTGCAAGCCATGTTTAATCCATGACCCCTGGGAAATGGTAATGTTCATTTCTGTTGTCTTCCTGTGCCAGATGCCAGGCTCTCCAAATTTCTAATTGAGATCACTGACTAGAAAGACTGATAAGGCACAACTGAGCACCTGGGTCGCATCAAAATGAGAAAAGCTCTTCAACTGCTGCTTATTGTAATATCCCACTGTAGGCAACACCTGTGGTATGACTTTATAAATAGATAACCTGAGCAGTGCTCACACAAGGGTAATTCAGAAGTTGTCAGCTTGTTAGGCAGTTTTCCAGCCATGTGCTGATGGCACATGCCCATAACCCAAGAGGAAATAATTCTTCATGTTTATGTAGTACATTATGACATAAAGTTGTGGGGGTTTTGTTATTTTGAAACTTCCTAGTCTGCTTCTGCATAAAAGGAAGTTCTAAGCAGATGTGATATTCGCATTTTCTAATGTCTTGGAATGGGTTTGTCACCTGCTATGTTCTGAAAACATTTGGATAGTCAAAATTACTTAACCCTGGTAGCACACACTTGCAGAGGAATTAAACTTTTGGCAAAGGTGCTGATAACTGTTTTCGCATCTAGTTTAATCTCTTACGATGTTTTTCTTCGATTTACAGTGGTAGTCACGGCACCCCCTGGAGTTCAGAGCACTGAAACCCCACATCCTTTTGGTATTGTGTACAGATATGAAAGAGATCCTCTTGCTGAACATACTACAGCCCATGGATTTTGATTAGCTTTGGACCTTTAGACTGAATTTCCTTCATGTTCCAATAATTTACATTTGAAAATTTGAAAAACAAAATGCATTTTCCAGCTACCTGTGATTCTTGGTTACTCAGTGTATATAGAGGTTGAATCATGAGATTCATATATAGTCAGCAAATTGTCATCAAACCCCTTTCTACTCTTCAGAAGTAATTTAGATTCTATGTTATCTGATATAATATAAACATCCCACTAAGCTATATTTGTTGGATTTACATTGCTTTGATCTCAAAAGAAAACACCAGTTTCCCATAAAGTTAAATGCATTTTTTTATTTGGACCAATTTTTCTTTTCTGAAGATGGGAGAGCAAAGTTGTAACTATTGACATTTAATGAATGAGATTAGACCTTTTCTCTTTAATCAAAGCTTTGAAATGCAGCAAGGTGTGGAGGTGAGCATCTTGAAAAATGTCTTTTGTTCTCAGGTCACTCATGCTTGTAATAGGTGGGCTCATTCCTCGGATTTTCCTAAAGTTCATCAGTAAAAATAAGAGATGTATTTCTCCATATCCTGGCACACATGAATAATGTCAATCACAAAAGCAGCTCTACTCCCTTGTAGGATATGGCCAAAACAATATAATGCAGAATGAAGGACATGCAATGCTCCCATAATGTTGTAACAAGGGGCAGGAGAAAATATCCCCCATGGTGAGTTGAGCTCAGTAAATTGTTAGTGTTGGGGCTGGAAAACCAGTTACAGTGAGAACGAGCCTTGCTTAAATTCTCACGATCTTTTTATCTGTCTGTATTTTATAATCCTGCAAGCAAAGCAACTTCACCTGTAAGACTACAAAATGTAAATAATTTTGTAAACCTGTTTATGTTGGATTAGCTTTATTAAAAAGATAAAGGGATTGTGGAAGATAGAAGGGCTTTCATTCTTGGATGATCTTTGGACTGTCAGACTGCAAGGATAAGGAAAATGAGCTACGTATTTCAGGTCTGTTTTTGTAAGTAACCAGTTAATAAGTAAACTTTTAAAATAAGGTGCTGGCCTTAAGGTTTTTTAAAATGCATCTGGTATTTGTTTTTAGTGAGTTGTTCCTTGTCTGTGGCACAAGCTTTGACATTGGTTTTTATTGCTTTCTCTGTAATAAATTTTCACAGAGGTATTTTATACCTCTTTCTCTTCTGATTATGAAATAGTACAGAAATTTATAACCAGTTGTTACCTGCTGTAAGTGGTTCTTGTTCTGAAAATGATCTTTTGAACTAATAATTATTCAAAATAATGAAAATATAAAAAATTTTGTTTTCCAGTTTACATGTGCAGGATATTTCGGTTTGTGCCCCTTCCTCAATTGACAAGATTCTTCCTGGTCCTGCTTAATTTGTCTTGATTCTCCCAATTCTTCTCTGTGTAATTGGTCATGTTGAAATGTCAGTGCTCTGGAAGACAGCATGCATTAATATAAGAAAAATACATAAGAAAGCATTAACTTTTCAGTACAAGGTACATCCTTCCCTTGCAGTGCTGCAACGAACTGCACCTTCCTCTAAATCTTGAATCCTTGTGCTTTTCTTCCAAGTGTGCTCGGAAGCTTTCAGCTGACAGCATCGAGACACCAGCTGTCTCTCTGTTAGCAGCTTCCTTATTCTGTTCTTTCATCCTTTTCTGGATCTGCCCTCCAGATCCAATTGCTTCTTTTAAAAATTCCTTTTGTCAGTATTACAAGTTATTTCCAAATTGGGATGAGCTTCCCCCATACACAGAGGGGTCCTTAGCCTGAAGCCTTTGCTTGTGCTTTCACTAAAACTAAGTGTGGAAGCCAGTGAGAGACTGCTGAAAGGGAATGCATGAGGTTTAAGATAATTTCTGGTTTAATTTTAGAGCAGTTGCATAGGATTGGGTTGTTAAAGATATTTAAAATGAAAGGTGAGTGCCTGCATATGTTAAAAAATTGTCCTTTAATCTTCTGTGAGTTTCAGCTTGCTCAATGTTAATGAGAACTAGTACTTGTATGAGACTTTTTCCTGATTGTTTTCTATAAAGTTAGGTATAAAGTGGTATGGAAATGGAAAGGACTACCTTAGTAGACAGGTTGATCAAGAATTCCCTGTTTGATAGGACTCCAAACAATTTTTGTCTTTCAACAGGTGACACATTCAAGTGGTGACATATAACACTCCTCAAAATTTAGTATTAGAATTCCTATTTAGTGAGACATGCAAATCATATTTTATCTTGTGTTCAAAAGTTCGCCTTCCTTTGTTGAAAGGATTTGTGAAGAAGAGATTCCTGCTGTTCAAGAGGTCTAGAAACAGATAATGCTTTTTTGGCATTGTGTAAGCAGAGTTTACATCAGCAAATACTTAGCTAGACACGGCTAATTACAGGAGCCTTCACAGCCTGGTGATGGTTTGTTTCTCAGAGGCACTGCCTGTTCTGCACCTTGTAGGTAGTTTTACTAAACCCTTACACTTAGGCAGAAGTGGTGCTGAACTGTTCCTTTGCAGAAGTGCTGTTCTTGTCACCTACACCTCCAGTGTAAAAACACCCGCAGCCTCACGCGGTGACATTTGCTTTTTTGAGCGGTCTCAGATGGGACGAGTTCTTGAGAGTTGCTGAGCAGCTTCCACAACTATTGCCTTAATCAAAGTATTGCATGAGGAGAGGCTGAACTGCAACCTCGTTGTTTGATCTCTTGCTTCTTACTTGGTCTGTTTGTGAGAATATTCTCTCTGGTTTGCTTTTTTTCCCCTTGACACACATACAATGTATATTTAGATCAGGACTGCATCAGACATTCGTTTGGTTAAATGGTTTCTCACTCTATTCAGTCCTGCTTTGCTGCATCTGGAACAATATTTAATAGTCCACACAGTTTAATGTTTACTAAAAATAAATAGGAGAGGGTGGAAGGAATTTCTAATGTAGCTGAGAAAGTTTTACAACACTTTCTTTACACAAGAATCATAACTATGCATTTCCTTTTGTGTAAATGGAAATTAATTACATCTCCTGTACCTTTGGAGAGAATAGACACACATAATTTCTCTCTTACAATTTTGGTGGAAGGTTCTATAGGAAACTTTAAAACACAGATTTATCACCACAGATGTATCTTTTATTTCAGCATTAGAAAGTTGTCAGTGGCATAAAAACCAGCTTCAAAATTGGCAAGAGTTGGCAATTTGGATGGCAACATCATCAGGGTAATATGTGGGGAAAGAAATTTATCCACTTTTGACTCTATTTTTTGTAAACCAGGATGGAATCCTGTTGAGAATAAATTTATACTGATGCTGGCACTTATGCTTCTTTGAGGGAACTTAAATGCTCTTTCACAAAAGTTAATGCTTTTGGCTAACTCCATTGATTCCATAGAATGGTTCAGTGGACTAAAGTGAAATGAATTTAATTTAATAAAGTAAATAAAGTAAATTTAAATTAATTAAGATATACTTACAATTATGATCCATCTTCATATCTTAATGTTAAACTTATTGAAAGTCTACCTGCTTGAAGCCAAAGAAGAACCTTCCCAATCCGGCCCATCAAAATCCATGGGGTATTTCTGGGTCAACAGAAATGAAATATATACTAAATATTCCAGGATGTTAGTGGCCGATACAAATCCAAATACTAAATATTTCCCAAGAAGAATATAATTCCTTAATGATTTACAAGAAATGGATTATAAAAGAGCTGCTTGTTCTCTATTTAACACATATTGAAATTACCACAAACCGAATTTTCAACCAGCAATTGAACATATATTCCATATATTATACACCATATATTCCAGAGGTTTGTTTCTCCACATGCAAACTTAATCGTTTGTGGGAAGAAATCAGAGAGTTCTGACCTAAACCCATTTTAGGATGACAGATAGACACTAAGAGAAAACAATTGACACAAATGAGAAAATTTCTTTTACTGGTTGTTTTAAATGCAGTTTTCTTCAGCCAATTTTCCTTGAAGTGTGAAATTCTGGATGCTGAAGTGTTGGAATGGAGAAAGAAGCCTCCAGTTATATAAAAACACTATTAGGTCACTGATGACTGAAGGTGGAGGTTACAACCAGTGATATTTATTTTGTCTTTGTCAGGTGGAGAAACGAATCACTGTGTTAAATACAGAAAGACAACACTGACAGGGAGAGAAAGGTTATATTTGAAAGGATGAGACACGATTCTTTTGGGAGGAGGGAGAGCAGAGTGTGTGTCTCAACATTCCTAAGCAGAGAAGCCAATCTTGGTGCTTAAAACAGTGATCTGGAATAAAGAGCTGGGTCCTGTGATCAGCTCGGCTCCTGATGCTCTGTGATGCTCTTTTGTAGTAAATGAATTGTGAATCTTTTGGGGCTTTATTCACAGTTCCATCGAGGACCTTTAACACTCCTCTGGCAACTTGCTCAGCCTGCTAAACAAATATTCCTTCTGCACCAATAATGTTATCAAAAATATTGAAGAAAACCAATTGAAAATAAAACTATCAACATCCTTTAGTTGATCCAATTATCTGTCTCTAAAAAAAGGTTTTAACACCTCCCACGCAGAACAGCAGCTTCAGTAATCTGGCAATGATAACAGTGCATAATCAAGAAACACGAGGCTGTGATACGTGGTAACACGTCCCATTTTGTGTATAGGGAGAGTTTTGTCTAAGTAAATATATTTTCTTTTTAAGTACCTTCCAGATTACTCACTATTATGTTGCTCGTCCCATTAGTCTGGTGTAGTTAACACAGATGTTTAATTGCAGGAATTGTAAATGGGTGAATCTAACATTCCTGAGGATGAAGATAGGAGATGAGGCTTTGCATCTTTGGGCTTTTTTTTTTGATGTTGTGGTGTATTTGAAGATAGGGAGTAAACTGTGACTAACATGTAGAACAAAGGATTGGAAGGTTTGGTTATTTAGCTTCTACCAGTGACTAATTCACAGCAAACCTTAAGTGTCCCGTCATTATGGAATAGTGCTCTAACAAGTCCTTGTAATGACATGCTGCCATAATGTCCCAGATGATATTACAACATGATGTTTTATCAGGAAATTACATCAAAGGCCCAGCATTCAATTATGATAGGGTGGGTTGGGAAATCAAGCAGCCTGCTGAGCTGAGATGCAACGAATTGTTTTCAGTAGTGAAACGAGAACACCCTTGCATTATAGACCTGCTGGAAGGCTACAAAGGAAGGTTCAAACTTCATGTCTGTAGCTGCTATCGATCTCCACATTTTTGCTGTGTGGAATTGGCATGAAGTCCATGAGTTCAGGAGTACCCCAGCCCCGAGGCAGTGCAGAGATCAGGGCTCTGGATCTGCCCATGTCACAGCGCAGAAACACGGTGCTGTTTGAATAACCAGCGTTACAAAGCCGGGCTCTGATGTCAGAGGGAAGGAGCCACGCTCGTGTCCAGCTCTGACGTCCGTGCTCATGGCAGGGAGATGGGAGAGAGTGAAGGATAAAGGGCCAACCTTGATGTTTGCACTGGGCACTTACAGTACCTGCAGAAAAAGACCTGGCTGTGTCATCACCAGCCTCAGTTTACAACAGCACAGGGCTATATAACTGGAGATGGTGGCTGTTTGTACATGAAAACAATTATGTCATACATATTATATCTTGTATATTACATCTCACTAATTTTAAAGGGAAGGGATTGCATTTTGCCTCCCATCCATGAAATCCACAGACAACCGGACAAACAATATTCTGGGACTGCTTACAAAAAGTAATTCATTATAAGCAGCATAATGCATTAGAAATAATTTACTAAAGCAACAAAACAGAAGATTGTATTCCATTTTATTATTCAAGTAAAATATTTCATTTGGAAGGAAAACTAATTAGAACATTAAAAAAAATATGGGTCATTTGGTAACACAATTAGTGTCTTCAACCAGACAGAGGATATCTGGGGTTAGACACAGACTTGGTGAGAGTAGTTTGATTTAAGTATATCCCACTGGTAGAAAAAATTCTGGGGGACAGAGGGGATTTAGATTTATGTTTTGTCTTCCTGGAGACCACGTTCCAAATACTACTTTGAGCACAAAATTTTCCTTTCATGAATTCCCAGAGGTGCACTCATTGTACATTTCTTTGGACAATCTGTGCTCCTAAAGTCATTATATAATCTTGACATAATTAGCCTTTTTGTTAAATTATTTGGAAAACGGAAATCTAGTTTGTTACTCATATGGTATTTCCCTATTTCCTCACTGCAGAGAGCCCCTGATTCCTTAGGATTAACACTTCCATTTATGCTGCTTAGAGCTGACACCTCATTTTCATGTACTCAAAGTTCAGCAGAATCAAAGACCTAAAGGAGAATAATCTTTATTTCTAAATCCTGCTGGTATCAATAATTTAACAAGGTCACCTCCAGCCTTGGAAGCGCTCGGGCTGCAGAGGGAGGGTGGTGTGCCCATCCCAGTGCCCAACCTGGGACTCATCGCGCTCCCGCAGCGCAGCAGGAATACACCGGGCTGATCCCAAGGGATGGCAGGAGCGGCTGTGGAACCGAGGGGCTGATCCCAAGGGATGGCAGGAGGGGCTGTGGAACCGAGGGGCTGATCCCAAGGCACGGCCGGGCTCGGTGCTCCCGCAGGGCCGATCCCAAGGCACGGCCGGGCTCGGTGCTCCCGCAGGCCGGGGCGCTCCCGGGGCAGCTCTGAAAGGGCTCCACGCCCGGACCGGCCCTGAGGGGACGCTGCGCCGCCAGGGGGCGCTGCTCCCCCCGCGCCCTCGAGTCCTGCGCGCGGACTCGGCCAAGCCCCGCCCCCCCCCGCGGCTTGATTGGCACCCGCGCGCCGCTGCTCTCGCGCCGCAGCCTTCCCACGCCCTGGCCGCCCTCTGCCGAGCGATTGGCTGGCCCAGCTGTCAATCACGGATTAGCCC